>VZTU01016581.1:138094-175724 GCA_013400835.1 Zapornia atra | reverse complement strand
AGCGTAAACAGCTGGCAAGGGGTTGTTGTATTTAGTGACTGGCTTAAGAGATCATTATCATATTGAAGCCAAAGTTTCTTCAAACAGAAGAATTAGCTGCTTCTTGCTGCATGTGTATAATTTCTGTTAATCATAGCCACACTCTCATGGAGCAATTGCTGCACAAGGGCAGCTTACTTCCCCTACATCATGTTGAATTGATGCTTAAGATTTGCTATTGCAAGTGAAAATAAGTTTATCTGGTGTTCTCTAGCTTATACACACCCTGACCTGGTAAATTCAGGCGTTCACTGCACAGCATCTTTAGAAACTGGAGGAATGAGAGCATAAGCTATGGTTTTTTTATTGCATGAAGTGTATTTAAAAATGCAGTTGGTGCTTAAAGCATATTCAGATTTTTCCTTCAGTTTATCCTTTCATGTTCCCTATTTACTCATGCTTAGAGCTAGCCTGTTACAAAGTTCATGATAGTCCAGGTGTGAGAAACGTGTCTTTGTTTAGACTTTAGTTTCTGCTTTACTAACACATCAGACTTCCTTTATCTTGTGCCCCTTCTATTTCTGCACCCTAAAGTCAGAAATGCTTTCCTTAGCAAAAAATTCAAAGCACCACTTGAAGATATAGTTGCTAAATTCACGAGCTGGAATTAATTAGTAGGAAGTCTTAGCACTTCTTTCAAACAGTTCCAATTTGATAGATAACAAAAAGGTGGCATAGTGTCTACACCTACCTAGGTAACTTTCTGGCTGGTGATGTTGGATTCGTTTACATCGTGTCCAAAGCCTGAATCTCTTAATGGAATCTCTCAAGTAGCTGTATTTCTAGATATTCTTAAGACAATTGCAAGCTAAGACAAAACTGGCTTTAAAAAAGCAAACCCATGCACAAAGCTGATTAGTGGTTTCAGAGACTTTTCCCCTTTAGCAAAGTTTGTTACTACATTGAGTACATTGGGAGGGAAATAGGGTGAATAAACATTAGTTTGCACAGTTAAGAGTGGAAGGGGGACCTTTAGTCCCTGTGCGACTTCACAGTCACTCCTGTTACTCTGAGCAAATACTGCTACTTTGGTGTAGTCAAATAGCCCCTTTGTGGAGAGATCCTTCCATCTGCTAGCACCTAAAAAGCTAACTAAGTGCTTGTTCTTGGGACAGAAGGGAGAAGCTCTGAAAAAATATGCTGAAGATTACTTGGCTAGAGTTAAAAAAGAGGACCGGGGATAGCAGGCACTAAAGGCACATGCTAAAGAAAATCTGTGTCAGTAAGTACTGTGGCAACAAGTCAAATACTTGGAACAAAATATGTAGTTTTCACAGATTCTGCAAAATGGGGTTCAGTAGTGCCAAAACTTGGCTTAAAACACTTTTCATTTGGGGATTCATCCACAGTACAAGAGTGTAGATTGATTCTCTGAACAGTGGTTCAGTGATGTCTGAAGGGTGTGTAGCACCAGCTTGCTTCCATTTCAGAGCAAATGAGGAAATTGCCCAGCAAAGCTGAATCAGAGACTGCAGCACTACAAGCCAGTCTCCACAAAGAACAAATGTGGATCCAGTCTTTAGAGAGGAACCTTGAACAAAAGGTTAGTCAAAATGCCATTAAGTGAGTGTCTCTGAGCTGCTGCTGTAAACTAAGTCAAGAACTGCTTTGCACCAGGGCTGGAAATTTACAGGCAAACTGTGCTGGTTTTGATGGTTACTGCACTGGCAGTTTCCCTGTTAGGAAATACGCATTGAAACTTGAGGTACAACTCTAGTATGTTAAGACTCATTTTTGCATATCTAGGTTTTTCTGGAGCAAAAGGTTTATTCACATAGATGGGTCACTGAAGTCGTCAACCTGGTCTGTGTCAGGAAGTTAACTAAACTGCTGAAGGAGACAGTGATCTAAAATGTAAGTATGTTCCAGAGCAGAATCTGGGAATTATCTTTGAAAAACTGTCGGGATCTGATTGTTCATAAATACAGGACTTGTAAGCTATTAGTACTAATACAGACTTTTCTGTGCTGACTGAGCTCTTTTGATATTGTTTGGGCCACTAATCCTTGTAGTTGACACTTTCATATTTCAGAGAGAAAGACTTAGAATGTTTTTCAAAGTTGCATCAGTTTCCTGTGTTAGAACCCCTCAAGAGAAAAAGCTTTTTGAGGGTTAAAAGGCACATTACTGGAAATGCATACTACTTTACTGCATCATGGCTGTATCTTTGCCAGTATGGAAGAATCAAAAATAGATGATGCCGACACATTCCTGTTAGGGAAAAGTCCTGTTACTGTGTTAGTCTTCAGGCTTATGGCTTAGGTTTGCACAGCTGGGGAAACAGTAGGCCTACTCATTTGAGACATGAGACAAACTGTTTACCACCAGTTTTATTCCTGTTACAATAATAGTGATATTTTACATTAAGAATGCTTATTAAAATGGTTTGACTGTATAAGGAGTTGTACAAACTGGAAACTTGCCATATGTCAGTAGAAGTATCAAAGCATGATCCTAAAGATCATAGTATCATAGAATCATAGGGGTTGGAAGGGATCTCAAGAGATCATCGGGTCCAACCCCCGGCCAAAGCAGCTCCCCAGCTCATATTGCACAGGTCGATGTCCAGACGGGGCTGGAATCTCTCCAGAGATGGAGACTCCACACCCCCTGGGCAGCCTGTCCCAGGGCTCTGGCACCCTCACTGGGGAAAAGTTCTTCCCCATGTTGCTGTGGAACTTCCTATGCTCTGACTTGCAGCCATTGCCCCTTGTCCTGTCTCCACAGAGCACTGAAAAGGGGCTGGCCATTTCCCCCTGCATCCCATCCTTAAGATATTGATATTTATAGACATTAATAAGGACCCCCCTTAGTCTTCTCCAGGCTGAAAAGCCCCAGCTCACCCAGCCTTTCCTCATAGGGAAGATGCCCCAGGCCCTTCATCATCTTTGTCGCCCTTCTCTGGACTCTCTCCAGGAGACCCCTGTCTTTTTTATCCCAGGGAGCCCAGCACTGGACACAATACTCCAGGTGGGGCCTGACCAGGGCAGAGTAGAGGGGGAGGATCACCTCCTTCAACCACACTCCTCCTGATGCACCCCAGGAGGCCACACTCCTCCTGATGCACCCCAGGATCCCATTGGCAAGATGTCTGTCTTGTGAAAATTAACATCTAAACCATCACAATCATACATTTCAGTGTATCTAACAAAGACTTTGAGTCTGAGAAGTCTCATTTCCCTAGATCAGTTGGTCTCTGTGTATTATGGGAAAATTTGTAGAAGCAGCAGAGGTAATATAGTGGATTGTGGCTCACTTCCCAAGGCTCTTAAGGTTGCTGTGTCACCTTTTACAAAGTGAACTGGCCTTTAGCATAATCTTGTGTATCACAAACACACAAAAGTACTTTCTACTCCATGTGCTGACAAATGTGACTTCTTGAAACTCTGCTTGCTACACACACCCCCCGTAGTTCAGGCAGACCTGAAACTCACTACTTTTTTTTTTCTCCTGTCTTTAACAGACTAAAGAAAATGACAAACTAACAAAAATCTGTGATGACTTGATCTTGAAGGTGGAAAAAATTTGATAGCTTAACTGTCTTGTAAATATGTCCAGTCTCTCTGACTCCCTGTCTTTTGTGTTAACTTACTTTTTAATTATGAATGTAGGGAAAAAATAAAAGTCTTGATTTGCACTTGTCCCGCATATTATTGGCTGTAACTCTTGTAGGGAATGTCAATAAACCCTCAAATGCATGAATACTGAAATTCAGTTGATGCTTCCAGTAGGTAAGTATCTTGTGTAACACTTTCACATGTTGCTCAAAGCAAAAACTTGCAGTCATCTTGCCCTTCGACTCTTCCTTGTGCAGGAACACTGAGGTTCTGTACTCATGACCTGGCTTTGCTGGTGAGCTGTGTGTCCATCTTGCACTTATTGCTGTCTCCTTAAATCAAAACATTCCAGAGTTATAAGACTGTAATAAAACCAGCCCTATTGCAAATGCTAGAAGGAAACCTGCAAGTTTCACCAGAGATGCCATCCTGTCAACAGTGACCTATTGTCCCTCTTTGTAAGAGACATTTAATTATTGTGAGAGGATTTTCTAAATGTTTGCAGTACACCAAGCAATTGCTAATCTTGGAAGTGAATAAGCAGCAAAATATCTTATGTTTGTCCTGTACTTTATTTGCAAGCAGAATATGGGGAGCAGTGCTGGGATGACTTTTAAAAATTTAGTTATGTAAAAAATAAGTAAGAACTTCAGGTTTCTTTTAAAGAAGACCTGGAATGATTCTATTTGAGTAGTGAATAGCAGGACAGATTGCTTGCTGCTCTTATCTCCATGATGCTTCTCATGTCATTAGCAGACAGACACACTATTGACTCCAGTCACCAGTTGAGAGCACCCTGCCACTTGCCTGCGCTGGAAAGCCCTGAGAGATGTACGCTGTGGTCACAGGTTATGATGAAGTCAGCTTCATTTAAGGCAATAGTAGACGGCTCAGCTAATAGTAGCTTAACAGGATTGTCTCAGTGCAAGCTACTGCTTTTTATTTCTGACAGTACTGGGAAGTCTAGTGCCTAGTTAGGAGCTGTTTTCCCCTCAGGAGGGCTGTTGCTGCTGGGTTTGCCTGGAGCCCTTCCCTTGAATGTAGGGGTGGTCTGCCAGGGCACATGGGGAGTTAGTAGCTGTGTTCAGGAGAGCTGGGGTCTGCTGTTTGTTTACATAGCAACTGATGAGTATTGCTATGTTTATTGGCAGCTGTATGTTGCAGGAGCAGCCTATGGAGCAGAGCAGGTCGGCAGTTAACACACTTCAGAGTCACAGTATGTGGTATTTCCTTCGTGATTTGAGAGTCAGTATGAAGTCTAGCAACAGTGTTGAATGCCTGGCTCCTGCAGAAGTCACTCTGCTGTATGATTTCCTTTTCTTTTTCTCTCCTGCTATCTGGCACTTTCCTAAACAGTAAATCCTAAAACAGAGTGTACAACAACATTTACTCCTGCCTCAGCTCCAGGTAATGAGGGTTACTCAGGGCAATGTATTGGAATGTTCCCTTTGTGCTAGGCTTAACCATACAGATGAGGAATGTTGTACTGGGTCTAATTTGTGAACTTGCCTGTATGTTTAATTATAGAAACTGATTACTACCCAAGTCCTCAGTGAATGTTGAGGTTATAGGCTGTGGTAGCCTAGGGGTTGATAAGGTTCTGCATGCAGCCACAAAGGGCAGGCCTGCTTTTTCTCTCGTGGTGTTGGATCCAGTGGTTGTCTAAAGGAAACTGCTGTTCTGCAGTGCATCGGTGTGCTGTGTGAGTTTTCTCTGTGCATCTTGCACAAAAGGTGGTGGGAAAAGGCAGAGCGTTTCAGCAGCACCCCTGCCTAAATTAACATAACGTGGAACTTGCATAACTAAACTCACTATTGCAAATAGGCCTGCAAGGCTCAATCTTTCCACAAGATGTAGCTGCTGCTCTTTGAAATACTTGCTGTGCTAGCACGGGCTGTGCTCCAGCACTGTGCAGAGGTACAGATTGTCCTCCAGTTGCACTTCATGTTAGTAAGACAATTGTTCTGATACATTCACGTTGGAGAGGATGAGGAGCTGCTAACAGAATGTATGCCAGCCAGCGGACCACTGGACGTAGCGACAGTGCTACCTGCAGGTTTTGTGCTGTGTATACACTGAGGTAGTTCTGTGGCTTGAACTTAGCGGCCTTAAAGAGGCCGCTGTCCTGGGTGTGCTGATGGAGATGGGTATGGAGGAATCATAGAATCATAGAACGGCGTGGGCTGGAAGGGACCCCAAGGATCATAAAGCTCCAACCCCCTGCCACAGGCAGGGCCACCAACTTCCAGGCCTGGAGCTACACAAGGATGCCCAGGGCCCCATCCAATGTGGCTTTGAACACCCCCAGGGACGGGGCACCCACTCCCTCTCTGGGCAGCCTGTTCCAGCCCCTCACCACTCTTTCTGTAAAAAACTTCCCCCTAATATCCAATCTAAACCTTACCTCCTTTAGCTTTAATCCATTCCCTCTTGTCCTACCATTGTCTACCCTTCTAAAAAGTCAATTCCCCTCCTGTTTGTATGTTCCCTTCAGGTACTGGAAGGCTGCAATGAGGTCCCCCCGCAGCCTTCTCTTCTCCAGGCTGAACAAGCCCAGCTCCCTCAGCCTCTCTTTGTAGGGGAACTGCTCCAGCCCTCTAATCATCTTTGTGGCTCCTCTGAACCCTCTCCAAAACTTCTACGTCTTTGTAGAAGAAGAGGTACAGTAGAGCCCAGTGTGCTCTACAGGTGCTATGGTAGCGTTGCTGCCTGACAACTCTTATTTGGGCTACTATCATCTGTGTTATCAAGAAGCACACTTTCTCTGGCCAGTTACTGCCTGTTGATACTAGATAATGGAAATTACATCACAGTGGGAAGGTACACCTTGCACCTCCTGTAATTTGTGGCCACGGCCTGTGACATCTGTTTGGGGTCTCTGGTCTTATGTCAGTACTAACAAAAAAACTGATGGTACATGAAAACCAGTGCTTGAATGGAGATTGCTATGAATGCCCTGGAACTGGGAAGGATGAGCAAGCAGTTTTTAAATATGTTAGTCCCAAGGGCTTAACTTCAAGCTTTCCTTATTTTAAATAATTGTTTTTGTTAGTATCCTTCTAATGCTGGGCAGTCCCCTTCAGAAGGATTCACCTTTACAGCATACAATATAGGTGGCCAGATACATGTTAATGAACTTGTGTGAGCTGTTGTACACAATATGCGTGTGTTTCAGTGCAGTGAGTTAGTGTAGGCTTCCTGAGATAAGAATCAAGCTGCCTGGTTGGTTACCTTATTGCTGTTGACTTACCAAGCCCCTTCTGAAGGGAACTGGCCTCTCTGCAAGCAGGTAATAGGAAGGAAACCAGTGCTGCCTAGTGCATCTGCTCGCTTGGTTTTCCTTTTTATTTATATGAACACTTGTTAGATGCTGTGCAAACAGAGGGTTCTTGCTCCAGCCAGCCTGTTCCTGGACTGAATATATGGGAGGATTTCAAAGCTGATCAGGGTGGATCAAGGGCAGTGAACCTGCTCGTGTGATCCAAATAGCATGGGCATCTTTATGTTGAGGGCTTCCACAGGTCTGTACTGTACTTCTAACACCTTTTCATGGCATTTCTTGGCTACTCCGGGAAGTCTTGATGTATCTGGACTCTTCCTGATTGTCCCACCACCCAGGCTGTCTGTGCCATGTACCCAAACTGAAGTCGGTCACTCTCTTTTGTGGGATGGGCTTTTTTCCCAGTCTGTTTTTTTCTTCTCTTGAGCTTTCAAAGCGAACTGAACTGTGTAGCCTTGCCTACATGGTAAGTCACCTTCTTTCTATCCATTTCCACTCCTGTTCCACCAGAACAAATTTTCAGCAGAACACTTCTCATGGTCCAAGCACAGACTTGAGTCTCTTGCATAAAGACTTGGGTTTAGAAGCCAAGGCTTAATCTCTGCTGGGTTCTAGAGCCAGCGGGTCAGATTCTGACCAATTTTCTTGTCCTCATGTGCTGCTCTGACAGCAAAGACTCTTTAAGCAAGTGCTGTAGCTTGACATGAGGGAATTTCCTCTCTGTGTGAAACTGGAACCAGGCAAGGGCTGAATCAAACTGTGACTTCAGATGGAAATCTAAACATACACTTTCACTTCCAAGATTGCAAGTTATACCTCCAAAGCAGCCATAGCTCATCTTCCCCCCGCTCCCCCCCACCCCGTTGTAAGAATTTCAGTTACACTTAATAAAACTAGAGAAATATTGGACCATCTTCTAGTTTTCCTTCATTTGGAGCACAGATTTATTACCTGAATCAGAAAACAACAGAGCATTTTAAAGCAGAAAAAGGTAATTAATGCTGGTCTTCCATTAGGAAACAATCTTATAAAGCATTTAATTTCAGCATGCTGTCTTTGGCTGCATGAGAGGCTCTCTGTCTTTTCAGAATGCATTAGATCATGACATGACTAATCTTTTTTGGGTTTTGAAAGACACGTGTGGTTTTGACTTCATTAAATGTGTCTATCACAGCATTTGCTTCATCAGATTTCCCTTCTGACATGCCTGGTGCAGACAAACTAAGCAGGAGTGAAGGGAAAGGATGTTCCTTGCAAGACTTGTCCTATCTTTGATGATAGTGCCATCTTCCTTATGAGGACAGGCTGAGGGAGCTGGTTCTCTTTAGTCTGGAGGAGGGGAGACTGAGGGTTGTCCTCATCAATGTCTATAAATACATATAGGATGAGTATTAGTTTGTTTGATGGGGATTTGCAAGTAATTTTCTTCAAGCTACACTCTAGTCTTTCACCAAGAAACCCATCTGAGGAGCCCTGGGAAAGCATTGGTGCTTTCAGCTTTGGTACCAGCAGAGGCTGGAGGATGGAACTGGTGATGACTCCAGCTGATGATACAACACTTAACACTTCGCAATTAGCATCAGGGTCCAACTGTCTTCTGTGTACAGATGCCCAAGCTTCTTTACAGCTGTGCACTACATTGCTTGCTTTGCTCACAGTGGTATTTGATTTCTCAGCTTTGTAAGGAATATTATTTACGGGAACTTTATCCTTCTGGCAGCCAACAAAGTAATTACTTCAGATTGCATCTTTCAGTTGGACTCTGCTGTGATTTGTGGCTGTGAAATCCAGAGGATGTTAAAGAAATGGAAAAAATAGATTTACAGTTTTGGATTCTTGCAAGTACAGTGAACTGCAGCGTGGGTTTTAGTTTGATTAACAATCAGCAAAATAGAAAGTAAAGGACAGTAACCCAGAGATTGTGAGAGAAATTAACTGGATGGGCCAACCTGAGTTCCAGGTCTTCTGGTATGGCTCAGGTGGGGTGGTGGGTCCCTGTGCTAGCAGCAAGTCTGTCTCCAGGTCTATACAAGTGTGCTGAGAGGGGTCTGAGTTGTGAATTCCTGGTAGATGATGGTGCTAGACCCTGGCGCTCAGGGATGGCCACTGGCAGTATTCTGTCTGTCGGGCACAAGGCAGAATGAGCCAGAATGATTGTCAGCCTGTGGATTGCAAATGGTGGGGGCTCCGTGTGAGGTCAGTACATGCTGCAAGTGGGTTTGGACTCCCCAATGACTAGTTCACGCCTGCTTTGGTGTGCTGGTGATCGTCTGCTTGGGGAGGGTAACTCTGTCCTGGCTGGAACCAGGACAGTTGTAGCAGCAAAGATCTCACTGAGGAAACCATCCTCAAATGACTAGCTTTGGCAGAGGAGGTGCTGTTTCTTCCTTGCCTGTTCTTGGTATCTGAATGTTCTCTCCAGTAAAAAGGCCTGCTGCTGAAATTGCTGGTTTTTTGGTACCACATAAAACTTATGTGAGAATGGGAGATGATGTATTCTTCCTAGAAAGTTTAACTACTGAAATGTCAGCAGTGCTATAGGCAGTCAGGTGCTTCCCAGAACTAGACTGGCCCAAGATGTTCATTTGACAGAAATGTTTGCTTTCTTGCTCCCTGGGTAATGTAATCAGCAACTGTTTACCAAATTGAAAAGTTAAGTTTGTGCTGTCAGCAGTAACTAAAAAGATTGGATTTCTCTAATGAAGCTCTGTGCTTTACACCAATAATCACTGTATTACTTTGGAAAGAGTAGCAGGCTGCTTGTAATTCTGTGCTTGTAATTCACATTTCAGCACTACTCTCATGCACGGGGGAAGCTAGCAATATCCTGGTACTCTAAGGCCAGATCCTCAAAGGGGTTTGGATATGTCATTGTCCTGGATTTCAGTGGGAACGAGGCACCTGCTCCTGATACAGACCTGAGCACTATCCCTCCTCCATGTGCTGTGCTTTGCCCAGGGGGAGAGCGCAGACTTGGGATGAACCCCTGCCAGGAAGCTGCACTCCGCATCGGGTTCCTTCTGCTGCAATGCCCAGTACTGTAACTTAGGATTTCAGAGGTATCTTTAAAAAATATATGGCTGAAGCCAGCTAGCATCACTCCGAGCATTTCCTCTGGTCCAGAGCTAGCCTGCCTCCCAGCTGTCAAACCCATTTCTCTAGGGTTGGGGGGATGGTGTCACAGCAAATTGCCTTCCCTTTCCTTTTCATCTCCTTCACAGCTCTGCAAATGGATCGATAGACAACTCCCAACTCTCAGCTTTCTTTTTAGGATGATCTCCCCTTTACAAAGCGAACCAGTGAGGTGACACAGGGAATCCTCCTGGATTTGAGCCACTGATAGGCCACACAGGAGTGGAGAAGGAATTGCAGGAAGGAACTGGTGGGTTTTAAGGACTGCGGCTTTCAAAGACTGACAGGTTGGGGCCACGCTAAACATCTGCAGAACACACCCAAGACTTTTCACTCCTAATTGTCTACCTGACTGAGGGTCTGACACACAAGCCATGAGCTCCATGAAGCAAAGTCACAATTCTTTCCGTCCATTGTAACCCAGGTCACATCCATCCTGTCAAAAGCTGCCAAGAGCTAACACCTCACACAGACATAAAAGAAATTGATAAACCTGGGTGAGCCATAGGACAGCTCTGCAGGGATCAGACCAAAGCCCTGATGCAGCCTGACTTGCTGAGGCGGGATGAAGGTGGGGGGAGTGCTCTAGCAAGGAAGGCAGGCATCCTAGCTCCTGCTTGCTGTTGCAATGAGAATTAAAGCATTTCCCGAGTCCAAGAAGTTCTTGAATATTTTTGAATTTTACTTAGACTTGGAATTTTCAAGCTTCTTAAATGACTTCTGAGAGGCTCTCTCAGACCAAGACTAGCTGAGTGAGAGGGAGAAGCAAAGCAGGGATTTTATTTCCTCCCTAATCTACTTTTTGCAGGCACAAGAAGCTTTTTTTGTTTGTTTTTTCCCCTTTTTTGCTGTCAGAGTTTTCTTCTAGGAGAAAGGGTGTTGGGTTTTTTTCTTATGCTTATTATGACTCGGGACTGTGCACACCAGCAAGTGGCTGACTCTGCATAATAAATCGACCTGAAAAAAAGCTGGGAAAGCCACAGTTTCTTGGGAGTTCAAAAAAAACCATGCTCCAAGCCCTGTTTGCTTATATATTGACTGATATTTCTAATTGCCAAGGAACTGTGCGTACGCTTCTGCTTTTTCAAAAGCACATTGTGTGGGTTGTAGACTGGAGGCACTTTGGCTCCAAAATCCTGCCAAACAGCCTTGTTAAGCAGGGAGAGATTTTCCTCTCCCTTTCCCTTCTCCTCCTCCTTCTCTCCTCTCTTTCTGTCCCTCTCTCCGCACCTCCCTCCCTCTCCCCAGGGGATATGGGGTGGGAGGCTGCTCTGTGGAAAGGGCTGAATTCCTGGCTGCGCATTCGGCAAGGCTGTTGGCATTTCTGGCTTGTGAACTGTTGAAGGGTCCAGCACAGTGGCAGTGCCCTCAACAAGGTGACAAGGCCCTCAGGATCTCCCACAAGCAATGATTGCCTGCAGAATGGCGTGCGGAGGTGGCAGAAACACCATGGGTCAGGAGGGGCAACGCGTGCACTTGATGGGAGGCATCGTTGATGGGGACCTGTATCTTTCAGTAATACTCAGTTCTTAATACTTTTGTACCTAGTTTAAAGACAGAATTGGTTTGGGTTGTGATTAGAAGCAACAAACGTTACTGAGAAAGGCAAAGAGCTGAAGTTGTTATTTTGGCTCGGGAAGGGTAACATGAAAGGCAAAGGTAGGTAGCCCGTTCCCTCTGGATTTTGTGCCTCTGGTTGTAACATTCTGGTTCAGGAATGTCTTGTTAATATTAAATAATTCACTTGGGTGACTTTCATAGGTGGAAACCAGAATCGATTTCAAAGTCCAAAGGAGGCCCTTCATAAAGGAAATAAATAATTACAGATTGTTTTTTATTTTGTTATGTTTTTTACCTTTTTTGTGTCCAAGAAATTTTAAATAGACTTTCTTTGTTTGTCCACACTGGAGCAAAATAACCAGGGAAATTGGCAGAGTCCCAGATCCTGGCAGCAGCTGCCAATAAAAGCTCGCTGAGCAAGTACAAAAAATAAAATCACACAGTATCATTTTTTAACCTTGATTAAGTTGCGCTGAAGGGCTCCAAGGGAGGTAATGGCGAGCTCCGAGGGGTTAGGACCAGCATGGGATGTGAAGGATGTTTACCTTGCAAGTGTTTGCTTAGCACAGCTTACGTAGTTCCCACTGCTGGGGAAACACTTTGTCAGAAGCCTGCTATTAAAGGAGTTTGGGGGATAAACATTGCAACAAGAAGAACAAATAGAAACCTTTACACCATAACGTGCCTAGCAAGCCACAGTCAAATAAAAAAGCTGTGTATGCTTTAAAGTCCTCCCTGCAATCCAACGATGGGGCTGCCTTAGACTTGCCAGCCAGTGGCTGAGCAGTCCTGAGAACCAGGGTCCTCCGTGCTGCAGCCAGTGTGTCATGAGGAGCAAGTGGGCGAAGGGCACAGCCACACGCTTCTGTCAGGATGACTACAGTAATGGTGGCTACTGCTGCCCTGCGGTGTGCTGCTATTCAGTGTGGGATGATAGGGATATTGGTACCTAGTAGTCTGGCCTTGAGCGCTGGGAAATGTGGGGGATTGGGAGGTCTCCTGAGCAGGCACGTCTGAGAAGGGGAGGAGGCAGCCAGTTGAGTGATGAGAACCACCACCTACTCCTTCTGTGGTTATCTGTGTGTGCCTGAGGAGCAGTGCATGGGACAGCCAGGCTCATGTCTCATGTTTGGTGTGGTGGAGAGTTAACATGGGTTAAAGTTCATGAAGCCAATGGTTCAGACCCATTCATGACATGTCCCCTATCCATGTCTGAGGCGCTGGGGACTGCTGGCTGTGCACTGAGCACTATTCTTATGCCTCTTCCCCACTCTGGTCCTTGGTTGCTCTGCACTGTCACAGGAGTTTAGGGATGGTTTCTTGCTTAGGATATCCTTCGTTGGTTCTTGACTGTCTCCGTGATACTTCAGGAGTTATCTCTAAGTATATTTTCATTTTCTTTAGGGTGCAGGGTCTTCCCTCAGAGTCCAGGATGCCGTTGACGTCAGATTCATCAGCTCAGCCTGTTCCACTCTGCTCCCTTCCATGGGGGACCAAGCATTGCCCAAGCTTCAGGAGTCCAGCTGTGGAGAGATAGCCAGCTCTGGTCCAGCCCCAAGGACAAGCAGGTCACAGAATCACACAGAATTATCAAGGTTGGAAAAGACCTAAAAGATCATCCAGTCCAACCATTCACCTATTACTACTAGCTCCCACTAAACCATGTCCCTCAATACAACATCTAGTCTTTCCTTGAACACCCCCAGGGTCGGTGACTCCACCACCTCCCTGGGCAGTGCATTCCAGTGCCTGCCTACCCTTTCCGAGCAGTAGTGCTTCCTAATGTCCAGCCTGAATCTCCCCTGGCGCAGCTTGACACCATTCCCTCTAGTTCTGTCACTGTCTACACGGGAGAAGAGGCCGGCCCCCAGTTCACTACAACCTCCCTTCAGGAAGTTATAGAGAGCTATAAGGTCTCCCCTGAGCCTCCTCTTCTCCAGGCTGAACAATCCCAGCTCCCTCAGCCGCTCCTCGTAAGGCCTGTGTTCCAGACCCCTCACCAGCTTAGTAGCCCTCCTCTGAACGCGTTCCAGGGCCTCAATGTCTTTCCTGTAATGAGGGGCCCAAAACTGGACACAGTACTCGAGATGCGGCCTCACAAGTGCTGAGTACAGGGGGACAATGACCTCCCTGTTCCTACTAGTAACACTATTTTTGATGCAAGCCAGGATGCCGTTGGCCTTCTTGGCCACCTGCGCACACTGTGGGCTCATGTTCAGCCGTGCATCAATCAGTACCCCCAGGTCCCTTTCCTCCACACAGTCCTCCAGCCACTCCGCCCCAAGCCTATAGCGCTGCCTGGGGTTGTTGTGGCCAAAGTGCAGGACTCGGCATTTGCTCTTGTTGAACCTCGTTCTCCAGGGCTCTGCAATGATGCAGTCAGTGTAGGCAACATCATCAAAGGACTCAGAGCCATGAGAAATGCTGCCAAATAATTATAAGGAGAATTAGTTAACAAAATGCTGGTTGCAGCTACAACTCAAGGCATGGACACGCTGGGTTCCTGCCCTTTATCTGAGTTCTTCCCTTGGGAAACCTGGGCTCCTCCTGGCATTCCTGGGCAGAGAGCTGCTGTTAGCAGGATCTTAACATTGGTTTGCTACCCAAGGTGGCTGCAGCAGTCATTTGGTGACACCTTTTTACTTTTCCAGTAATGACCCGGTTCTGTCAGATCACCTTTCCTGGTTGTCTCCAAAAGCCACTGCTTGTGGGGCTGGAAGGGGGCTATTTCGAGGTAAGACCTCCCCTCAGAGACTCATTGCAGCAGGGTCACATCTCCTTGCTTCTCCCTGCTTACTTACAATGTTGTCAGAGCAGAGAGGAGGCTGTTGCCAGACTGGTGACCTCTGACTTTGGTCTGTCTGCGCTGCAGTGAGCATACAGCTTCCAAGCCCTTCCATGGGGTGTCTCCAGCTGCACAGTGAGCAGCTCTCCTCCTCCTTCCTTCTCCACTGATTACTGGGTTTTGGTCCCAGACTTCAGATCTGTCACATTGATGCCTGAAGTTGGTCCTTTTCCCTGCCAGGTCAATGGCAACATATCTAATCCAGCAGCCTGCAGGAGCAAACTGTAGAGGTGTGTTTCTGTGTCACTTAAGGCATCTACTAAGCCACCAAAAATGGATACTGTGAAAAGCTGCAATCAAAGCTCAGTAGCCTTGGTGACTACTAAGCAGGGACTCTCTATGGCAGCACTGGGCACACAGGGGATCACTCCTCCTGACGTGCATGCTGAATGAGCTAGTTGCACAGCTTATATACAGGTTATGCACACATATTCATGACCTTTCCCAGAAATTATTAACATATTCATTACTTTTCTGGGAACTCATTATCATAGGTTTCCACCCTTCCCTGTATGCATGGTACAGTCTTTAGGGGGTCTTCAAGACCCCTGGTGGTTGTTTACTTCATCCACTCATCTTCATCACTGTGTTTTTGCCATGAACTATAGCCCTTACTGTCCTCTTCTTGTTTACCAGAGCCACAGGACTGGTCTTGGGGCTCCTTGTAGCCCTGAGTTTTCTTGTTCTCAGAGACAGTCAAGCTAGAAAGCTTACCATTGTTGCATAATATGTTGTTGACACCCACAAAACTCCAGACAGTAAGTCCCCACAATATTCAGCCCTCTATTCAATAGCACAGAGCCAGATCTTCATGTGTGGTAGCTGAAGATGCAGAGGTGTCCCTGTTGCGGTAAGCCCACTCTATGAATGCAGCTGGCAGATCTGGTGAAGGAGATTCATTGTATGTCTGGGTGCTCAGATAACAAGAGGACCCTGCTAGGAGAAAGCAGGAAGCACCCAGTGTCCACACACATTGAATAAGAGCCACCAGCAAGCCAGTGAGTGTATAGCTCCAGGATAGCCCATGACACCTCTCATGAGGTCACCGTGTCATGATACCTGGCCAGGATAGCAGAGGAACTGGTACTAGCTGTTTATGGCTCAGCAGGCTCCCATTATTCCTGTGCTTGAGCAGCAGCTTCTTTTAAACTTTCACTTAGGGCTTATTTAGAGAAGACAGAGTGCTAATATCTGGCCAGCTTGATGTCTCTGTGGACATTCTGGCTTGAGATATGCCAGCCTAAAGTTTAAGGAGGCACCTGACATGAAAAATTTATCACAATGCTTTGAATGAGAAATTCTTCTTGTGTGAGAGCACCGAGGAGAGGAGGGACGTTTGTTCTCATTGGTTTTCTTTATGAAAACCCACAGGTTTTCTTTGGCTGCTTCTGTAGCACGTTTGAAAACAGAAGAAACCATTTCTTAAGGAGTAGCCAATGTTGGGCAATGAGCCCTTCAACTCCCAACACGTTTCCATTGACTTTCATGTATTTTAGTCATATTTCTTTTGGCCTGTGCTATAATCTAGGCACTTGCTCCTATACCTCTTTGGTAAAGGTTTAGATGGAACTAAAAGCCCATGATGCTTCCCTATATAGACTTGGGCCTGGATAAATATCTTAGGATCTTTAGCTTGGCTGAATTTTTGTGTGCTGCATAGTGCCATTGGTTAAAAGCTCTGCTTTTAGAGCAGATGGAAGCCTGTCTGAATTTATTGTTTCCTCTTGCAAAAATGCCAGTAGCCATAAGAACAGCTTCACCAGCGAAGGCCTGTGTGACTGGTATTGTTTTGTATTGGCACTTCTGCTTCCAGTAGTGGTGGTTAGGAAGGACACGTGTCCAAATAGCATCATTGCTGCTCCCTCCCATTTGTCTGTGGTAAAATGATAGCAATGTGGAAAACCCAGAGGGAAGCACTGATTTTCATAATGGAGATCACCATCACAGGGGACAGACATACAAACTGATAGAAATTGAACTGACTTTCATTTAAAGCCATGCCTGTGGCAGGGTGAGATCTTGAAGTCATGGTTAGAGGTGAGGTCCTTCTGCTTCAATTTTTAGCAGCTGAAGTTTTTCTTTGGTGAGATGTTAGGAGCCAGTTGCTCTTCAGCCCTTGTTGAAGCTGAAGCATGGAGAAACCTGCTAACATTCAGCAGATTTCCATACACACAGTTTGTGCACTTAATTAAAATGATTTCCTAAGGGCTGTCACAAGTTCTCTGTCACTGGAAATATCTCAGGCTGAAGAAATGGTTGATGCAAATTCTGATACTATGCATTGACAGGTAAGCTTCAGGTTGACTGGTCTTTGGTGGACTACACCCACACTTTCGAGAAGGGCAACTGTAACTGACAAAGGAGGGGACAAGCTATTGGGAGGAGGGTGGCTTGAGGAGGCGGACTGGATGCTTAGATTGCACTAAATAACCAAAGTCTGGGATAATTCACATATAGCAGTAGACTGAGTGAGCAGTGCTGGTGTAGCTTGTGGAACTCATTGCTGCAAGACACCATGGCCAAGGAAAAATGGGAACAGAAAGTTATTTCTGCTGCTTGTTAAAAAGACACTCTTTTGAGGGCAATGGGCTAGCCTGACCTCAGTTACTCTGAATGGCTCCTCTGCTATAATGGAGTTAGTCTGGATTATGCTGTAATATAGAGATTGGGATCTATCCTGTTATCTGCTTTTATATTTTAATCTAAATAAAGGACAATAAATTGAAAGGACAGTTGATCTGTAAAATAATAGTTGTTTTCCACAAATTGTTCAAGTGTGTTCAAACTGGGCTGTAGAAGTCATAATTAAAAGGAATGTGTGCAGATTTCAGTCCACCCCAGATGCAGCTGCAATTAGCCTCTCCATTAATATGCTGATTTATTTCCATATATTCCCTTGTTACTCAGGGAGAGACAGTGTGAACAAGATCAAAGATGCATGGTCCTGGCACTTCTGCATCTCCAGGGAAATCTGTGTTGCCTCCTGCCAGGAACTTCTGCTTTGCAGTTGTGGCTCTGAGATCTGGGCGTTGTTACTCCTGGGTACCCAGGACTATGGTGTTCTACTGCATGGAGCAGCCATCCCCAAAGTGTTTAAAGCAATTCCTCAAGAGTGGCAGGGTTGTCCATCCAAACTACCTATTGGGAAAGCAGGTCATGAGGAAGGGTTTTTCCATCGACCAGGAGATAGAGAGAAGCAGGGTTTGGGTTTTTTTTCACTTCTGCTCTCTGTGAGCATGGGGTGTGCTTTGCTTGCCAGAGTCATCTCAAAGCTTTATCTTACAAATCCCTTCCTACTGCAGAGAGCCACAAGAGGCAAAGCCCTGGGTCTTCCAGTGGCACATGATTTCACATGGCTTTCTGCTGCAGGTTTTAAGTTTGCCTCATTGAAAGCAAAGCACGGCATCACTGCATGCCAGGGTGCATGGAAGGGCTGTGCCATCAGCCCTTGTTCTGAACTGGGTGGGTGGTTTTAGGACACTGAAGGTAGCGACCCTCTTTGCTTGCCTTTGGAAAACTAGCCACGACTCTGCTGTTGGCCAGGAAATGGCCAGCGGTGGCCGCAGGTTCCAGTCCTGACTCTGTCGCCACCTGCTTCTGTAACGCTGCCCAAGCTGTTTCCTCTGCTTTACATCACAGAAGCCACATACAAGGCTCATACACCCCCGGCTGAAGAGCTTCCTTCTCCAAATACGTACAGTGCTACCTCAGAACAAGGTACCATCAGCCAATGTTTAGCTACAGATAACATCCTTTTTGCCTCTGCACAGAGCCTCCCTCCCTTCCTCTGGTACAGCACACCGGCTGCATGGGACCGTGTATCAGCTGTTCTAGCCGCAGAGGTGCCGGTCAGTCTGCCACCTTCCCCTTGCACTCTGACACGCGTGACATCATTTTTGTCTCCTTTTACTCAGCTTTTTGTGGGGGTGGCGGGATGCAGGAGGTTGGTTCCCGCGGGGAGAGGCAAGCTGCCCGCCCCGCGGGAGGCTGTAGGTGGTGCTGCGGGAGCAGGAAAGCAGAGCAGGAAAGCAGAGCAGGAAAGCAGAGCTGGAAAGCAGAGCTGGGAAGCAGAGCAGGAAAGCAGAGCAGGAAAGCAGAGCAGGAAAGCAGAGCTGGAAAGCAGAGCTGGGCGCTCCGGTCCGGGGGATAAAAAAAAATAAAGAAGAGTGTTAAATGAGCAAGTCGGAGGGACTGAGAAAATCAGTTCGGCTCAGAGCTGTGGGAACACCTCGGCGGGTAAATCCTGAGCTCCGGCGCCAAAGAGTGATGAGTCAAAAATGGGAATGGAGAGGGACGGCGTCGAGTGATCAAGGACCACCGTGAGATTGCATGTTCTCCTTCGGCTGCCCTCTGCAAACCCCTGCCTGCCTGCAGCGAGGCAGGATGGTGCTCTGCCTGCGCCAGTACTTCCTGGGCAAAGGCTAGAGGCTCTGGCAGGAGATGTAACAAGCCACAAGAGATTAGGAATAACTGAACCTCAGAGAAATTTCTTTATAATCCCCATTCACTGGTTTAAACCCTGAGGAATTTTATTTCTTCCAAACCTCTTATTTTTTGTTTGTTTAATATTGGCTCTTATGACCAGCTAATCTTGTTAGCCATAAATGCAAGCATTCTCTTTTGGATTCCTGCTAGATTTGCTGGTTATGGGAAGAAAAATCACAAGCAGTTGAATTATCATGGCATAATGAATTACTGCTTCTCCAGTGATCTGTGGCTACTGGCTGTTTGTGAGCTCTTGCCCCCTTGCGATTGCTCAGGGGAGCTCAGCAGCAGTTTTAACTGCGATTTAACCTGCATTTACAGAAGGGTGGGATTTCTCCGAGCATCCCTTGTTACAGCATCATCCAACATTTTAGGGAATAAGCCATGATCTGCTTGTACACCGAGTCTTGGTAATGCCTTGTAGCAGTGAGTTTCACAGGTCAGTTGGACAGTATTTAAAGTATTTCCTAATGCTGGTAACATGTCTGCAGCTGGCCAGGTGCCTTCAGCTTTCCTGTAACCTTCTAGCCCATGCAAAAGAGAGCCAAGATGACCACATGGAAGCTTGGATTTGTCTACTGTGACCTGCCAGGAGATTTTCTGACTTAAAACACTTGCCTAGCACTGCATGCCCTCACTCCTTTCTGTGTGGAGATACTTGTGGAGCAGCTTTCTGAGCACTTTGTCTTTCTTGTGCACAGTGCCAGTATTTGTGCCACTACAGCAAATGTTTGGGATGGTTCAGATTGGGCATTTCTTTTTGTCACATGGCTCAAGGAATGCTAGGTAATGCTGAAACTTCGGGGCCGAGTATTTAAGGGCTGGCACTACTCCACAAACCCTGAATAAACACCTTCATCAGTCTCTCCAAGTAAATCAAGAAACCCAGCCGTCCTTGACTCCATTTCAGGCTTGCAAAGATTTTTCTTCTTTGCCTTCCCTCTCTCAGAGGAAGTTTATATCAGAATGCTGCTGAAATTTAAGATCCCTCATCTACCTCCCCCAAAAAAACCCTGAGGCACAGAAGAGGCATTAAAGACACCGAACATGCAAATAACTGTATGTTTTCATATGCAGAAGAACGGTTGCTTTTAGTAACTCATCCTAGAACAGACGACATTAGAGGTTTTGGAATGAGGGCCTCCCAACAGCATCAATAAAGGGAAAAGGTCCAGAAAGTAAGTTAAACAGTGCTGCTGCCTGAATATAGTCTTTCATTCAGCTGTCCCCACAGTGTTTCAGGCTCATTTTGGAGGGTTTTTGATAAATGATGGAATTTGTATTTTTTGGCTCCCATTCAAGAGTTTATATTTTCATTCTTATAATTTCCTTAAACATTTAATTTCCTACATTAGTCGACGGTCTCTTGCATCTGCTGGAAAATTAGTTCTGGTGCTTCTGTGCCTGTGCTGTGAATTTGGGTTGGTTTTGGGTTTTTTTTTTCATTTTTTGAAGCTGCAGAGAGAGCAAACCCACCTGCAGATAGATGCTGTTGTATACAGACTTGCAGCTTTGCAGGTGATATCGGAAGACATGACAGATAAAGGATGTTTGAGTCAAAGAGCTCTGCTTTTAAAGTTATTGGGCGATGCTCTGTTCTGTTTAGCTGTAATACTGTGGCCATCTCCAACATATCTGAACTCAGAGGTGACAAATACACAGGAAACAGAGTTTTCTTACAAATGCTGCCCTCGACCTGTGGAATTTGCTGCTACAAGGTGTTGTTGTCAGCTTCAACCATTGGGTAGTGTTTCTGCAAGGTCTCCCCATTCCTTCTCCATCTGTGCTGCTCTTGCTTCCCAGTGCTGCCTCTGCAAATGAGGTGTTCCTTGTTTCAGGCTGACCCTCCCTACGATGGTGGAGTCAGCACATCTGAAAAGTGGCAATCCTAAAAAAACAATACAAGGAAATGTTTTTTTTCTGGTCTCATTTAGGACTGCAGGAAAAGATTTTGTTTAGCATGGAACATCAAAGAAGGACTCGGCACTGTTGGCAAAGAGTCTATGGTAAGGTCTACAGCAGAAGTAGGAAACAGCTGTGTAGATAACAAATTAGGGAGAATGTAAAAAAGGGAGACATGAAATAATGCTGGACAAGTGTAGTCAGGGAGCAGATCAGGAGAGCAATTTTACCTGATCTGTCAGCCAATACAGTACCCTTCTCAGCATGACTGGGTACCAAAGGGAACCCCTACCTAACACTTTGGATTGGTCGAGCACGATCTCCCCTTGGTGAATCCATGCTGACTACTCCTCATGACCTTCTTCTCTTCCAATTGCTCGGAGCAATTGGTAGAGAAGTCAGAAGTCAGAGCAGTAGAACTGATTCCTGCCCACCCCTGCAGGAGTACCTGCGTATAGATTTGATATATACATTTGTGCCATTGGGTTCTGGGATTTTGGCCAGTGAGGCTGCCAGAGCCCTGGGACAGGCTGCCCAGGGGGTGTGGAGTCTCCTTCTCTGGAGAGATTCCAGCCCCATCTGGACGCCGCCCTGTGCAATATGAGCTGGGGAGCTGCTTTGGCAGGGGGTTGGACCCAATGAGATCTTGACCTCCCTTCCATGATTCTATGATTCTATGATTCTATGATTCTATGACCCTAACAAATTACTCCCCACACAGAGCGAGTCCTCATCAGTTCCTACTGGGTGGCTGTAGTATGAAGTTGCAGTTACACAAAACAGCAGCTGCCAACTTTGGTAACTTTAAAGGTCATGGAAAGGTTGAGAATTCATGATTTCCTTGATGCTTGGCTGGAAAGAAAGCTACATGCTTCAGCCTTTTGCAGTGAAGAGGACTGAGTGCTCCTGGTGCTATGACAAGGAAAAAGAGATGAATCCTGGCCTGACATGGGATCAGACATCTGAATGGGCAGACCTCACAGCAGTGGGACCAGTTGAACCTACCCTGTCAGCAAGTCAGGTGCTTTCTGGCCAGGTTACAGTATTTGTAGGATTTAGGTCTGGTCAGGTGACTCTGATTGCATGAACAGCTCTGGCTCTTTCTAACAGTCCAAGCTTGCCACCATGGTGTCCATGGAAATCTCATGTGGTTTGTATGAGCATAGCACTACAGAAGGCAAAGGCTTCCTCCCAATTAATATCAACTGATATTTGCTACAAAAGACATCTTTCCCAGTCTTAAGTAAAAGCTTTCACCTGAGAATGTGTCACACCTTGGTGGAAATGATCTGATGGAAAGCCTAACAAACTCTCTTGGTTTATTAAGCCCACAACATGCACAATGTGTTTGTGGCCATGGATGCTGTGCACCAAAAATCTTTTCACACCCTGAAAACACTTTCTTGGGAAGAGCAAGACTTGTTTGTGAGCAGAGAAAAGTGCTGGCTGCAAGAGATGTATGGAAGGCTGTGGGCTCCAGGAAAGCACTGTGTTTGCCAGCAATGCCTTTTGCTGGGTGAAGACCTGCCATTGGAACAAAATTATCCCCTTCTGCAAGAACTCTGTCCAGTGTATTGTCACCAGTCCTTGGCTAGATGTATCGTCACAGCCTGTGACATATTGACTTATGAGTTACAGTGGAAATCAAGCCTTCCATTATATCAGAAGGTAAGTTGACAGGAAATCATCTGAGATGAGGTTTAACAAGGCCAAGTGCAGAGTGCTGCACATGGGACATAACAACCCCATGCAGTGCTAAAGGCTGGGGGAGACTGGCTGGAGAGCTGTCAGGAGGAGAAGGACCTGGGGGTGTTGGGTGACTGCAGGCTGAATATGAGCCAGCAGTGTGCCCAGGCGGCCAGGAAGGCCAATGGCATCCTGGCTTGTGTCAAAAACAGTGTGGCCAGTAGGTCTGGGGAGGGGATTGTGCCCCTGTACTCGGCATTGGTGAGGCTGCACCTCAAGTGCTGGGTCCAGTTCAGGGCTCCTCACCATAAGAAGGACATTGAGATCCTCGAGTGAGTCCAGAGAAGGGTAACCAGCCTGGGGAAGGGGCTGGAGGGGCTGGAGGAGCAGCTCAGGGAGCTGGGGCTGTTTAGCTTGGAGAAGAGGAGGCTGAGGGGAGACCTTTTCACCACCTACAACTACCTGAAGGGAGGTTGTGGAGAGGCGGGTGATGGTCTCTTCAGCCAGGGGACAGGAGATGAGACAAGGGGCAATGGCAAGAAGCTGTGCCAGGGCAGGGGCAGATTAGACATTAGAACAAAATTGTTTACTGACAGAGTTGTGAGGGCCTGGAACAGGCTGCCCAGGGAGGGGCTGAGTCACCTTCCCTGGATGTGTTCAAAAAAGGGTAGATGAGGTACTTAGGGATATGGTTTAGCTTAGGATGGGATTGGTTGGACTTGATGATCTTCAAAGGTCTTTTCCAACCTTGTGATTCTGTGATTCTGTGATTCTATGAAATGAACAGTTGTGATCCTAACTCAGCAGGGTGTGATTGCTTGGCCTGCCAGGAAACCCTCAGGAATGGAACACATTTACTTCTATCCAAGCCCCAGGGACTGCTCCCTACCCCACAGAAGCTCTGCAAGGGACTTGGACCAGGCTTGGGACCGGGTGAGAAGCTCACCTTTGTCCCTGGCTGCCTGTAAGACTTTGGCCACTGGAGAGACCTCCACGGGGTCTGAGAGGAAGCAATGGACAAAGCAGCCTGCACAGACTGCCCCAAATGGGGCTCATGCTTTGAGGAATTTTGCATGCAAAGCTCTAGGAGGCAGCTGTGGAGCCTCTGCCCTTCTGTCATTTTCATCATTTTTTTGATTTGAGCAAGGGCTTCATGGCTTGCTCCTGTTGATGATTGGATGTCATCTCCTTTCTGGACAGTGTGCTTGTTGTCTCTTACATACACACACACACACACACACACCCCGTTCCTTGTTCATTCAGGCTGGGATATTGGAAGAGCTGTGTGTGGTCCTGGCCAGCTCTTGATCCATGCTTGCTCCAGGAGAAAATGAGGTTTCAAAAGGTAAAAATTGTGTGTCTGTGTGGAGTGGGGCTTATTTTTCTTGATACCAAAAGTGGCTGGAAGAATGAAGTTTGGCAAGGAAATTCCTGCACAAGCCACAGGTCACCTGAATTCCCAGAAAGACAGTGGTTGGACAGCACAAAACAATATGTGAGAAAGGATCAGGCATGAGCACTGCTGGGATCTTAGTCACAGCTCTGTGTTGAGAATGAGGTTTTCTCTCTTTCCTCCATAAGTGACTTTCTTCATGGTGACTCCACACTCTGCATTGGTCCCTAACCCTGATGTCCTCTGGGAAACTCTGTGAGGCAGAACTGGGACAAATGATCACAGAAGGAGGGTGGATTTAATGATTTAGCTTGCTGCTTAAGATAGAAGCTTGGTCTCTTGAGGAAGAGATGGACAAATTGAGTCCCCAGAATGGATCCAGGCCAAGGCCAGGCTTGTGTGAACAGATGTTCCCAGCATTGTCCACCACAGTCTCCCTCTCCTGCCCATCTGCATCATGGAGAAGACAGCAGGGGTGCAGTTCTAATGCAGTTTGAGGTGGGGATGTCTCAGGAGTGCTGACAGACCAATACACTGTTACAGCTGGCTGAGAATTGTCCATATTTCATGCTATAAACTAAACGAAGCAAACACTGCTGCAAGGGAACATTTGGGCTCAGCTGACTTCAACAGTTGGGTATGCTCAGTTCACACAGGGTGGGGATCTGGTGGCCTGTAATACACCACTGCCTTCTGCCTTGTTGCCTTTGGGTGCTGTGCTGTGGTGTGGGAAGTCTGGGATGTTCTGAGGCTGGTCTGTAAAGGAGGCACGTGCCTGGTGACCTCTCAGCAGCTCAGCCAGGTGCAAGTTCAAGTCTGAAACACATCAAAATGACATGCAAAATATTGCTTCCCAGAACACTTCATTCTGTGAAAATCCTTTGATTTTTCAACATTTTGTCCCAAATCATAATGGAAACAAATGCTAAAATAATGGAGATTCCTGTGGGATGAAATTCCTGTAAAGTTCATCTTTGCACTTAGTGAAAGTAAATACAGAATTGCCTTGTGGGTGTTTTTCTGTTTTTGCTCTCTTAATTAAAGTTTCCTGATTTTTCCACAGTGTCAGGGACAGTTTGAAAAGCTTACTCCCTTCAAGAGTGTTGTGGTTTAGCCCCAGCTGGAAACTAAGTGCCACATGGCCACTTGCTCACCTCTCCCCAGCTCGGTGGGATGGGGAGGAGAACTGGAAGGAAAAGGTGAGATTTGTGTGTTGCAATAAGGAGAGTTGAAGAGGACAGCAAAGGAAAATGAAATTAATGATACTTATAAAAGAATATACAGAACAATAAATGTGCTCACTGCCCAAAACCTGATGCCCAACCCATTCCTGAGCAGCGTCTCCCTGGCTGGCTCCCCCCATTTATACTGAGCATGATGTCATATGGTATGTAATTCTCCTTTGACTGGTTTGTGAAGATTCTTGTGAAAATTACTTCTATCCCAGCTGAAAACCAGGACAAAGAGCTGTTGCATGCAAAGAGGCCTTAAGATTTCTCCACGGTGGGGAGGGAGATGTGTGTGGCAATCCAGATTAGTGAGTGTAGTTCAAGGGTGGGGAGCAAAATCTCCCTCTTGTGTGGTTACAGGCACCTCTTTGCAGAGCACTGATTGTTGCTTGAGTTTGCTCGCTGCTTTGCATCAATGGGGTACTGTCAGGAAGAAACAAAGATATGCATTTTTAATTCATTTTCTTCCTGGCATATATAAAATGTGCTGCTTTGTTGGAAACCTTTTTGGTTTATTTTTAATAGCAGTGTGGGACATCAGGAAACATTCAGATTTCAAGCCTTGCAGAGTGCAGAATTCACATTTCAATGAGGTTTGAGGGAAGGCTTCCTCTGGCCAGCAAGGTGCTCGCCAGCCTTAGTGTTCATCTGTGGCCTCCTGAGACCCCAAGTTTGAGATCCAAACTTTAATTTTTGTTCTGCTTCGTTGTTTACAAATATTAGTGAGTTGTGATGTCTCCTTTTGCTCCTGAATATGCTTTTTCCATCAGACCTTTAACCTCTCTAGCACTCAGCAGCAAGATCATTGCTCATTTACTCCATATAACATCTAGCAAAGCATGTAACAGGGGCACACCATTGGCCATGTCATAACAGGCAGTGCATGGCTGCCTGGCAGCTGGAGCCCAGCTGTTTCTGGCCAGCCCTTTTCTATGTACATTAGATACTCTGATCCGCTGATTATGTCTTCACTGAGTAGCCACATGGGTGGGGAGGGTCTCTGTTATCTCCGTCTCTTAATATCCCGCTCAAGCCTCTGTGTCTTTGCCATGTTTGGAGTTTGCAGGTGGTCCTCTGAACAGGGTAAATGTTGGGGTATCTGTGCTATCAGGTCCCCTGGTTTGTCAGTCTTCCAGTGTTGGATCTCCCCAGCATCGGTGGGTGTTTCCTAGCCTGGATCCAAGGGAGCAGTTTAGGATGGTTGTCACTCAACACAAGCAGACTTCTGTCTTGAGTGCAGACTATGCCCTAGCATTTTCACCATGTTAGAAACCTGCTCATTGTGCTTGGCCTTGGAAAGGAAAGCAGTACTATAGGAACAAAGACCTGGGTTCATAATAGCTGTGGGGTATCAGCACAATATTTACAGTGTGGTGAGCATGGGGAGACACAGAGGGAAATGAACTTAAGGCTCTTTGTATTTTGGTGGTGCCATGGCCCCGCACCAGCACAGGTCCAGAGGGGTGATGTTCCCAAGTGACTTTGAATTCACTCGCAGACACAGATTCTCTTGAAAATTGCTGTGCTTCCTGTGTATCTAATTTGGCATTACTGGGTCAATACTGTGGCAATTTGAGCAAGTGGGTTTGGGTGTATGGCTCTCTGAAGGAACTGGGCTCAGCTGCCTCTGAGCCCTTCTCAGCAGACTGATAGACTGCTGCTCCTCTCATGGCTACCGCTGCTGATGAACTGACTGTTGCAAAGTCGAGTTGTTTAGGGGAAAAGCTGGGAAAGTGACACGTTTGAGTGAGTAAAGACAAGCCACAGAGTCTCTTTTGCAGGGGTAGCACCTATTGCCAGCTAGAGCCCCTGCCAGCAGTGCAGCCTGCAGTGGAGGGTAGCTCATGGTGGTGCCGTTCAGGTGTCCACAGCATCCTAACCTCTCCAGAAAAATGCAGTCTGTTCTCCTGGAGAGGTAGGAGCAGTGTCCCCTCAGGACCATCGCAACAGCATGTGACAAAGCTATTTAATTGCAGACAAGCCATTTGTCTTGTCTGGGGAAGAATAAACAAGCAGTCTTCATGAATGCTGTTGCGCGCAGAGGAGGTGCTGATTTAGGAAGCGTACATCACATGGGACTGTCACTGAAGGAACAGTGTAAATTTGACAACAGCTGATGTGACACCTCAATACTTTTATCAACCAGAGCAGCAAATTCAGTCTGAATGCCCCCTCCCCGTTGCCCCTTCAGCTCCCTGCAATAATCCTTCCTGTCTACACCAGGGATGAGCTTATACCTACCTGTTTCAGTCTTGTTCAGTTCTCAGGAGGACTTAATGGTAGGAAACGTCAGGCAGCAAAAAATATTCAGTCATGTGGGATTATTTCACTGCATGGCCAAATAACTCGAGGCACAGACTTACCAAAGTATTAGAACTTTTTTTCCACCCTTGATCCCCAGTAAAATGCAATGTGTGGTGTTACTTTAATACAACATGAGCTACTAACCCTCGGTACCAATGCTCTATCAATGTTATGGTACAAAAAAACTTCAATGCTAGATTAAGCACAATTTAATTAAACTTTTCTACAGAATAATTAAACTTCTCCAAAATCCCTTGTTCATGGGGAGTTTTCATCCCCAGCTCAGGTGTGGTAGAGCCAGGAGGATAGACCTGGTAAATGACTAATCTTTGGCAAACATCTTTCTGCTTACAGCACCTTCACACACCCCCTGAGCTCATTGCTGCTGTGGTCCAGCCAGCGAGAGAAGCAGCCGTGCCAAATCCCTTTAAAATTGCTTCACTTTTTTCAACATTTTTCTGTATGGTGTCCAAGACCTAGTTGCTCTTTTGTGCAAAAAGCAGTGTCTAACATGATAAGACTCTCACCTTAATTGAATTCTGGAGAGATCATGCTAACAGCAACAATCATGTTGCTAAGAGAAGGGACACACTGAAGAGGAGATGACTGTATGTTAGTACAAATCACATAGACATACTACTGGAGACATTTGTTTTCCTTATTTTCTTGAGACTGCTGGAATTCAACAAGCTTGCCAAACACATGAAAGCGCAAATGGCTTAACCTAGTAACGTGTATGTTGCTCTGATGCTTAAGAGGAATGGAGAGGTGGCTTTTAAGCTGTATGGCAGTTGTGAGGTATTGGTATGCTGAGCACGAAAAGCGCGTCAGCATATTCAAAGAGTCCAGGGGTGGGGAGTGGCTGATACGGCCAACATAGCCTTGGGAACATACTTCTAAAGGTGAACCATAGAATCATAGAATCACAAAATTACAGGGGTTGGAAGGGAGGTCAAGATCTCATTGGGTCCAACCCCCCTGCCAAAGCAGCTCCCCAGCTCATATTGCACAGGTCGGCATCCAGACGGGGCTGGAATCTCTCCAGAGATGGAGACTCCACACCCCCTGGGCAGCCTGTCCCAGGGCTCTGGCACCCTCACTGGGGAAAAGTTCTTCTCCATGTTGGTGTGAAACTTCCTATGCTCTAACTTGCAGCCATTGCCCCTTGTCCTGTCTCCACAGAGCACTGAAAAGGGGCTGGCCATTTCCCCCTGCATCCCATCCTTCAGATATTTATAGACATTAATAAGGTCCCCCCTTAGTCTTCTTTTCTCCAGGCTGCACAGTCCCAGCTCACCCAGCCTTTCCTCATAGGGGAGATGCTCCAGGCCCTTCATCATCTTTGTAGCTCTTCTCTGGACTCTCTCCAGGAGATCCCTGTCTTTATTATCTCAGGGAGCCCAGAACTGGACACACTACTCCAGGTGGGGCTTGACCAGGGCAGAGTAGAGGGGGAGGATCCCCTCCTGTGACCTGCTGGCCACACTCCTCCTGATGCCCCCCAGGATCCCATTGGCTCTCTCAGCCCCCAGGGCACACTGCTGGCTCATGGCCACCCTGTCATCCACCAGGACCCCCAGGTCCTTCTCCACAGAGCTCTTCTCCAGCAGGTCATCCCCAGCCTGTACTGATACAAGCGGATATTCCTTCCCAAACATGTGGGATGCTGCCAGGCGCAGTGAGAGAAAACAAGTAGCAGCAGCTATCACCATCTGCGAGAGTTTCCTAAGGGGACCAGACGGTTGAGAGGTGAGTGTTGAGTCCCTGAAGGCTTGCTTGCACATGCCTTTCCCAGGAGCACACACTCCCCCCACTCTCACAGGCATGAGGTGTGCGTGTCAGGGGGCTGTGATCAAATGCGTCACCCTGAAAAATGTGTTTTCCTCCCTTGTGTATAGACATGCTCACCTGAGTGGTGTTTGGAGCTATATAACCTGACTAAAAGAAGTAAGAGTGGAGAAAGCAAAGCTGACACTGATGACTGTACAATAAACTTTTTTTTAAAAAAAAAAAGGAAAAAAAGTCTTTTAATGTATCTGTTCCTCCCTCAGGCACTGAGGAATTTGCTCCCTGTTTCATCAGCTTCCCTGCTATGCTCTGGTACATGATTCAGAGCAGACCTGTCTCATCATGTATGCTTCAGCCTACCCCAACCTGATGGACTGAGCAATCCATAGGGTGATGAAAATGCCAGGAAAGACTGTCCCATGCAGGGAGCTGTCCATCATTCCCTCTCTTAGATTTTACTTTGAGAAGCCATCCACTTCCTCTTAAAGGCTGCGCTGACCTTGCAGGTGAATCCTCCAGCTGAAGATACTTCCTGGGTTCACAGATCTCCCTGTGAGAAACCTCCTTGTGAACCACACCTGAAGCACCTGTACAGTCAGCTTCTGTCCCTGCTTCTCCCTCACCTTCTGCTGGTGGGTTTTAAGCCACTGGTACCCATCCTGTAAAACCTGGAGTGAAGTTATTCTTTCATGGTGCAAGGCGCAGTGCGAATGCAGAACACATAGGAAAATGAGAAGAGGTCAGCTGGTGCTGAGCTGGGTGAATCAGTAACCATGCAGATTTTCCTTCGTGGTTTGTGGTTCTTTTTATCTCAGAGAAGGTGGGGGTTAGCTCCTGAAGCAGAGGGAGACTTTCTATAGCACTGCTGCTATTTGCTTAACTGCCTTCCCCAGAGTGTAAATCTTCCCTCTTTCTTTCTCTCTATGGGGGTAAAACACTCAGGAAATCCCCTTTTTCAAACCAGGGATCAGGTATATCGGCAGGCACAAAATGAATTTCGCACTGAGTTGGGATGAAATCTGCTTGTGATTAAAGGAGAAAATGAAAAGCAGACTGCTGAGGTGAAAGGTGCAGGTTGCCCTGTTTTACTGCCCTGATGCGAAGGGGGTTGGTACACAGGCCACTGTTGAGAAGCCCAAAAATGTCTTTCCTATTTCAGAGACTGAAGGAGCATCACATCTTCCAGAAACTGATGATGAAGGGCCGTATTCAAACTGCTTAGCTGTAGGATACAGCTTAAGCATCATAGTGGCTTCTGGGACAGAAAAGCTAGGTAAGAAGCACCCTGAATTGCCCATCACTCGCTGAGGATCAGCATTGGTGATATAAAGGCACCCACCAGGCCCTGTGGGCTAAACCTGGTTTCTACACAATTCAAACTGCTTTCACTGGTGGAAGTATCAGAAGAAGAGTGAAACCAAGAATCAATCAATCAGTGAGCGATGCCTGCGCAGGGTCCTGTCACTTCTTCCAGGGGAGGTACCTGAGGAGGAAAAGTATGACATCTTGCTGACATGAGCACTGCTGACAGGAACTGAGGGGGCAAAGTTGGCTGATGTAATTTTTAGACTTGGACCCAGCCAGAGTGATAGAGTGGGAGGAGCAGGCACAGGAGAGGTGCTTTGGTACCCGATGAATCAACTGAAGTGGCAGCATTTGCAAACAGAGGTGCAGAGCTGGTTCCGGCCTCCACCTACCCCTTTCAAACCCCTCCCCTCCCAATTAACTTTTCCCAGCTTGGCTGTGTGCTGAGATGGATTCGGGACCTGTGCTCTGCCTGCAATTGCTGCTCCATGCTGCAAAACGACTTCAAACCAAGAGTGGAGAGAACCTGCCCCATCTGACCCACACAGCTTCACAACCCTGGGGCTGTCATCCCTATTTCAAGTCTTACCACATTCCTGAAGGAGAATCTCCAGTTTAGAGGATGAGGCAGAGGCCACAATAAATTGGGAAGGTGGGAAGTTTGGATTAGACAAGTGAAGTGAACCTTTGCCTTGACTTTTGTGCTAGGCATCTGTCCTGAAAACAGATGAACAATGTTTTTGTTTGGGTTAGAAATCATTACCAGGCTTTCCCAGGAGCACTCGTGCAGCACAGTCACTGTTCTTGTCTCAAATCAAAATAGACAGGCTCTCATGGTGACATGGGCTGTCCCTCTCTCTCTCTTTTCAGCTGTGGGGGGGATTTAAGCATATTAAACCACTGTGTTTTTCCAGGCTCTCTGAAGTGTGCAGCCTGAGAGATCCTACTCTGAGGATCAGACAGACACTGTTCGCGTCAGCAGAAGTAGTGAGAAATTATTAAGAGGATTAGCTGCTGGTCCAAATGCATGTCTGCTGGAGCAGCCAAAATACTCCTGTTGTTTCATAAGCTTCCTTTTGTGTTGTCTATGGTTTCATAATTTGGGGATTCGGAGTTCATAGGGAAGTTAAACCAGTGAAGCAGCAAAAGGATAGATTTCTGTAACAGACCCTTGAAAGAAAAGAAGATGAGGAGTGTTAACGAAATGCCACTTGCTGTCACTGACCTCAGAGTCAATTCCTGGTATGGACTCAGAAGGGTCAGGCCAGGACTCTGCCAGGTAATCGTTAGAGGCACAGACAAACAACACAGCACCCTCTCTTCCTACCTCTGGCTTCAGCTGTTTTTACAGAGAGGCAAACTAAAACCAGCCATTTTCTGAGGCCCTGAATCGTTTACAGAATAGATAATTTGCCTGGGTTGGGAAAACTCCCAGGCCTCACAGAAGAGGTTTCAGCTCCTCTTCTGCCTACCTCTCCCCGTTCCTCCCAGCAATCTCCCCCTTCTTCGGTCTATGTTCTCAGGATCTTGCTCCATATCCCAACAGTATTTCTCTGAAGCCTTTTATTTCTAAGCCAGTCTACATTTTTTTCTCCTTTTAAGTGATATAAAACCAAGGATGCAATTTATTCATGTTTCCACAGTGGTTCCTGACAGAATAAAGAGGTAAGAGTTGCCAGTCTCATTTGGTATGAGCCTGACACACACACACCCACACACACCCACCCCCAAATAACTTGTGGATTTATTTTTTTTTAAATCACATCTGGGCTGACTGACACTCCAGAATTCAGAACTACAAGACCCATATGTTTGGGGTCTTAATTACACAGTACTTACCTATGAGGCTAAGACAGAAAACAACATAAGTGACAGGAGAAGGGTATGGGGGAGGTGTTGGTGGGGTGGTGGTGCGATAATGCAGAAGAATGGAAGCTTGCAATGGCAAGGACCAGCAGGAGGAAGAGACTCCCCCCCGAAAGCCTTTGCAGAACCACTTCACCGGTCTGCAGACTGAAGAGGAAAGACCCAGCACATCAGGAGAGATGCTGGAGCTGAGTAAAGAAGCCCAACCTGCTCCCCCACTAATAACCAGAGCAACTAAGAAAAGGTGATGGGTGACAGTAACGAGTGAATGTTCTGAGAGGTGCAGACTTGCCAAGCTGGCAGAGGGCAGCCTCTAAAGATGCCAGGGAAAAGGCAGCCTAAATCCATTGCATTCCTACCAGTTTGATGCCAGTGCCAGCACAGATGCCCAGAGCCAGGGGAAGGATCGCAGGTCAGTAGTGGAGCGCCTGAAGTGCAGGCGCTATTCAACATCTTTGTCGGCAGCATGGACATTGGGATCGACTGCATCCTCAGCAAGTTTGCCAGTGAGACCAAGCTGTGCAGTACAGTTGACACACTGGAGGGAAGGGATGCCATCCAGAGGGACCTGGACAGGCTGGAGAAGTGGGCCTGTGTCAACCACATGAAGTTCAACAAGGCCAAGTGCAAGGTCCTGCACATGAGTCAAGGTAATCCCAAGCACAGCTACGGAGAATTGACTGAGGAGAGTAATTCTGGAGTGTTGGTGAGGTGATGGTTTAAAATGAGGGAGGAGAGATTTAGATGAGGTATTAGGAAGAAATCCTTCCCTGTGAGGGAGGTGAGGCCCTGGCACAGGCTGCCCAGAGCAGCTGTGGCTGCCCCAGGGTCCCTGGCAGTGTTCAGTGCCAGACTGGATGGGGCTTTGGGCAGCCTGGGCTAGTGGGAGTGTCCCTGACCATGGCAGGGGGTGGGACTAGATGATCTTTAAGGTCCCTCCCAGTCCAGGCCATTCTACAATTGTAAGAAAATCAATTTGGACATTAGGATTCATAGAAAGGCAATGAAACACTGAGGGTGTTAGCTGTGGGATCTGTTCTGTGCATGGAAATGGATTTAGATCTTGTCTTGGGGCAGAAGAAGTGGCATGTAACTCCTGGGATTGCTTTCAGTCCTTTTATATTATTCTGTACCAAGTTTTTCCTAGTTTCAGCTGGGTACAATTTTTTTCTCTACTTCTGGTCCCAACAATTCTGTTATTCTCTCTTGACATAATGAAGGATGAGACATTTTCTTTTCTGAGAAAGGTGAAAATATCTCCATATGTTAATCTGATTCCTGAATTCCTTTGGGATGACCGTAATGATATGAGTACAGCTATGACTTATTATCCTCCATGCCTAACACAGAGATGTCCCACTGTACTGTCTGTCTGGAGTTCTCTCATGTTATGCCCATGCATCGCCTGCTCCTAACAAACTTCCAATTCAGAAAGTTCAAGGAGCTCCGCAGCCTTTGCAGCCTTGTGCAGTTTTCTTCATTGGCCCTTCGACTCCCTCTGGATGTATTTTATGGATATCAATAAAGCTTATTCTGCTGTTCTTATAAGTATGCTAAATAGAAGTGGCAAGAAAAAGCAGCAGCCTTAGAAGCATAGAGAGTGGAAGGAAAAAAACCCTCTCTTTGAACTGCCTGGACTCCTGTGTGTTTATATACTGAAGCTCTGCTTGTCTGAACTTATGGCCATTACCCAGATCATGACAGAAAGAGAGACCACATTTTCGATGTTTATCAGAATTAGTGAGCATCTGCCACAAAGAGACAGCATTTCTAAGTCTTACCCTGGGTGGTGCAAAGTTGTTTTCCTGCTTGTGAGGTGTCTTTAGGAGCTTGTGAATAATTTGATACCTATCAAAATTATTTGTTCTGTTGCTATTAATTATAGTAAACCAATAGGCATTTTAACTGCCTGCTGAGATAACACAATATTCTTGCAACATGAGATCATGACAGCTATGGAAGGCTGGAGGAGAAAAGCTCTCAGGAAAAGAAGCAGTGGGTTTAATCCCGATCCTGCTGAGGTCCACTTATTATGGAATTCAAATGATCTGGTGTCCACACAGACCTTCCTTCAGGTCTATTTGTTCTACACATGGGTCTACTAATGTTCATTGGTCAATTCATGAGCCATACTAAATCCTTGGGTGTCCAGGGAGAGACTTTGCAAGACAATAATTTCTTGAAAATTCCCAAGTAATGGCATTTCACATTTCCTCTTTTTTTTTTTTTTTTTTTAAATAAACTGTTTATTTAAAAGGAAGTGTGGAATTAAAATGGTAAAGATGAAAAGACTCTTCAGTAGGTCATGCAGGCTATAATTTGTTCCTTGGGTCAATCTGGTTCAATGAGCTCTACTGCACTCAGTGACTCAATTAACTCTGAGTACCTAGAGCAGTTTTGTGGCATTTCCTAGCTACTGTGGTGGAAAGGTTTAAAAAGCTAACTAGAAATATCTGACACTTTCTTTTTTTTGCTTTTCCTACTGAGACTTAGGGAGAAGGTGTTGGGGAAGAAGACAAACTTGAGCATTTTGATTTCTCTCTTGTAAGGATGGTGTTTAACGTTTTGCTTAATCTTATCAGGCCAGCCAGTTTCTGCTGTCTCTGTGCTCCCTTAGACAATTACAGGAAGCAGCTGGAGTGCTGGGAATTCTGAGATGATCCTAGCAAAAACACTCCCTGGCTGAGCTGGCAGTCAAAGGCAGTTCCCCTTTGCCTGCCTTCTGGTTTTCACCTCTAAAAGCAGGTGGGATTTGAAGGTGATCTTTATTCTCTAGAGGCCCAGGGAGGGGAAGATTATGGTTTTCTCTGACTTCAGTGGGGGACTTCTGGATACATTGGCAGGAGCACCATACCCCTGTGTGCTGCCTTAAATATGAGACCCTCTCAACAAATGTGACAACTCTGTGTTTCTTTGAATTGTATCTGCATCAGAGCATGCATGCAATTACAAAAAGCAAAAAAAAAGATAAATACTCAGGTAGATGAGGTGCTCAGGGATATGGTTTAGTAGAGGACAGGTATGATTGGACTTGATGATCTCAAAGGTCTTTTCCAACCCAGTGACTCTGCGTTTCTGTGATTGTGTGATTGTGATTCTTTGCATTTTGGCTATCCTGATTCTGATCTGGGGACCCTGAAGAACTGAGCAGAAAATAAAGGAGAGGGGAAAAAACCATCTCACCAAATCCTTATTATTCAGACTTTTAAAAGCCTCCATCAAAAGGCTGGTTTGCGTTTTGGACATGTCTCAATGTAGGTTGTCATTAGTGACTGACTAGCTATATTTGAATAGATGCAAGTGATAACCCACAGTCTTTTCCCAGCCTTTTTTTTGCTCTGGTATGTAGAAAAAAGAAGGTTCACTGCAGTCTAAAATACATCCACAGATGGTATGCACTCCTTGGCTACAGTTGGGGCTCAAAGCGAAACCCCACAAATTGCCTGTTGTTACAGTCAACAGTCCTGTTTGCTTTCAGCAGATTTGGATCCTGTTCCTGTCTCTAAAGTTTTCATATGAACTTTTTTGGCTGGCATGCCAAACTTTCTGAGGTTTGCCAGTTTCTGATTATAGGCTGATTCTTGGGAATGGAAAAAAGGCCACAGTACCAATCCTTATCCTGCCCCAAATGTGAGCTGCATCCCAGGACCTCTGAGGTCAGAGCTCAGTAGCAGTGGATGTTAGAGGGAGTATGAAATCACAACACCTCCACCACTTGGAAGGTGGGTAAAGTTCATTGCTGTTACACTTCCAGTAAGTCAGGAATTTGAATCTTGATCCATGGAGGCATTTAGGTCCCTGATTCCCAGTGGTTTCCTAGCTATGGTGCAGGTTAGGAGCTGAGTCCCTAAATAACTAGTGGCTGTGAGCCCAGTGCTTCAGTGTGTTCAGATCTATGTAACATTAGTTGTGTCACTGCTGAATACTAAGGCCCTGGCCTGAAATGAAGACAGAGACATATGGTATTTATCTGGCCAAGGGTGGAAGTCCGCAGTGTGAGTGCCTAGATCAGAGCTACAGCCAACGGAAACAGTACAAACAGTCAATAGAGTGTGGGACATCATGATAGAGTCACCTAAAACTGGTCTCCTGAGAACACCTTTTTCTTTTCACCAACCACAAAGGGACATGGAGTGACACCTGTGTTACTGTTGTATAAATTTAGATAGGAGGTGTCCCATCGGACTAGGAGACAGTTCCTTCTTCAAAGAGGTCATGCCATATAGTCAAGACAGCTTGTGCTGAGAAGTGAAAACCAGAGGCAGTGAAATTTAGTTAAGACTAGCAGCAGAGCCAGGAGTTGGTACCATCTGTGTTGACCTTCAGGTTTGCTATCTACTTTGCTATCCACTTCCCTCCTGCTGCTCCCAGAGGTGAATCTCTGCTGATTCACACCTGGGGCAATCACCCAAAGCCATTAGCTACTCTTAAATTCCTATTCTATTTGGTTTTCTCTCCAATACTCTTCCCTACTCACACTTGGCTCAGTTGTTTTGATTATAGTCTTTGTCCAACTCTACCAGGACACTTTTTCTTAACTTGCAACAGCTTTGAAGCAAATAAAGTTTTAGAAACCTAATTCTCCAATGGCAGTAAATTGGCATGTTTGACCTGAGCTCAGTACAGCCTTTTGTCTTCTGTGATGTGCTTTTAACAAAGATGGGAAAACATGAAAATGTTTGCTGAAGTTTGTTTCAGGGATCATAGGAGGTTTTTCATTAATTTCTGAGTAGTTTTGGGGGAAAAAAAACCATCAGTCTTTGCATATTTGGTTCAAATGCTGTCAGAGCAGATGGTGAGAGAGTATTTTCATTTCAGCTGCTCCATGTGCACTCATGCAGTTCAGTGCAATAGGCCTTGATCCCATCCTGGGCCTGTGGCCTTTCCTGCAGTATCATCATGCTAGATGATAGCACATTTGCTTTTCTCACATCAAATGCTGGGTGTGTTTCCATCCCTTAGATAAACTTTATAGTTTTTCTCTTTCCTTTTCCCCATGGTACTGATTATTCCAGAAATAGATAGGAACTGGAAAGCTCTGTTCTGGATCTGAACTATTCTTGTGTTGCATCTGGCATTGTGACTGGATCCATTTTTGGGGCTGCGATAATTTTGTGTTTACCCTTGTGCCAACTCTTCTGTCTTTAAGTCTTTTTTCCCCCCTCCACATACTGGATAGAATCTTTGTCATTTCAAGTGTTTTTTGTTTTAAGTGTCTTCCCTTCCCTTCCCTTCCCTTCCCTTCCCTTCCCTTCCCTT
>VZTU01016581.1:100523-138081 GCA_013400835.1 Zapornia atra | reverse complement strand
CCCTTCCTTTGGGTGGATTTTTTTGAGATGTTTTCCTTCTCTAGAACATCAGACAAAAAAGGAAGACAACCCTATGCCATATTCCAAAATCATCTACCAGAGTTTAGGAAACTGGAACAAAAGGTGAGCAGAGCTGAGTTGTGTCTGCCTTTGCTTTGTCAGAGTAAAGCTCCTGGGGCCATCCGCCTGCAGATGTGGTGTGGGATAGGGCAACCCCATGGGTTTGTAGGGCAAAGACAACAATTGGGGTTCCTCATGAAGGTGGTCCAGAAGTAATTTCTAGAGTGTATTACCACTTATGAGCCGATAGGGACTTTTCTGTGGATGATTTTCCACATGTGAAATTTTCTACTTGGTCCTCAGGTACCTGGAGAGCTGCATCTCCCCTTCTCCCTCCCTTCCTATGGGAAGGTAACCTCAGTCTCCAAGGAGACTGCTACTTTGGAGGCTCCAACCCATTTGAACTGGGGGCATCTCCTGCCAACAGAGGCAAAATCTTGTCCATGGTTTGCAAAGCTCTTTCAGATCCTTGAGATACAATTCCTATTTCAACTCTTGTGAAATCTCGAGGGTCATGACTCGAGGAGTAATTGTCCATATGGAAATAAGGACGAGTTATTTCAGTAAACGACGAGACTATCCAGAATTATAATCATAACACTTTAAAGACTACATAAACAAGAGTTATGGGAAGGACATAAACTCTCATGTTTCAGGGCATAACTGTTGTGAGTCAGGAAGTAATTGTCCTTTCAGGCCATTTATTCTGTAACTGGTGGCTGCAACTGGAGCCGGACACTGACAGAATCAATAACCCATGGCACAGGCACCTCTGATTGTTTGCTACTCCCAAGTGTTGCAATGAATTCATTGAGATAAACAAACTTTTGTTTTCCTCTTGCAAATTTGACCACCTCCCCACTTCTTGTATTCGCATACTTTATATTCTTCTTGGCAGTAACTTCGTGCTTTCAGTCTTTCTGCTTTCCAAGACCGTGAGCCATGACTTGGGGGCACAGTCACATTTACATCCCTTTGCAGATGGCTTGTTTCTAGCAGTGTCAGTACTTGGATTTTATTTTTTGCTGTCTTTATGCTCAGGGACAGACACTGCTCAGTAGGTCTTTGTGATTCTAATCTTTTTCATACAGTTTGAGGAGCTTGAAAAACAAGATCCCTTTCTCTGGGGAGAGAAGGCACCTGAATTTAGGCCTGTCTTTACCACCCACTAAGGATGTGTGTGACAGTTTAGAGAGGACTGGGAGCAAGTGTATTTGTCGTTGCTGTAATGCCCTTTGTTGTTACCATATAGCTCCCATTTCTGTAGGCACCATCTGTTTGTTGGGCTTGTTTTTTTTCACTCCGTCACTGAAGGCTTCAGGAAATGCCATCTTGCCAGGTGGCATCGCTATTTGCTCCTGCTATGGCAGCTCTAGAAGCAGGTGCAGTTTGTGGCATAATGTAGCTTTGTGCCAGCCCATTACAAGCCATGGCCCATTCAGGGACTTGGATGGGGTTATTGCTTTAGCCCAGCTCCATTCTAGATGTGGGCATTGCATCTGAAGTGCCACTGGCAGCTGACTTCTCACTTTGATTTATGCTAACCTTAGGGCTGCTGGTAATTACATGCATGTTCTTGTATTCAGGAAGTTGATGCAGTCGCCAAGGAGCAGGGACTTCTTCATGAAAGCCCGGGACCATTCATTGTTTGTTTTGATGAGCATCTCAGACACTTTTGGGCATATGAAAAAGCCTGCCTGTGTGTTCACTTTTGCGATGGCAGAACGGCTAGTGGAAGGAGAATGGATAATGATACTGCAGCCCTGCTCTCCAAGAGTTTCTGAATAAACCTGCTGCTATTTCATCAGCCAAAAAACCGTGTGCAAAGCAATGGGTTTTCATGGTGTGATTCTGTGGCTTACTAACCAAGCTGGATGACCAGGTGGGTTTTTTGTCTTCTTGGTATCCCTTACAAGTAGTGCAAAGGGAAGAGTGGTCAGTACACTTTTTTTTTTCCCACAGCACTTCATCTCCCTACTTTAACTAAATCCAAAGGGACACATCAGAGAAATGGTCAAAAACGGTTATCATACCAGTACCTCCTCTGTGAATGCCCAAAAGATATCATTTAGCTGGTGTCTAGTCACTGTCTTACATGGGAATTTCTGTGCAGTGACCATTAACTCTTCTAAGATACCAGACACTCCATACTTTAGATAAACATTTCTTCAAACAAGTTCTTAGACTCATTGATTTTTTTGTTTCCATGCACTGCTGGAAAAGTCCAGGTACAGCCAGGTGACTAAAGGAGGGTTTTGCTGGCCTTAACCCTCCTTTAGGATGGTGTTGTATTATAAGCCCTTGGGTAGCAATGTCCTCTTTTCTGCTGCTGCTCAAAATAAATTCGTAAGGAAATATGAAGAATGCAGGCCAAATTCAGAGATGAAATGGGAAGAAGTTTCCTTTTGAATCACCTCTAGATGCTCAGGTGAAGAGCTTTTCACCTGGTGAAACTCAAACACTGAGGAATCATTCGCAAGAAAATCCTTGATTCCTCTCTAATTCTGCTTCTGCCTTTTCACATCCTTCCCACTATTGGTAAAGCACAATGTAAATCCAGTGCTGTGATGTACATGACAACGACACTTAATCAGTTACTCCCAATGGTTCATGGCCTGCTAAAGCTAAGAAACCTTGTGACTGCAAGAGACAGCCTCTCCACCTTGTCCTCAAAATGAAGGGAAGCAGAAGGTGGTGTTGTGTTTGTACCTTGTTCTCACCTGTGCGGACAATTAGGGCATCATTTACATGCTTTGCTCCTACTGCCCTGCTGCAAACATCGAAAATGCCAAAGCAGGTACCTCACCTCAAGGCAAAGCTGTCTTCTCTGACATTCCCTCAGCCCATCAGCACTCTCTGGACCTCCTTTGTCGCATCCAGCATAGCATTTCTGTGCGCAACTGAGTACCAGATTGCTGGCTTTTTTTGCCTTGCCCCAAGTCACCAGGAGCGTGTGGAGCATTCTACCAGAGGCTGCTTGGATTTCATGTGTTGGATTAATCCCCTGCCATGAATACCTGGGCTGGACTCCTTGCAACCTTTAAACTTGGAAGGCAATGCACTACTTTTCCCCTGGGATCATCTCTTCTGTCACTGTTCAGAACCTCCTTCCACTCCTTTGTAGGTGCCAGCAAAGCTATCAATATGGAAACTGTTACAGTCCTTTAGCAGCTTTGCTTACAGCTGCTCTAAATACATTCACCTCGACACCTTCCCCACATTGCCCCAGTGTATAACTACTCACTTTAATGCAACTTCATCATGCTAATAATTTGCTGGATTTTTATTTTTAGTTGTGTAAAATGTTTGAACCCAAGGGACAAGGATGAGTCTGGAAGCATTGTGGAAAACACTGTTTTGACAGAAAATGTAGGGTTTTTTAAAAATTGTGTTGTTTCTTCAAAATAAATCCCAAATTAAAGGTACCTGCCAAGTCTTGTTCCTCTTTCTGGGCCTTGTCTAAAGATCCACACAGGTGTTGAAATAATTGGCCTTGGCCCAAGAGGCTTTGGGTTAGATCTTTTATTAATTTTCATTTCTCCTCAGTATTTAGGTAGATGGTAATACACAGGCATGATATTAAACAGGCTGTAAGGAGCATCAGTAATGCTAATAAAGGTCCAACAATGATCTTAACCTATGTGAAAAGGAAGATTATGTGGTTATTCCCTCTGACCATCTGCCTTATCGTTTTTCAATTGCTTGGCTAATTTCAAACCAGTTTTGAGGAAATGAGAAAGATCTCCAATACAATGATGTTTCTGCAAGTTCTGTGAAACATGATGGCCGAGTAGAGGCCAGAGATTCATGTAAATATCCTGAGGTCAAACGTCACCAAATCCAGTCTGTGAGCGCAGGGCTTGGGACAAACCAGGGTGCATTTTGTTGCTTCTCTGGAGGGGCTGATCAGAAGGCATGGGAAGAATGAGCGGGAATACAGAGGGGCTATGCTAGCAGCCAAGGAGCATGTGTTGAGGTGAAACCACATTTCCTCAGTCTCGCAATTCAAGGAACAGCTTGCTTAATGTGGACAAAAGAATGTATTTTTCCCTTGCCTTGTGCACAAAATCTCCTGAAAAGTTTTGTCTCAAATCGACTTGAAGCATTTTGCCTGCAGCAGATAGCCAGAGCATAACATCTCAGCCCACACAGTTAAAGTCTGGCAAAATAGGAAGTGATTGAAAGTAGGGTCCATTCCAGGACCACTCAGGAGGAGACTGAGAGCTGAAGGGGACAAACTCTGCTATTTGTTTGACCCATTCTGCTAAATGTCGCTGAACTGCTAGCTATTACAGCCATCTTCCACTTCAGACAGATAGGTCTGAGTTCTTCAGAAACCCAGGCTGTACTGCCTGAGGTGTTCCACTGGCAGCAGAGGGCAGACTTGGGGTCAGGATATTGTTTTGGTTGAATTTTGTGTGTGTAAAAGCAAATGTGCCAGAAACACCAGGAAAGGAGAGAGGAGATGGTAGCAGAAAGCCCAGAGCTGCCACAAATCAGCTGTGTGTGTAACCCCAGCTGGCCGCAAAGAGGGTGCTTTGAGAACAGAGCTGACCAGAAAAAGAGACCGGGAAGATACGGAGAGGCTCTTCTTTGCTCTTTGATTCACACTGTGCCCAGAGGAAAGAATGTGAACTTTCTCTGTGCATAAGCACAACTGCATCAAAACCACTCAACCTAATTATTGTCTTTAATAATGGAAACATTCCCAATGATCCTAAGTATCAGCTCTGTATTGTGGCCAAATAATATTGCACTATATTTATATCTATGTGAATGATAGAAACATATACAAATAAACGGATATATATATATATATTTCCTTATTATAAAAAAAAAGAAAGCCATTCTGGATATCACTTCACACATTTTTGAGAGAATTCTTGAATGAATTCAGGTTGAATTCATTCCCATTTGTCATGTTGCATGAGATCCATGTGATGAAGAGTAGATGCATAGAGCATAGACTTTTCCATCTGAGCTGGACTCTGCAGCTGCCTTTTTTATATTCAGGGTATAGTTCTGCTTATCTTAAGCAGACCTCTAAAGTAGATCAAACAAATACCTCCTTAAAAATCTTCTATCAAATTATATGAGGGTAGCCAGCTCTCTCTTGTAGGCATCTGAAATTAGGTGAAATGAATCCTCCCCTACTGATCACCATGTATGTGGCACCTAATGCCTGTGTTTGAGTGGGTGGTCTGACTCCTGTCAGGTCCTGGGCTGGATGACAGGGCTGTTTGCAAGTGGTTTCCACAAGCTGTCTGTGTAGTTTCCTTTGCAGACAAATTTTATGCCTTAGATGGCGGTGGGACACTGCAGCCTTGACTGTATGCTTGTCTTTCTGCAGGAGATGTATGATGTGTATCACTTCTGCACTTTAGTAATCTAGCTGCTGACCCAGGGCACTGTTTTGCTCTCTGTGGGATGACTGGTGCCACTGGGTTTGAAGTGTTGTCCGTTAACCCAGCTCTAGCATGCAAAGGAAGGAGGGTGGTGTGGTGAAAGCACCCCACAGGGTGACAGGAGATCTGAGCTAGACTCTTCACTTCGCCACAAAAAAAATATGACTGTTGATCTTGGGCACTTTTCTTACACTCTTTACTCCACCACAGTTTCCCCATCTGTTAAAAGTGAAAGATTTTTACCTACCTGGCTGAAAATTGAGGACCTCGTAACTGGAACTCGAGGAACCTAGAAGGAAACTCTGGTCTGGATTTGCTCATGACAAAGCATCTACTAACATATTTTCAGCCAGTGCCTGGCAGAGAAGTAATGTTCAAATTTCTGTTTAAATAAGCTCTTTCACCAGATGAAAGAACATACCAGGAACCGGTCAGCAATACGTGCTGCAGAGTGGCCCCAAAAGGGGAGTGCAGACCAGGGAGTTAATAGCTTCCAGGTAATGAGAAGGGTGCAGAGCTGCACCAGAACGAAGTTGGTAAGGAAGGACTGTCCCAGGGAGCCACTCACTTCCCAGTTATCAGCTGCTGGTCACCTCTGCAGTGGGAGGTCAAAGGGAATGAGGCTGTCACACTTCACCCCGCTGGTGAATATGAAACAATAGCCAGAGCCATAAAGCTTTTTTCTTTAACTGGCATGAATTAAAGGCTTTGGTCAGGTTGGCCTTGGAATTGTTTAGGATGAAACTGATTCCTTTTAGCACTCGAGAGGGTCCAATTTAAGCTGTTTAGCTGAGCAGTGTGGAAAATACAGCAATTGAGCTATTATGTGGTCAAACTGAAGAGCAGACGCCATTTACCGATATTGCTGGATCCACAACCTCACATCCTCTTGGAAACACCGTACTTATTACACTCTCTATCGTGTGTTGTTATGGCCACCAGCGATGAAAGGCCAGACTGTTTTATCCATCATGTTTCTTGGCTTCCATGTTGCTTATATGTGTTATGCATCCCTCAGTACATTTGCTGCAGGGCAACACATGTTCATCGCAGGGTTTCCACTCCAGGCACAATGTGTGTGCTTTGAGACAGAAAGGCAGGAAATGCTTTTGGTAGATGTCAATGGCCTTATAGTTTGTAAGGATAAATGTGGCCACAAAGACTGTTATGAAAAGAAAAAATATTTCTGAGAGACTGATTACTTGTTCTTTTAACCCTAGAGACTTTTAGGCTGGCTACAATAACATTTTGTTTTCCTTTGGATGTCTAGAGAGTATATTAACATGTACAGTACCCAGTTTTCTGCATTGGACACTCTTTACCCATCCTTCCTGAGAGCTGGTTTCTGCTGGCATCATTGAAAGTGGCTGGTCTCTGCAGCCAGGGCAGTCCAAAACCAGAGGCTTATTTTTATGCTCAGACCTATTTTACATCAATCCTCAACTGCCATGAAATGGTAGAGTATGAATTTGTGAGCTTTGTATCAGCTGAGGATCTGACCTAGAGTTTGGACAGTGGGTCATACAGACAAAAGAAAATGTTCATTTCGGCTGCTTTCTGGAAAGAAAAGAACATTTCTCTCTTTACAACTTCCCTCAGGAGCTGTGAAGGTACCTGGAGGAGCAATGAGAAAAAATGAGGAAAGGGAAACTTGGTGCAACTGCTAGTAAACTAAGGTGTTAATTTTTTCCCCATGAGGACATGATGATCATTTCTCAGCAGTATGCAAGAAGAGAAAAGAGATGGAAATGCTGAAGTAATAGAAAAAGCAGCTCAGTTCAATGGGCACCATCTTCACTTGGGTATAAAATGAAGAAACACAGGGCAAAACAAATAAAACATGGATCCCTTTCCAGAAGAAAATAACCCTGTGAAGGGACCCTGAGGTTGGACTGCCAGTGCTAATTTCTGCTCCAAAGGCATAAACCCCCTTGCTCTGAGCAGCTGCCTTCTTTGACAGCATGAGGACTTCTGCTGCCCAGCCAAAATGAGAGTGCACGTTCCTTGGTAACAAATTTTATACTGGCACTGACAGAGCAGAGAAGAGGCATAATCCTATGTCAGCAGGCAATGAGCCTGAGTGATCTTAGAGGCATTTTCCATTCTTATTTTCCCCATTTTGCACTGGAGTGATTAAGCCTTGAAGCTATCTGACCAATTTTACAGTGAGAAACCGCCCTTGGGAGTATTTCTGCCCTCTCTTATGCTGGTGGTTGGAAATGCTGTGAGGTCAGCATTGTGTGCGATGTCTCCTTGCTCCCACTTCTGGCTCCGTTCTTAGTAAGTGCAAAACCGTGCAAAAACCCAATCAACCCATCAACCAAGCAAGCAAAAACAACAACAACAACAACAAAAAGCCCTCATAGCAAGACACTTTGGACAAAATCAGTCTGAGAAGCTATACGAAGTTCTACTTGAAGCTCTTTGTCCTCAGTGTTGAAATTAGACCCTGTCCCTGCTATGGATGGTGCTGGCATAGTGCCTATGACTGTTTCCCCTGGAGCAGAACATGACTCTGGCTTAAGATGGGTGATACGGGGGAAATTGCCTTCTCCATGACTTCTGCCCCTATTGATGGAGGTGGGCTTTCCTCTGTGCCCCATACACTGTCTCAAGTGCCACTGGCGTGATGATGCAGTGATGGCACCATCCTCTCTCCATACCCATGAAGGGTCTTACCTCTGCAGCTGGTTTGAAGTCTTCCAACCAGCTCTTTCATTTTCCTTCTTTACATCTTCCTTTTCTTAGGTCAATAAAAGCTGGGTTTTTTGAGCTTTGTTCCTTATTTTGAAGACTTTTGTGGTGCAGGGTGGCCTCTCATGTCTTTTTCTTCTTGTGACTGAAACAAATTCAGAAAGTTTGGTTTTCATTCAGTCATAGAACAAAAACTAATATAAAAAAACCTTCATAAAATATGGACTTATTCACTGATCACAGCACAACCCCTGTGGCAGGACCCAAATCAGTTTATATCCTATTGATGTTAGTATGGCCAATAGGAAGGACAGCGTTCAAGACTAACTGTGACAACATGCACAAATGCATGTAGAAGTTTCTAAACTATTACTTTAAGTGGATATTCGTTCTTTGATCTCCTGAAAACAATAATAAACTTTCCCATTTAGACTGTTGGAGAATCTGGAAAAAGTATGTTTGACTTTTAATTAGTATGGATGGAAGTATGAATTAGCAGTCTTTCCTGCAATAGAAACAATGTTACAATCATCACACAGCCTGAGCAACTGCTCCCATCATTCATGTTTGTTTATTTATTACAGGTCTGTGAGACACCAACTTAATCTCTGGCTGGTTTCCACTACAGGTACTGCTTCTCTTCACAGTGGTTTGAACTAGCTGGGTGTGCCTGTACCAATGCTGTCCCCATCCTGGCAAAGGGAACCTGTCTGTCCCAATCGCAAGTAGCACTTTTTCTATGTGTCCAAGAATGACAGTTTGGTACCATGGGGAATTGTCTCTCTATTCCCAGATATGATGAGTTGTTTGAGCAGTAGTTGCTGCTCCATAGCTAATGGCACGCTGTACCTAAGGCTGACATCCATCAGCTGCTATAGAAGAGTTTTTACTTATGGAAATTTTAACTTTATAGAAATGTAAATTTAAGCCTCTGTCTTGGTTGGGACCTTTGATCTCAGCAGAGCATCGTGAGAGTAGCAGTGTTCTCAGAGGGACAAAGCTGCTAACAAGCAATGGCTGCATTGGTTGGGCAGGTGCCAGGAAATGGCTGACAGGGCTGACATGCCATAGGAAAAGTGTAAGGACAGTCTAGAAATGTGTATTTGTTTGGAAAAAAAATCTATGGAGGGACAAAGTCGGTCTTATTGATAAAACATTGGCCTAGGACAAAGAGCTGGGTTAAATACCATTGCTGGCACAGACTCTGGGTGCGTGTCCAAGAAAAAGTCATGGGACCTTCTGCCCTGCCTCTCAGCCCATCAAATGGAGACGTGAGGGAGGATAATAACAGTCCCTTTCCTTTATCCTGGCTTTGTATGTGTCAGTCCAGAAATCTTGGGGGAAGGGGCAGCATCAAAAACAATAGAGGCTTGTTCCCTTTTCAGGCCTGAGAGCATTACTGTGCAATAGACACAGGTTGTGCTATCTGAAGGCCTCTTTCAAGGTTATTTCATTGAGATCAGTGTTTAATTCTAGGCTTTAGAAATGGAAAATGAAAAGACCCAACTGTTCCAAAGGTCAAATTGTCCGCCTGTCCTGGGCAGGCTCCTAGGCTGATTTTGTAGATTGCACTGTAATGTTCTACTTTGCCTACAGGCTGAGATGTGAGTTCTGTGGCAATTTGTGGAGCAAAGCAGTAGCATGATTGGCAAATCTCTGAAAGAGAAAGCTCAGCAAAATTGAAACTTCCATTTTAAGGCAAAGTCATTTTTGTCTAGGACTTGCTTTCATCAAAACTGCTCTCATATTTGGGAAGATAAGTTAAAACTTGTGACAGTGAAAACAGAGAGGATTCTGATTCTTGACTTTGTACTTCATTTTGGTGTATTTTTTGTTAGAATGGGAGAATTAATGTAGAGATAAAAAATTAGTTCTCTCCTTTTTCCCACTGCTTTTTCAGCAGGAGACATAATTATTTTCTTTAGTCTTCAAATTGAAGCAGCTCAAACTATAAGAAAAGGTATTGTCTTTAAATTTTGAAATAGAAAAGTTTCTCAAAACAGTTTGGGGGTTGGCTTGGTTTGGTTTTTTTTTCCCTTTTGCATAAAGAGTGTCATATCTTTAACATAGAGTCATTCTTGGGTAGAAACTTTTCTGGGAAAATATTTTTAACTGGTTGTTGAAAGATATCTTTTTTTTCTGCATTTGAGGGTTGGTCTATTGCATGGAGTACAAAACAATAAAGAGTATGAGCTACTCTAAATCACCTCTGTGGGATGGCCATACTAGTGTTTGGAAAAAAAACCCTGAAAGCATGAAATATTTCACTGGTGGTTTTAATAGGTTAATATTTAATATATTATCACAATGTAATAACAGGCAGGGCAGCTATATGCTTACACTTTATCTTCAGCATGTTCACTACCTGAATGTAACCTTTCTAAAGGCCTGGAAGAGGATAAGAAGAAGGCTGTGTAGAAGAGCGCTGTGGTTCTGCTCCAGTCAGCAGTGCAGCGCCAGGCAGCCACTCGCTTGCTCCCTTCTGGCGGGATGTGGGGAGAATTGGAAAGGTGAGCAAACCCATGGGCTGAGAGAAGGACAGTTTAATAGGTAAAGCAAAAGCTCTGCATACAAGACAATCAAAACAGGGAAGTCATTCCCCACTTTCTATGGACAGGCAAGTGTTCCGCTGTCCCCAGAACAGCAGGGCTCTATCACACATAACAGGAACTTGGGAAGACAAATGCCACCACTCTGAGTGTCTCATCTTTCTTCTTCCCCCAGCCTTATATGCTGGGCATGATGCTATATGGTATGGAATTTCCTTTTGGTCACTGGGGTCACCTGTCTTGGCTGTGTCCCTTCCCAAGTCCTTGTGCACTCCCAGCTACTCACAGGTAGGAGAAGGTGAGGGTGAGGAGCAGGAACGCCCTTGGCTCTGTGTAAGACCTGCTCAGCAGTGACTAAAACATCCCTGTGTTACCAACGCTGTTTCCAGCACAAATCCAAACTGTGGCCCCACACTTACTACTGTGAAGAAAATGAACTCTATCACAGCCAAAACCAGCACAAAGAGAAAAAAGGATGCATACACATTAAAAAGTTAAATTATAAAACTCCAGGAAATCTTATTTTCAGTCACCCAAGATCAATGTGCAAAGACCAAAAAAGCACTGTATATGGCTGATTGATTTTAATGTTGTTTTGTTTGACATTTTAAAATATTATAGAGTTGTGCTAAGCAGAATTCCTGAGGCTGAAGGAAAACTCAGGTACTCCAAACAAATACTGTTTGAAGTGAATGTTTTTTGGCAAGAATTTTCATGGTATGCATTGAATAATTCCATCCAAGATATTTTGATACCTTGTTTTAGGAAAAGAAAATGCTGAGGATTCAAAGTAAAATAAGTCTGCAGGGGAAAGAAAATTAATCTGTTTTCTTGGAACATCCCTCAGAATATTACAAACCCTACAGAAATTTATGGGTAGCCAGAAGCATCAACTGAAGCCCTCACTATTCACCAGCCTGTTACTGAAAACATTAAAGACTATTTCCATTTAATGTTGGGTTGTATGATAATTTTATGATCTAGAGAGGTCAAGTTCAGACTAGCTCCTTAGGAATGCCACTCTCCAAGCATCCCTGAAAATGCTCAGCATCAGGCAACAAGCACTTTGTGTTTTTGAAAGATCTGTTCATCAATCACCACCTTGCAATATTAACTAATCCTTGCAACACCCTTGTCAGCTGTGGGGAGTAAAGGCAAGAAGAAGTTAAATTCCAAATTGTGAAGGGATCTCTAGTTTACTCTCAATATAATAACATAGAGATCACAGGCATTTCTAAACAATAGGCAAAGCTTGAATTCTAGGCATATTTGGACACATACCACTGAAACCAGGAGATGACGGGGAGACGTTTTTACTTCTCCTAGTCAGCATTTTGAGCCTTTTCTCTCTTCTGTACCACAGAAATGATTTGTATGTTTGTGGGAGATATTACAGACCTATAGGAAATATTGAAGCCTTTTAAACATTTGGAATGAGCGCACTGAAAGTTGTCCCGCATTATCTACGATTAAAGTAGAGTACTTCTAGCCAGACCCTCCACTGCTGAAAGTTAATTGGTGAAACTTGATTTTACTGGCTGGCAAAATGCCTCTGTACCTCAGGTCAGGCGTGCCGCTTGCTTCCTAGGCAGAGACAGGAACATGTGAGAATTTCAAGGCAGCTTCCATCCCTCATTTTGGATTTCAAACTCTGGTTGGTCTTTAGAGGCTGCAAAAAAAAGCTGAGAAAAATCACAGTTTCCTGATTCAGAGGAGTTTGTGTAAAAGGTTGTAGAAGCCCTGGATGATCAAAAGGAGTGGCATGGCCAGGGGACTTGACTCTTCTCCTTCAGATTTGGGCAGGATGTAGCCATGGGTTGGATGTGAGGTTTGGCTATGGATACAAGAGAGGTGCACAGTCAAATCTGTGTACTTTTAGGATGTGTTAAATTTTATTTTAAATTTATTTAAAAAAGAATCTCAAATTAATTCAGATGAATTGTTCCCAAAGGTGCCTGTTTTGCTCCACTGGCTGGGACACAGCCTAAAGGTGGACCTGAGCATAATGGAATAAAACTCAGGCCAGCTACTTTGGTAGGTTCAGTTTCAGGGTCTTCTGTGTGAGTTATTAAATGCCTAATCAGCTCTGATGGCCCAGCCTTAGGGTGACTGCATGAATCAGCACCAAAATCAGAAATTACTGGTCCTCCAAGGTTAATTTTCCAGCTCTAGACAACTTCCTCTGCGCTTTGCCTGGAAATAGGATGTGATGGGTCATTTGGGGTCTTGCAAGGCTACCTGATGCTTGGGACTGCCATCAGCATCATGTCATCAGCATCATGCCACACCGTGCCTGTAGCGATGGCACCAAACCTGTCAGGGCTGCAGCTGCAGCAGAGGAATTTCTTGTCCAGGCACCTGGTCTACACAAATTCTCCTTTAAAAATGAGGCTGCCAGCATGTAAGCAGCAGGGTGAAGCTTCTGAGGACCTTTATGGAAAGCTGAAAACAGGAAATGTTTAATCAAGTTCTGAGAAAAAAAAAAAAGGAGGACAAAAAAAGGGAAAAAATGTCTCTTTCTGAACAGCCAGGATGTTTGTGAAATCCCTCCTCCGTTTATTGTGATGCTGAGTTTCAGCTGGCTGTTTTATTGAAGACAGCTGGGACACATTACTTGCACATTAACACCGAGCCAGCTTTCATTTTAAAACTTACCCGTTGCTGGGAGCTTTCCTTAATGCATTCCTGCTGCTGCCAGCTCTATAATCCACACCAGCAGCCACAGGGGAAGATCACCTCGCTTTACTGTACTTCTTATTTCCGGAGAAAGGCCTCATAAAAATGAGCCTGGCTGATCAGGAGCAAGATGGCCCCTCTCCTTGCTGTGGCTCTGAGGTGGAGCAAAGCTTGCCGGAGCGAGAGGTCGGTGCTGCATGAGCCAAGAGGACATCTGCTCGTGAAGCAAAACCCTTAACACTCATATGAAACTCTCTCTTAATTGCTTTCCAGGGACATATTAGGGCTTTTTGCAATGTAAACTGTGTTTCAGTATATCACAAATCACTGAGTGATGGCTCCAGCATAGATCGTAGTGGAGGTTGGTGAGCCCTGTTGTGAAAGTGGTGGGGAAATGCGCCAACACTTCCTGGAAAATGCAAAGGTTTGTGTGTGCAGCATGATAATAGTGATTGCTTGGGGAGTGTCGGTGCCCACCCGGGGCTAGGGGTTTGGTAATTGTAGTCTGTGTCCTCCAGCACAGGTTCCCCAAGCACATGGGGCCAAAATATTCTTCTTTGGGATCTGGGAGATGTCTGAAGGCCCTCATCCCAAAATTGCTCTGCAGAAAGAAACACTCAGGTGTGGATGGAGGGAGGTGAGTGTTTCTCTCATGCCTCCAGCCCTGTGGTCTGGGACATTAGAAGCCATCCAGCCTTTGCCTGCCATCCTGGCCCAGTCCTGAGCATGGCTGTGGATATTTTCTGGGAACCTAAGTGTAAAACGCTGGTGTGAATTCAGGTCCCAGTTTTGGGAGGGAGTCAAAGGAGTGACATTCACCTGACCATGCTGCTTTTTAGCCTGGTCTCATACCAAAACAAGACTTGTGCCATTGCACAATATGTTGCGTGTGTGCACATGCATGTTTAGGTAGCAGGTGTGTTCCCTAACTGGTTTTGAACTCACAAGCCAATTTCAACTAAACATAACAGAAAGGTAGAGATTTCAAACACAGTGAAGTCTTACAAGTGTAAATAAGCTGTTGAGTGGAGAAGGGAGGTTCTGTTAAATGTCCTTACTGATAGGCTGCACTAGGACCGCAGGCTTTATTAGACACTTGAGAATCCACACACACACACACACACACACACACTCCATTAAGTGTTAGAAAGCATTTCCATTCCTATTTATGATATATTAGAGTGTATACCCTTCTCCCATGTCCAGGAAGAGGCATTTTTCTTTTACATGGGACTAGACAGCTCCTGATGGAACAAACTGCCCTAAGGATACAGTTCTTCATGACATATCTTAGCTGATACCATTTAATTTCTCAGCAGATGCTCCCTTGTGCAGTAAAAAAACCAGAATCCTTTTTTGTTGCCTCTTACTTTAGGCTTAGAACATATTTGGATCACAGAATCACTGGGTTGGAAAAGACCTTTGAGATCATCAAGTCCAACCATTCCCGTCTTCTACTAAACCACCCCTGAGCACCTCATCTCCCCGTCTGTTAAACACACCCAGGGTCGGTGACTCAACCCTCTCCCTGGGCAGCCTGTTCCAACGCCCCATAACCCTTTTGGTGAAGAATTTTTTCCTAATGTCTAATGTGCCCCTGCCCTGGAACAGCTTGAGTTGAGCTCATCCTGTCACCTGTCGCTTGGGTGAAGACACCAACGCCCACCTCTCTACAACCTCCTTTCAGGTAATTGTAGGCTGCAATAAGGTCCCCCCTCAGCCTCCTCCAGGCTAAACAATGACCTCAATGTCTTTCTTGCAGTGAGGGGCCCAAACCTGAACACAGTACTTGAGGTGCAGCCTCACCAATGCCAGTAATTAGATTAGAAATGGTCTGCACTGGGTCTTTTTTTTTTAACAGTGACTAGCATAAGGTCCAAGTTGAAATTTAGGGTTCATCCATGGCAACACTACTATTTTTAAGACCTCTTGACACATGTTTCCATTAATAAATCTGGTGTAAATCAGCATATGAAGGCCCTTCATTGGTTTTGATGCAAAGTTAGCATGGTTAGTTCAGCTCACTTCAACCAGTTATTTAAACTGTTGCAGACAAAGCAGGTGAGCAGTGTCCAGGTGGCCTTTTTGCTAGATCTGCTATTGATGTGATCTTCATAAAAGGAGAGATAGAGAGCAGATGTAAGAAAGTAGCATGTTAAACAGGCCCCGTTCCTCCCCCAGCAAACATGCATCTCTGCCTTAAAGCATCTTCATACCAGCATAATTGCACTTGAAATGAGTCTTGTCCTGATAGAGCAATAAAATTCTCATCTACCCCCAACTACCCAAGTATGGAAGCTGTGTTTTTCACCAGACTCCATGCATCTCCCCTCTAAGATATGCACCCCAAATCTTTTTACTCATCTTAAAGAAGTTTCTCTGTTTTTCTAGTAATTTATGCAGGTCTGAAGCCCTCTAGTTCCTGTGTTTCCATCCTTACTGCCATCCCCAGTAAGCAGTTCTCAGTAAGCAAGGGCTTTGCAGAGATCTGTAGGAGGCTGGCATGGAAGAAAGAAGGCTACTTCAGGGGGAGACTTCAGATGGAAATACCATGCAAAGCCTACTGTGCAAAGGGAATTAACCATATTTAAGAACAACAGCATCTAGTCTGCCATGTGGCCTTGAGAAATGATTGCCATGATTTTGGAAACTGCACTAAAGGAACCTCAAGTCCTTGATGGCACCCGATAGGCTTCAAACTCTTCCCTTGTGACACCAACTGGTGTGAAGGCAGAGCTGTGTCCTGATGTCAGGATGGCTACCCAAAGGGTACCTCAGCCTCAGAGCTGTACTGAAATCACAGCAAAGAAAGGAGACTGTTTCCAGCGATCAAATTCAGCAGCGCTGTGGTTGCACATAACTGTAAGTTTAGTGCAGCAGCGCTCTGTAGAATGGCTAGATGCCTGGGAAAGCCAGAGGTGCTTTTCAGAGCCCTCCACAAATTGTGCTTGCAAGGGAAACCACTATACTTTTGGAAAGTATTTATCAGGTTTGTGAAATATTAGGCTTAATAATGCAGAGGTAGAAGCCAAAATAGGTCTGATACACACACAGAGATCCAGGGGGTGTATGTGTGCATGTAGCTACCTAATACTTCCAAAAACATTCCTCCCCAAGTCAAAAAGTAGGGATTGCAAATCTTTATGAATAATTTTGGTTTCACTGGATTGGCACTTGTCAAAGGGAAACTAGTGCTCTGGAAAATTCCTGAGTGTCTCCAAAGACCTTGACATGAAACAAGGCAAAAGGGGGAGGAGTTATGCTCACAGTCCTCCCAGGGGGGCAGCTAAGGACATACACATTCCCTCTCAGAGGCCATTAGGGAGCTGATTGGAGTGTCAAAGATATGTCTCAGCAACTCCAGGAAATGTGCAGAGGTGAATGAGCACAACTTGTAGTGTTTTTTTTGGGGGGTAAAATATTCCCTTTGCTTTGCATCCTGTTCAAATAATGGGCTAGGTCTTGCTATGAACACCAGCCTTCATACAGAGAGGTCTCCTTCAATTCCACTGCCTTGAACCGCCTTGTCTCCTTTAGCTCCTCCATTACTATCCCATAATACTCATCTGAATAGACGTGAACATACTATGCTATACCACATCCCTGACTTAGCAGAGAATGAATTACCGGAGTTAGGTATAGGACGGAACCCTGCAGTTCATTCATTGCACTTTGCTTTAATGAGTTTAAGAGCCACTGGGTCAGGCCCTGGGCTCAAGTAAATCTATGTAGCTGCACTAGACCAGGTGATGATCTGCCCCATTATTTTTCTTACAGTGCTGCAATTTGCCTGGGACACTCGGTTTAACATTCACATCCTGAGTCTTGCAAAAAGTGCCAGGGAAAATTTATAACCACGAGTTAATTAACCATGAATCTGTTAATATTTGGGCACGTGAAGTGCTATATACATGCAAGGGATTAAACTGTCAGAGGCAACTTTGGTTTTCAGTCTCCCAGGAAAGCTGTCACTTCTGGCAGCCTGCTGGTCTCCACGTTAATGCTGCACAGGGTGACTGCAGGAGCCCTGATTCAGAGAAGAGATTCCTCTTGTTATTTTCTACAGTTTCTGGGGTTCACTCTATGGGATTCCTATCCAAATACTACCACTTCTCTTGCCTTGGGAATTAAGTCAAGAAATCAGATTACCCTTTGTTTAGGGGGATACTTGATGCACAGTTTGCTGGGTGAGATAGATGTTTGCATGCTGTATGGATCACATTGCCTCTTGCTGGCTCTGTAAGACAGACACCTGTAAGGTCTGTGCAGACCCTGCTGTCTGCAGAGATGTTGGCAGCAACGGAGAGATGAGCTCTGCATAGCAGTGGGGATTCAGCAGTGAATTTAAGGACCCATCTGCTATTGCTCCTCTTCCCAGCCAGTTCTGCTGGAGGATTTACACTCTAATCAATCCCACATTGCCATTCTTCCTGAGCAGTGCTGTAAGGAGTTAGTACTCTGACCATCTGACATTGCCTCTACTCTTGGCTGACGTTTTACCCTAGCCCAGATGATACCCCACAGATGCAGGCAGAGGTAAGCAACAGCACATTAAATCCAGTTCCTTACATCACCTTGCTGCTGGGACCTTTATGCTTCCACCAGACTTTTAAAACAGCTGCTGAACCAATTGGTCAGCTGGGTGGCTTGAGAGGGAAAGAGATGTTAATTTTTCCTTCAGCTGGCAAGCCTTACTTACATTTGCAGGCCACTAGCTATTAGGATGCTATTGTCTTGGTACATCTAATCATCAGTGCAAGGAAACCTAAGGTTAGGAATAAATTAGAGTGGTGGCTAGCCCAGTGCTGCTGTTTACAGAGCTCCAATTATGTTCACTGAACAGGAGAAAGGGAGAGACACCAGAACCAGAGTGGGCTGGTGATGCACACAGTAAACTTCTGCGGTCGTGTGTTTCCCATCTTTCAAAGTCCATTTGACTCAGGGGAAAATCTGCCCCAGTTGCTGTGGGGTATTTCAGTTCCTCACTGAGGCAGGGCCAGGCTCACTGCCCTAGAGGCTGCAGGTGACCTGCTGTGGCCAGGAAGGGATTAGGAGTTGTAGACAACAGCACTGATTGCTCTGCACTGCTGTGAACCTGGAGGAGATGATGTTACCTTGCCATGGCCAGGAGCATGGTTTGCATTGCAGGACCTCAGCAAGCAGCTGGCCATAGTAGCTTGGGAAGGCTCTGTTGTACTTGAGGGTGTTGATGTGGCTGCTCCAAGCTCTCCAAGGTGGCAACAATCTCATTTCACAGAGCTTCAAAGAGCCAGGTTTGATATAACAAGCCCATTTTCTTCTGCCTACTTGAACCCGATGAATGTCCTGTGTCTGCAGCAACAGCTGACTAATAGTGACAGTTTGCACAAAGAAAATGAGCACGGAGTGACAGCATCCGTAGATAAAGGGAAGGCAACCGATGTCATCTACCTGGACTTGTGCAAGGCCTTTGACACAGTCCCCCACCACATGGGGATGTGGATTTGATGGGTGGACCATCCAGTGGATAAGAAATTGGTTGACAGAATGTAGACAAAGGGTGGTGGTCAATGGGTCTGTGTCCAGGTGGAGGCTGGTGACAAGCAGTGTCCCCCAGGGGTCTGTCTTGGGACCGGTGCTCTTTAACATCTTTGTCAGTGACATCGATGATGGGATTGAGTGCACCCTCAGCAAGTTTGTGGATGACACCAAGCTGAGTGGTGTGGTTGACACAACAGAAGGAAAGGAAGCCATCCAGAGGGATCTTGACAGGCTGGAAAGATGGGCCCGGGGGAACCTAATGAGGTTCAACACTGCCAAGTGTCAGGTGTTGCACTTGGGCTGGAAGAATCCCAGACACAGATACAGACTGGAAGAAGAGCTCCTGCAGAGCAGCCCTGCTGAGAAGGATCTGGGCGTCATGATGGATGAGAAACTTAACATGAGCCAGCAGTGGCTCTTGCAGCTCGCAAGGCCAATGGTATCCTGGGCTCCATTAGCAGAGGGGTGGCAGCAGGGACAGGGAGGGGATTGTCCCTCTCTGCTCTGCCCTCGTGAGGCCCCAGCTGGAGTCCTGTGTCCAGAGCTGGGGCCCCCAATACAAGAAAGATGTGGGGCTGTTGGAGAGGGTTCAGAGGAGCCACAAAGATGCTCAGAGGGCTGGAGCAGCTCCCCTACCAAGAGAGGCTGAGGGAGCTGGGCTTGTTCAGCCTGGAGAAGAGAAGGCTGCGGGGGGACCTCACTGCAGCCTTCCAGTACCTGAAGGGAGCTTATAAGCAGGAGGGGAATCAACTTTTAAAAAGGGTAGATAATGGCAGGACAAGGGTGAATGGATTGAAGCTAAAGGAGGGAAGGTTTAGATTGGATATTAGGGGGAAGTTTTTTACAGAAAGAGTGGTGAGGTGCTGGAACAGGCTGCCCAGAGAGGGGGTGGATGCCCCATCCCTGGAAGTGTTCAAGGCCAGGTTGGATGGGGCCCTGGGCAACCTTTTGTAGCTCCAGGCCTGGAGGTTGGTGGCTGTGCCTGTGGCAGGGGGGTTGGAGCTCTGTGATCCTTGGGGTCCCTTCCAACCCATGCCATTCTATGATTCTATGAATGGAGCGTTAATAAAGCTCAGCTAGAGACATTTAAAGCAGGCACTTTCCCAGAGCTAAGAGGTGATGTTAAGTCACCGGAGTTGTGTAACTAAAGGAAGGGATGGAACCAAACTTTTGTCCCTACAATAACCCTCTCCAAAATACTTGGAGAAATGTCATCACAATGGTGTGCAATTATGTAGGTACTCTTGCTATCAGTTTTCTCCACTCTGCAGGTCAAGTTCACAAGCCTTGTAACACTTTCATGGTCAGAGAAGCAGAATAATATTAAAAATGATTTTTCTTTCTACAGGATGGTTTTGCAGTTGTTCATAGGTAGGTAAATACCTCGGATAGTATCACAGCACCCACAACATCCATTCACTAGTACAACTATAACCCTATCTCCTGTGTTTTCCCAGTCTCTTTGGGCCTGATATGGCTGGCTTCACCACAGGGAATAGCGATTTGTGCTTACTCCCAGGCCAAATAGCAGTCATTCACGCTCCCTTTCTCCTCCAAGTAACTATATGAATCATTAACATTACAGAGACTGCTTGAGAATAAGCAAATGTTATTTATAATGTAGATATTTTAATAGAAACTCCAGAATTGTTGCTGTAGGAGACTGATTTGTCAGCAGTTGGGCTGTTTGCAAACTTGGGCAAAAAATCACCTTGTAAAACATAAGGCTAGATGTTGCCCTCTTACTCTATGTGAATAGGACCAGTGAAATCTGGGGACCATTTCCAGAGCAAGATGCTGCTCCAAGAGCAGGGGTGGAAGGACCCAACTCTTCACATGGGAGTTGGGAAAGAAACAGAGATGGCAGCTCTCTGTGTCTTCTTTATGGAGTTGCTCTCCGGTGCAAGCAAATTCAGACAGAAACCCTTCTGGGGAGAACAGGCTGCCATTTACTTTATTCCTCAAAATATTTACTCTATTCTAACACCTACCAGACCATCTCATCACAGACTAGACAGCACTAGACAGGAATGTACGTGCTGAGCTCTTGACATGACCACAGCGTGAACATTTTCATGCAAGCAGGAGAACTGTGCACAGTGAGGGAGATGGATATCCACTTGGTTTCCCACAAAACAAAATAGTTATTAATGATTCTGCAAGTTCCCTTCAACACTAATTTCCTGTTTAATTTAAGAGGTAGAGAAGTCAGTGCTTTGTGGATTTAAGGGCTCATTTTTTGTCCCTGATTTCAAGTCCCTCGTGGACCAGACTCCTACAATGTCTATGTGATCAGATACAACCCAGGATGTTTACTTCTTGTTCCAATACGTGGTTTCTAACTTTTTGCCTTCCTTGATTATAAATCTCTCAGCTGCCAAGAACCTGGAATTTCACTCAACCCATGTAGGAGCCGATTCTGTGTTCCCTTACCCCACATCCATCAGGAATAGCCTTACTGGAGCAAAGAAAGTTGCACTGACAGGAGATTAGAATCAGATCAGCTCAAGGCAAATTTCCCTTGAAACAAACCAAACCAAACCAAACCAAACAACAAGAAGTAGCAGTTAATGAGTTGGCTGTAGGATGAACACAACACTTGATTGGCAGAAGTTGCCATCGACAGAAAGGTTTGGGATATGGTACCTCATCAGTGTGATTGATGAAATTGCAGAGAGCCACAGGCACAAACAGGTCATTAACACAACTCCACCACATTTTTCTTAAATCCATTAGCCAGCACCATTGTCAGGCCTTAAGTTTTCTCCAACTTGTTCATAAATTTCCTAGGGAGTGATTTCACAGGGGCACATCCCGGTTTAGCTCAGCATAACCCAAACGCAACCCTGTGGTCTCCTGAAGGAACACTTTAATTTCTCTTGCAGTTTATCCCCTCATGCTCAGTCTGTTGGCAGCTCAGAACACACACATGCACGTTTCTTAAGAGATCTCTGGTGACCACAGGGAAAAGGCTCTGGGGAGATGCTGGAAGTGCATGTGCTCTATGGAAACTATAACTTTCCCAGGTGCACAGCTCTTGAGAAGCCTGAGCCTCTGAGGAGCTAAAAACCCCTATTTCCTGTGTGGAAGAGAAGGTTTTATAAAGGTTTTCAAGTGGGAACAGGAAACATAGACAAGAAATAGGTATCATTTGCCTATCACTCCTTTGGATGATACGTTCTGCAGAGAGGTTCATATAAAAATCAATCAAAACACATCTCCTGCAATGAAAATGAACAATTAAAACAACCCGAACGACCCCCGACAATTAACGACCCATGGCAGAAAATTTGATGTATTATTGCAACACTGCCTAGCTGTGCCAGATAAATTTTGGCCCCCACTGTGTTGCTGGGCACTGCACAGAGATACAGAGACAGCCAAAATGCATTACAAGGAACATACAGCCTTAATAGTCAAGGTGCCTCACAACACACTGTTAGACTCATTTACTCACATGGAAATTGTGGCCTCCAAAGATTAAGCAACTCACTGACACAAACCCAAAAAGCTAGGCTAAAATCAGGAATTCAGTACCACTGTGCTGAATCTTGACCCAGCACTCACTGCACCAGCTCTTTCACCCCAGTGAGGGTGTGCAGCCACCCAAGCACATCACAGTGATCAGCAATAGCTTTGTCTCCATCTAAAAACCACAACCCTGCACACAGGCCTTCCTGGTTCCCCACACTAACTCTTCCATGAGCCCTTACCTCCAACACAGGGAGGGTGGGTGGTTTGTGCAAGCAGTTCTTGCTCCAGCTTCTCCCCATACACACATCTGCCTTCAGACAGCCCTTCTGAACAGTGCAGCTTCTACCTAAACATCACTCAGATGCACTTTGCTTGCTAGTAACATAAGCTTATCTGTTTGCTGCTAGCATCACTTGGCTCATTGCCTCCAGACCAGCAACAGCTGTTTCCTCTGCTGGTAGGAAAGTCTTTATAATACCCAAGAACTGCTAAATACCTGTAATTGCCTGCAGCAGTATAATAATCTCAGGGTGCAGGATGAGAGTTGGGTAATTTTTGTCTGCAGGAGCAAACTCTCAGCCCCATACTAAGGAAGGATGGAGTGGCTTCTGATAAAAAAAGGTAGTCTGTTTTAGAAGAGATGATCAGAGAGAACGTCCACTCAAGCTAGGAGCCCGTGTCTGTGATCCAGAGAAGAGCATATGAAGATGTTGCTTCTCTGGAGTATGTTCCTTCCCATCCGTGATCTGTAGCTGAACTACAAGGTGCCTCTTGTATTTAGCAGCTCTGTTACTTCCTCTTGAGTGAATTTGCCTACTGGGTTTTTGAACCTGCACAAATGTCTGATATCCAGAGCACCCAGTGTTAAGGAGACCCACAGTTTACCAAAGATGTTTTCTAGTGTTTGAACCTGCTATTTTTGTGTGATGCTTAACTGTTCTTTCATCAGGAGGGAAAGTGAGCGCTTGCTTACTTATACTCCATATACCACTCCTCAGCTCAGAAGCACCTCCTGACTTGTGTCTTGTAGCTTAATTGCTGGAGAGACCAGCAACTCATGAATTCAGTTGTCCCACTAAACTGCAGGAGGTCTGAGTCATTGCTGTTTACTTTCTTGCTTTTCTCCTCCTAAAATGTTTCTTTTTAGTGGTTAACACAGCTAATACACAATTAAATGCTTAAAAACGTAGCTCAGCCATCATGTTATGACTCTCCAAATCCTTTGCTATCCATTCCCCGCCTCTTGCAGCCTCCAGAGGGGTCTGGACCTGCAGTATGAGGAACTGCTTTACTGTGCAGCAATTAAGACAGTATTAAGTGTCCCTGAAGTACCTTTTATATGATAGAAACATGTCAGCCTGTGGTTTGAAATGGGACTGTACATCTCAGCAGGTCTTTCACAGCTCATAGAGCACCATAGTGACATCAATGGGTTGAAGTTCACAGAGTCTTATGACATTCCTGAGTATTAAATATGCTTCAGGTGTTGCCATATCACTGAAATGATGAAGTTTCTGCTTTGGAAAGAGCCAGGGAAGACTATCAAATGTTTCCTCCTTCTTTTGATTTAGTACTTACCCTGCTGTTAGACACTTGGAAACCAAGGTACAGATACTTGGTTTGCATCAGAGGACAAACCCTGGGCAGAAAATGGGCTGAGTTCTGCTTCCCCTCTTTATGCTTCAAAACCAAGCTCAGACCTTACTGAAGGGTAATAAACAGCTTGCAAACTGTTAACTCAGGAGTTTCACAGAGGAACTGGAAGCCAAGCTGTTTCTATGCATGATTTAACAGGGGGTAAGGGGAAAGGAAGCTATGTGCCATCCATCTCAGATCCTAAAAATTTTAACTTAAATGCTAATAAAGGCAGAAGAATCTTGCAACACTGCTGGCCATGCTAAGGTTTCCGTTATAGCTCTTAGCCTGGCAATTCTGTTCCAGAGCAATGGCATACCTAACACTTGATAGAAGAAATGACAGTCCTGTAATATATCTTTGAAGCAGAGCAAACAGCAAGTACAGTGTCAGATGCTTTCAACAGTAAAATGCTTGTACCAAGGAATGCCAAAGACAACACACTTCTTCCTCAGATCTGTTCACTGCTGTTTATTCAGCATAGGCTGCAAATAAATAATAAACAGTAGAAAACTATATGGGATTAAACTTTGGTAATGAAAGACATCACAGATAGGATGTACAGGCTTAAATTCCTCCTTAGTCACATAAAACAGAAGTAATTAGAGCTGGCTGGACAGTTGCCAACAGAGTTCTCATTAGGAAATATAATCCTGTTGAAATGCAAGTACTTCACTAAGTCAAGCAGGTATTTTTAAAAATTCTGTGCTGGAGGAAAAATAAATTGTCATATTATCAAAGTGAACCTCAAAAAACCAGAATAAAACATGATTGTTGTTGTTTGTAAATCATGTTTTGTATGGGATTTTAAAAATTACAGATTTGCAAATAAGTAACCCAATGAAACAAGTGACACTGTGTAATCGACCCTAAATGCTATTTCTTCCATCAAAGACAATTTCTCCATTTAATGAGTGGTAGAAAGGGAGGAAATCTTTTATCGCAGCATGAATCATAGAATCATCAAGGTTGGAACCTGCAGCACGCTGCTGCAGCCTGAATAGGAGCCAGCAGTGTGCCCAGGCTGCCAAGAAGGCCAATGGCATCCTGGCTTGTGTCAAAAACAGTGTGGCCAGTAGGTCCGGGGAGGGGATTGTGCCCCTGTACTCGGCATTGGTGAGGCTGCACCTCTCGTGCTGGGTCCAGTTCAGGGTTCCTCACTGTAAGAAGGACATTGAGGTCCTTGAGCGAGTCCAGAGAAGGGCAACCAGGCTGGGGAAGGGGCTGGAGGGAAAATCCTATGAGGAGCAGCTCAGGGAGCTGGGGCTGTTTAGTCTGGAGGAGGCTGAGGGGAGACCTTATCACCAACTACAACTACCTGAAGGGAGGTTGTGGAGAGGTGGGTGATGGTCTCTTCAGCCAGGGGACAGGAGATGGGNAGGATGGGATTGGTTGGACCTGATGATCTGAAAGGTCTTTTCCAACCTTGTGATTCTGTGTGATTCTGTGGAAAAGACCTTCAAGGTCATCAAGTCCAACTGTCAGCTCTACACCATTGTAACCTCTAAACCATCTCCTAAAAGGACCAATGACAGTTTTTCAAGAAAGACTAATATCTACTAAAAAAAAAAAAAAAGACTGAAAAAAAGACTAAATCTCAACTAAAATAGAAAAGACTAATCTGTCAGTGGTACTCAGACCAGAGAGCAACCTCTGGCCCCAAAGTAAGTCAGAGCAGGCTGCTTTGTATCCATAGCATTCAAGGCAACCTCTGGAGTGAAATGTCTGAGTCCACATTGCATGTGGTACAGAAATCTTTGTCCTTCTCTCTACCGTGGGAAATTGCTGCGAAGGTTGTTCAGGTTATGCCATCTGCCTACAGTTGTGATGAAGGGAGCAAGGGTAGCTCTCCATCCACCTTGCACTACCACATGTGACCTAGGCCCTTTATCTGCTTCACCTCAGGCCTCGCATCAAACTTGAATTCCATTTAAGCTGGCAGTTCTTGTTGTTGTGGGATATGTGCTCTGCAAGCTTTCCAACTGCATTGCTTTGATTTGAGCCCCCTGATTCTGAGCTAGCTGCTCTATGGATGCATTGCGCAGGCCAGAGGTTCCCTGGGTTGTTCAAAACACCGCTGGCCTCTCCAGACTCTTTTCCTGTGAGTCAAAACTCCCTGGAAAAGACAAATGGGTATCATCAGGCTTGTCTGCCATCAGAAATGGAGCTCATAGTCTGTTAACATACAACCCATTTACTTGGCACTCTTTATTGCACGGAAGGTAGCACACAGCCAATAGGCGTGAAAAGAGAAGGGACATATGGTGAGATGATTTTTCTGCTCTGCAGGCAAGCAAAAATACTGAAATTTCATTGAATTGCATTGAATTAATTTTTCATTTTGTTTTTGAAAGAGATTGTGACAAGCCACTACCTCTGTCATACGTATAGTATTTACAACTAGCTCTGGCTTGCATGTTGTATCTATAACTACCTGAAAGAATGTAGTGGCGAGGCATGTGTCCATCTCTTTTCTCAGGTAACAAGCAATAGGATGAGAGGAAGTTGCCTCAAGTTGTACCAGAGGAGGTTTAGATTGGACATTATGAAAAATTTCTTCACCCAAAGGGTTGTCAAGCAAGGAAACAGGCTGCCCAGGGAAGCGACTGAGTCACCACCCCTGGAAGTGTTTAAAAGATGCATAGATTGGTGCTTAGGGACTTGAGTTATGGGTGGACTAACTTGGGCAGCATTAGGTTAACAGTTGGACTCAATCTTAAGGTTATTTTCCAAACTAAATGATTCTGTGATTATGGTTTAGGCTTTAAAATATCTTCAGAACTATCTAAATGTAGTGACAGTGTCAGAATAATTTCATTTAACTTTATGTTTAAAGACAAGCTCTCCTTCCAGTCTGTCTAGAGATAAGCAGCTCCAAAGGATGAAACAAATCATCTGTTCTAAAGCACAAAGTTCTCTGAAAACATCAAAGTAAAATATTTTTGTGTCTAACTCAGATTTTCAGTAGCTTTGTGAATGCAGCACATTGAAAAAACATTCCCAAATTACCTGGTTGATTGGAATCAGCATTTTCAATTAAAAACATTGCAATGGAAAACCCTTCCTCAGTGACATTTAAGAGGTGCTTTCAGCAGCTGGGAAGACAGGTGATGTGGACACTGAAACTTCAGGACCAGTGTGGACGGGATGTGTGGGCACACATGTGATTGCAGCCCTGCATGGTGCCTGAATGGGGCATTTTCCTGTAACCACACGTGTGTGTGCAGCAGCACTGCTCACCTGGGCACGCAGAGCCCACGAGCCATGTGTCCTGCTGCAAGAAGACAGGTGTGGATAATATGTCACTTGGGAAAAAGAATGACATTTTTTGCTTGTGTTTAGGGTTTTGAGCCTTAAAGAGGTCCTTTTAGGTCATGTTTGCAAGCTTTGATCTGCAAGACTGAAGACCAGAGATGTGAGTCTTTAGTGAAAGCTGAGATCCTCGATTAATTGTCTGAGCTGAAGAGCTGATGTTTAGGAAGAGTGCCCCTTGTGACAAAACATAATGAAATTATGAGAATTGGCACCACTACAGGGTAATGCACTGCTTATTTCTGACAGCAATCCTGAGAGTAATTTATACATGGAAAGAACACAAAAAAGCCATAATTAGACCATGTGGCTGAGTGGTTCCTCTGTTGCCACTCAGCAGAGCTCTACCAACTTCTTTCTTGCAGCAGCCAAAATGAGTGGAAGGGTTGGATGAAACATGGAGGTTTTCCACTTTTAAATTTTTTTTGGTAGAATTATCATTTCCATCACTATGGAAACCTCCCATTATTTGCTTTCTGGGGGAAAATACGTTTATATCTTTGATCTCAACCACAGCCCACATGGTCTATAAAACTTGGAAAGCTGTAGTACTGGCACAGCCACTCTTCTCTCATCTCAGAACAGGGCAGCCATTCTTAATATATATGTATTTTTAACATTCTTCTCTTGGGCACCAATGACCCAAATACAATTATTGGCGTGGAGGAAAATGTTGTTTATATGTACATATTTGCTTAACAGACTCTGCACAAAAATATAAACAAGTCAGGGAGTTAAATGGAGTAGAAAGCTCATGCGTGGAGGGAAGGTCTGGGAGTCACCCCCACAACACGGACCATGTTACTACTCAGAGAAGGGCAAGAGCTGTGAAGAGCAATAACCACATCTGCTTGTTTCAGCTAAAACACGGGCTGTTTTCAGTTCTCTCTGCTCTGGATGTGATCCTGAACAACATCTCTGAAGTCGGCAGGATTATATCAGCAGAGATGCAGTGGAGGTTAAGAAGAGAACTGATTCTGAGTTTGAGATCTGTTTTGGAGACCACTGAAAAATAAAGCTGACAGGATAGTGCAACATCCCAGCACTTGCTAAATGTGAGGGGAGGGACATTGTTTCCCATGAATGAAAAGTTGATTTTTGCACAAGTTCTGTTCTTAGGGCCATCTCGATTGTGTTAATATCAGCATCCAGCCTTAGGAAGTATTTATGAGTCTTCCTTTTGCAAGGACTAAGAATCTGTAATCAATAAATACCTTTATTCACATAGTACTTCCCTAAGGAAAGGGAGCACAAAATATGTTCCTAAAGGCTACAAAGGGTGGAGCCCTGGTAAAAAGGTGATGGTGGTTTTGAGTTACTCATTAAACCTTTGGCAGAACTGTACTCTGAACCACACCTTTTTGTGCCCATTTCAATGCCTGAATCACAAGAATGATCTTCACTTACCTTTTATTCACTGACCTTTACTTACCTTTATTTTATTAACTATTTACCCCCCGTTCTCACCAGTATGCACAACAAAAAGGTTTCAATTTCAGACAAAGAAAAGTGTGTTGGTGTGACACCCGCTTGAAACGTTTCAGATTTCCAAGTATTGATAACATTTATCACTGGCATTTTGAACTTCCTCCCAGGAAACCCCAAGCAATTGGACATCTTTTCATAGAATTCCTTTCCATTTTTGACCGGTCTTCTACAGGATGTGGTTGGGGTAAAAGACTGAGAGATGTCAGCACCATTTAAAGAGAAATCTTTGACTTCAGGTGACAAAAGGCAGGCAGATTGTACTTAATATTTGTGCAATAGAGTAGTTCATGTTTAAAAAACTTTGTGCTAAACATGGATCACCTCATGCCTTCAATCCTTTGGACTATCCAGAGACAGTCCTGGCTCAGAACTCCGGGTGGGAATGTCTTGTTGATATACATCATTCCTTTCAGCATTTGGCAGAATAGGCCATTGCTTTTGAGCAGCAAGCTCAAGTGTAGCTTGTCTCCTGAGGCTGCCTGCGCATCAGAAAAATGAGTGTCAGGCTAGGAGGGTTACAGAGACACCAGAAGGCCCCAGTGTTTATTAGTGTGGCTGGCGTCTTGATTTCTTTTGATACCTCATATGTTTTTGTGGTGGTGGGTGGGGAGGGTGCCTTTCCTTCCTTGTGGGAAGTTCATCCAAAGAGAGGGAAAATGAGGAAAGAGCGGTTTACTGGCTGGATGGCCGGGCCCAAAGGTTGGTGGTAAATGGAACAAAATCCAGCTGGAGGCCAGTCACAAGTGGTGTTCCCTAGGGCCCAGTCCTGGGTCCAGTTTTGTTCAACATCTTTATCAATGACCTGGATGAAGGGATTGAATGCTCCCTCAACATGTTTGCAGATGGCACTAAACTAGGAGGAAGTTTTGATGTGCCTGAGGGTAGGGAGGCTCTTCAGAGGGATCTGAACAGACTGGATCGATGGGCTGAGACCAATGGGATAAGGTTTAACAAGGCCAAGTGTGGAGTGCTGCACATGGGACATAACAACCTCATGCAGCGCTACAGGCTGGGGGAGACTGGCTGGAGAGCTGTCAGGAGGAGAAGGACCTGGGGGGGTTGGGTGACTGCGCTGAATATGAGCAAGCAGCATTCCCAGGCAGCCAAGAAGGCCAATGGCATCCTGGCTTGTATCAAAAACAGTGTGGCCAGTAGGTCTGGGGAAGTAATAGTGCCCCTGTACTGGGCATTGGTGAGGCTGCACCTCTTGTGCTGGGTCCAGTTCTGGGCTCCTCACCATAAGAAGGACATTGAGGTCCTTGAGCGAGTCCAGAGAAGGGCAACCAGGCTGGGGAAGGGGCTGGAGGACAAATCCTATGAGGAGCAGCTCAGGGAGCTGGGGCTGTTTAGTCTGGAGAAGAGGAGGCTGAGGGGAGACCTTATCATCACCTACAACTACCTGAAGGGAGGTTGTGGAGAGGTGGGTGATGGTCTCTTCAGCCAGGTGACAGGAGATGAGACAAGGGGCAATGGCAAGAAGCTGTGCCAGGGCAGGGGCAGATTAGACATTAGAAACAAATTGTTTACTGACAGAGTTGTCAGGGTCTGGCCCAGGCTGCCCAGGGAGGGGCTGAGTCACCTTCCCTGGATGTGTTCAAAAAAGGGTAGATGAGGTACTTCGGGATATGGTTTAGCTTAGGATGGGAATGTTTGGACTTGATGATCTTCAAAGGTCTTTTCCAACCTTGTGATTCTGTGTGATTCTGTGATTCAGTCACTCAGCCCTGTGGAAGCTGCAGCTCTTGCAGTGTACCAAAGCGGCCCTCATGCCACTTGCAAGCAGCAGAAGCAGTGCCAGGTTTATCAAATTCGAGCTGGGTACAGCTCTTCAAAGGCATCCTTGTGACACATCACAGCAACACCATGATCAGTCATAATTTATTGATTCAACGTCTTGCAGCTCCTCTGCCAGATGTGCCTGCCTTTTGTTTTCTGCAGGAGTTGGAAGCCATCCACCCCAAAGCTGTCCCACATGGAGGGAGGGATCGTGCAGAAGAGGCAAGCTCTTGGAAAGGGAAACCAGGCATTCTGGAAATGGCAGAGCCTCTGGGCACTGCTCAGATGTCTCAGCTGCCTTTATTGAGCTGCATCTGCTCTTTACAAGCTGTAGGTTTCACTGATGCGTAGACGGATGTTGCGAAAGACAGTTGTGGCTGGGATTTGCAGAGGCTTGCAGGTGGTTGTAAAATTTTGGAGAGCTGACAGCAAGTGTTCTAGTTCAAAATCTCAGAGAAGTAACTGTGATTGTTAGGGGGATATAAAAGACTCGGGATATGTTGAAGCTGATGGAAAGGTTCCCATTGATATCTTTGGGACAGAAATAAAATGTGAATTTGTGATTCTTGCTAACAATTGTTGGCTGTAAGGATCTACACATGTAATTAATTTAATGTTAATTTGATATGCTGGTGGAGGAATCCAGTCCACCTGCCTAAGACATGCTGGGGAAAAATCCTCCCACACTGGGTGAAATGTCTCTGCACAGTCAATGAAGACAGTTACCTCTTAGCTGGGCAGACCCTCACATTGAAGACCTCAAAAGTACCTTCCTCTCTCTCCCCAGGGAGATGCACAAGTAGTTGGTGGTTTTTTAGGAAGCCTAGTTCACTTAGGACCTAAAATGTACAGCTGCTAAGGTAAGCAGAAAACTTTCCTCCCAGATTTACCCCATTCTTCCTCGTTTGGGCTCCAGTCACTTACTCTAAGTTTTATCACCACAGCATGGAAGCGACTCTGCTGAACCACATCCCAGAGCAGTGCTGCAGGAATTAGAAATCAGAGATAATATAGCCATGGTGATGATGTCATAGGAAGCCATCTGACCCTGAAAAGAGATTTATCTTTTTGAATTTCTGGATCTCTTATTTCTGTGAATTCATACTCTTTTGCTGAAAAGGTGGTATAAATAGAAGAAAAATGTAAAGGGGAGTGTACACTGGAAAAGGCATAGCCTGAGGAGCATGTAGTGCAGGAAGGCACATGCTTTTTTGATGGGTATTTAATATTTTTTAGTTTAAATCAGCAGCAAGCAGAGGAGACCCCCCCTTCCTGTTCCCAGGCTGTACATGGATGAGATCCTGTCATCACAGATCACATTCTTGGCCAAGGCCATCTCCAAGCACAAAGCCCAAGAGGTACAGGGTCCTCTGTGGGAGAGGTAATGCAGGGTCTGATGGCACGTGCATTTGGGGTGTTTAAGAGGGCTCAGTCTAAAGACATGAAAAAGAACTGGTTTTACACAACAGTGAGCACCACCACACAGCATGATGAACTAATCAGAAATAAATGGGTTTGGAGGTAGCCCAATTCCTATCACTGGCTGGCTGTTGATTCCTTTCTAAATACAATTTCTTGGAAAGCTAGACACAGAGGAGTCCCATCTGGGACTTCCCACCTTCATGTGTCTGGCTTTCTTTTATGCAAAGAGAAGAAATCTGGAGAGAAAAGGAGAGCTGGAGATTTAATCTTCCAGGAATAGCAAGCTTTACCCAGTTTGCACTCAAATCCCTTTAGATTCAGGTAGTGGCAAAATGACTTGCTTCTAGAAAATTGTCATCGTCAGATAGAAAGGTGACAAAATGCACAAGTCCATCAAGATGTATTGTTGCTGAAGGGTGAAGAATTTGCAGGATCTTCAAGGAGGTTGTTTGTTGGATGCTGCTGACTTGGATCCTTGTAATTGGCCAAAAAATAACTCCTCTAGCAAGGGTATATATTTTTTAAATTGCATTTTAAAAATTTAGGTACAGTCCAATCAGTGGGTTAAACTTTTGGCATGGCTAGCCCTACTGTCCTCTATCCTCATGACTATTCAATGTTGATGTTTTCTTCTGGGGACCCATAGCACTACTTAAATGCTGGTTAAAGCAATAGGAATGGCCTCCTTTGAGTCTATGAGGTCCAAATGCTGACATGTACTGAGTGCGCGTGGAAGTCATAGGAAATTTCAGACACTGAACTGGTGTTTAGTAGTTCCCAGGCCTTGGCTCCATGGAAACGAATGTGGTAGCCCCCAAATAACATATGCTGCATGACTTCTGGCTGCCCTAATGAGTGGGATGGCCCATTGACAATGCTATCTCGTGCCCTCCCGTCACATGAGCATGGGGCCTGGTGGAAATGTTAGCTGGAGACTGTGGGAAGGAGGACTGGGGGACTCAGGTTAGGTATCTGAGATAACATGCAGAGAACTAGAAAAATGAGAAATATTTATAGAAAATCTGAGCTGTGAAATCCCTAACTCTAACTGGGTTTCTTGCTTCTAGGTGTGACACACACACATAACCCAATTCCAGCTCTCCTTTCTTCCTGGGCCCAAAAGCCTCAGAAACAGGGTGATGAAGGTTGAAGACTTAAAATGTATTCTTCTAACATGGTTCCCTTTCTTGCTTTATGAAAGGCTATTACTGGATAGCAAGAGGCCAGACTGGTGTTCCACTTTAGGACGGGTCTGTCCCCATGTCACCAAACACCTGAAATACTGAGCAAAAGTAACCTGGATCCAGAGAGACACATGGAAAGGGACTTCACTTTCGATCCTGGAGAAGTATGAAAGAGTGGCTTAGGTCTGGACTGAAGGAGTTTCCCCAGCCAAAACATGGTATAAGCAGCAGCATGCACAGTGTAGTACATGATGAAGAGGGGCCCAGAGGACACATCTGCTTTTGGAGAGAAGTTTTTTCTTTCATCCTATTTGAGACTGCAAGATCTTTCACTCAGTATCTGTGTGTGTGTGTCTAGAGGGAGTTTTTGGCCCCAAGTGAGAACAAAAGCTAATGATAGAATACAGATGCTCACTCACACATGCACAGAGGGAAATCTGCTGACCTGAGCATGGGCTGTTGGGCTCAACAATTGCTTAGGTGTCTGAATCACCATCTGCAATGGCTGGGGCTTGACAGAGTGCCAGGAGCCCTTTGCTGCAAGAAAGGACATGCTTTGCTGGCTGTCCCGGAGGGACCACAGAGATCCTCACCAGCGCCAGCAGCTGCCAGTAAGCCCTCACCATCGTGCCCCCATTCTTCCCACCGAGTGTGAAGGCAAATGACATGCAGCCCATGCAGATTTAATGCTAAATGACTCTTTTTCACTGTCCAAGAGCAGCCAGGAGGGACTTGGGGACTGATGGGCTGTGTGAAAGGTGCTCCTGCCCACTTGGCACAAAGCTATTTATCAGGGCCAGGAGGTGGGAAGGGAAAGAGTAACTGTACAGACAGTCGTTCAAGATTAATTGCTTTTCATCTCTGGAGCAGGAGGTGGCCTTTCAGCCCCAGGACACAACAAAGGCCTGTTCTGATTGTATCTTTTCAGGGGCCCTGTACAGCCAGAGGTGTTTGGCAAGAGCTGGCAGAAGTTTTTGGGAGAAATGAATCCAGCTAGCAAGTGCTCCTGTCCTCCTGGGACTGGAATCTGTTACGATGCTAATGGCAGCAGCGATTGCTGCATGTTTACAGCCACAAACGGGGTGTTTGTGTCATATCATTTCTCTTCTCACCACATTTTGAGTTGTGAGTCCACTTTCACCCCCAGCTCCTGCTTGTCATGGTCTGTCACTGCTTTTTGTGCCCTGATCTTGCTGATAAAACCCATATATTTGATAGGTCAATTAAAGTGTCTGACATTCTGGTCTTGCCAGCCCTCGTGCCTTTCTTATGAATCATGCAACACTCATTGTTTCCTTTAAAGCTTCAATAAAAGGGGGCAAACAATTACATGAAAATCTCAACACTTTAAAAATGAGAAAGATCTTGAAAAAAACAGAACAACCCAGAAACAGAAAGTGCCCAAAGGTATAAACTAAAAAAGCTGATGTTAAAAATAATCCCAACTTTTATTCTAACTACTGTCATGGGCTTTTGAGGTTGATTGACTACCATGGAGCATTGAATGGTAACTGTCCTAAGGGCTCCTTCTGATCCAGACTGTACTGTGAGATCAGTGAAACACAGACCATTGATGGCATTACAGTGATGATGACTCTGGACCACAGGACTAGGAGGACTCCATGGGTCAGCAAGCCCAAGCAAGCCCAGAGTTGTGCCTTCGTGGGCAGGTGACCTTTGGAGTCACTCTATATCCACTTCATACCAACACTCTTCCCAACAGCCAGATTTTGTTCTAATCCCAGCTGCCTCATTCAGAATAGCCTGCTGTCCTTCCCCTGGGATGGGCTGTGTTCCCCAAGCATCAATGAAAAAATGCCAACCACAGAGCAGTCAGATCCCTGTGTGCACCTCTGCCCTACTGCTCTGCAGAGGAAAGGGGCACCCTTGAACCTTAAGAGTGTCCCTACTCTGCCACTACATCTAATAGCTGATGCCAAGAAATAGGCTTTATCTCTCTTTACTGGGCTGAATTATGATTGCACCCTCCCAAAGTATTGTCCCATGTCCCATCCTTACTCCTAGGGCCATTAATGGGTAGGACCAGCTGCCTGCAAAAGACCCAACAGAGAGTGAAGCAATTTGAGGTTGTTTCTGACATGAAGTAATTTTTGTTTGGTTTTGTGGTGATTTCAGGCTCTAACTTCAGTGCTCTGCTTTACCCACCCCTCCCCTTGCATCTGCACTGCAGGGTAAAAACAAAAAAAAAGTACTTCAGAAACTTAATTCAAAGCAGTAGAATTAAGTGAGTTGCCAGCACAAACCCATACAGACTTGTGGTTGAGGTCAGTCCTCATCCATATTGACCCAGGAGGCAAATATAGACCAAGGAAAAAAAACAAGATAAATATTCTCCTTACAATGAATCTTTGTATTAGCTAGAAATCTCAAATCAATTCTTATTATATAGGCAGAAGAGAAAAACAGGAAAACAATAAAGAGAAACAAGCACATTTTTAAAGAAGGGAAAGATACACTTTTTAAGGCAACATAGTCATTTTCCTGATTTCTAAACCACTTGCCTCATTGATTTTTGATCCAAACCACATAAACTCCACATAAATATACAGCCTGTCCCTCTAGGGTATTTATAAACATACCCTCTTTAGTTCTTTTCCTTTGTCAATATAGCATGTGTCAGCATGGAAGAAAATAACCCCAGAAATAATAAAAATGATAAGGGGGGATTATCTGCATTAGTCCAGGAGGTGCTGTAGGATCCCACAGCTGGGGATGGACCGTGGTCTCAGGCAGATAACAGGGAAGTCAATGGGATCTTTGTCCCTGGTTTCAGTGAGGCTTTCATCCGCTCTGCCCCTGCTGAGGGTTGTCATATGAAGCGTGTTGCTAAAATTATGCTAATACAAAAATGTTTTCTAGCTTGCAGGCCACAGCATGTCAGTGAGACCAGAACCACCAAAGTTCAGGATGGGAGAGATATGGCATGCTGAAAGTAAAGTTAGGGGTCTTTTTGTCATATTAATCTTAGTCTTGTGTAGCTGGACTTCCTCTGCTAACCAAAGCTCAGGACTCTTTGTGGAGGGCTTCACCCAAACCCAGCTGAGATCAGTAGCAGAATGCCTCATCCAGAGCACTGGGTTTTAAACTGAGCCCATCAAAAAATTTGTGTCTCTTCATTTCTACTGATGTTGATGTGTCACTGTGAATTCCTAAACCATTCCACCACCAACACCTCAATGTCTTTCAGTCTTTGTCATCTCATCTTTTGCTTACAACACTGGTTGTGTTCCTGTCTGTCTCTTGTGTCGTTGGGTTCAAACCTGAAATGACCTCTTTATGCAAACAGCTAGGTAAGCAATGGGAGTTGTACCAGCCTCCTCCCCTCACAAAGCTATGTTTTTGCTCACGTGGCCAGGAGTCCTTTGGGGTCTGCAGTGTTGTATTCCGTTAGAGCAATCTTGCCAGAGGAAAAAAGAGCTCTTTGTGACTCAATGTTGGCAAAGCGTTTCAAAGGGTTTCTTCTCTGCGGCCCATGAAGAACAGTTTAGAGGAGACAGACCCTGTCCTAGAGAAGGCAGATGGACTAGATGACCCCTCTAGGTTGTTTGGAGCCCTGTTTTGTATGGATGCTAGAATTCATCAACCTCAGGGTCATCTTTGATCTCCAGCTTGCTTTTGTTTTCAATTTTCTTTACATCATAAAAATTTGCAGCACTCAACAGGCTGCTGACCTTGCTGTTTTGGGAGCACACCAAGTCATTTGTTTAGGCCATACAGTTATACCAGATGGCTATATTTTAAATTAATTTATCACAATCATTTTGGGTGGACTGAAATTGCAAGTATGTGACAATTTCTTGGGAAGCATGATGATTTTCAATATTCCCATTCTTGATAGTTCTATGTTGAAATTTCTATGAGTTAACTTCCAGAGAATTAAGTAACTGTCATTGATAGATCTGTGCTGGAAGTGTATTCTCATTACTGAGCTCAGAGGGTGGTGATCAGTGGAGCAGAGTCTGACTGGAGGCCTGTGCCTAGCAGTGTTCCCCAGGGCTCAGTGTTGGGTCCAGTCCTGTTCAATATCTTCATTGACGACCTTGATGAGGGAACAGCATCCACCCTCAGTAAGTGCCCGATGATCCAGAGCTGGGAGGAGTGGCTGACTCACAGGACACTGTGCTGCCATCCAGCGAGGCCTGGACAGGCTGGAGAGCTGGGCAGGGAGAAACCAGATGAGGGTCAACAAAAGCAAGTGTAGAGTCTGGCACCTGGGAAGGAATAACCACTTGAATCAGTACAGGCTGGGGGTGACCTGCTGGAGAAGAGCTCTGTGGAGAAGGACCTGGGGGTCTTGGTTGATGACAGGTTGGCCACGAGCCAGCAGTGTGCCCTGGGGGCT
>VZTU01016581.1:64198-100470 GCA_013400835.1 Zapornia atra | reverse complement strand
ATAAAAAAGACAGGGATCTCCTGGAGAGAGTCCAGAGAAGAGCTACAAAGATGATGAAGGGCCTGGAGCATCTCCCCTGTGAGGAAAGGCTGGGTGAGCTGGGACTGTTCAGCCTGGAGAAAAGAAGACTAAGGGGGGACCTTATTAATGTCTATAAATATCTGAAGGATGGGATGCAGGGGAAAATGGCCAGCCCCTTTTCAGTGCTCTGTGGAGACAGGACAAGGGGCAATGGCTGCAAGTTAGAGCATAGGAAGTTCCACAGCAACATGGGGAAGAACTTTTCCCCAGTGAGGGTGCCAGAGCCCTGGGACAGGCTGCCCAGGGGGGTGTGGAGTCTCCATCTCTGGAGAGATTCCAGCTCCGTCTAGACGCCGACCTGTGCAATATGAGCTGGGGAGCTGCTTTGGCAGGGGGGTTGGACCCCATGAGCTCTTGAGGTCCCTTCCAACCCCTGTATTTCTATGATTCTCATGCATATTATTGGACAATGGCTTTACTTTCTTTGACATCTTGTTGACTCCATATAGAGGTGCACATCATGTACAAGCACTCCTCTTGCACTGCTTAAAGGAATCCACATGCCCAGCTCCACTCCACCTTTGAAAATTTACCTTTGAATTTCTAGAAGCTCAAAACATGCCGCATCTCATAACTTTCCTGCATGTTCCTAAAATACAAATCCCAAATGGGTTTTAGATTAAATGTTTTCCCTTGGGCGCTCTTAAATCATGTTAAAAAACAAAGCTAAGGGGAGGAGAGCATTTTATAATTGACATTATTTTCTTTTCCTTGTGATAAAACCTTGATCCAAAACTCATTAGAGACAATAAGAAAATACTCCTACTCATTCAGTGGATGGGAGTCCAACAAATCATGTCCAGAGGCCCTACGTGGAATCGTACCTTTCTGCTGACTCACTTGGGCTTTTTCCTTTGGTGAAATGCCTGGACATCCTTATCAGCTCCATCAGACCCTGCTGTCTGCTGCGGGCTGTAGCAGGGTTGTCAATCAAGCCAGTGACTGTCGGGGTGCATCCAGCGGAAGTGTTTATGAGGGAGCACACCTGGTGTTGAGTAGGTGTGTTCAAACAGTGCCAGGAAAGCTCGTCTCCTGACCCAAAGCCAAACGCCTCCCAGCTTAACGTTGTCGACGTGCTGCAGCACCGAGACGTTTACTTTGGGCTCACCTCTTGCCGCAGGCCATCCGTGCTTTGCCAAGTGATGTGGTTTGCCTTCAGAGGCTGCTCTTCCTTTGAGGTTGAGCTTCCTTGGCATTTGCAAACACAAGATTGCCTCCTCAAGGACAGAGAGGAGAAGAAAAAAAGTGGGGATTAGGGAGGAAGTGGTGACAAAAAGTACTGGCTTGAATTTTCATGCTGGCAACAACAGATTTCCCCACCTTTTTCTGCTCCTCCACCTTGGCCCTGGTGAACTGGGGCAATATCTTTGGATGAAAATGAGAGATGAAAGTGGTGGTGGGAAGACTGTTGCTCTCCTGTCGTTCTTTTCAAAACAAGGGGTTTGCCCTGCGGAAATGTATTTTAATGACTAATTCAACAAAATCTTCTGATTCATTACACTCCTCCTTCAGGATCTCCATTCTACTCTGCTCCACCCAAAAGCCTCCTCTGCAGAGGCTGGAGTAGAGGACTAGATCTTCCATGGGACACAGCCCTGAAAGGTCATCAATGAAACAGTAGTGATACAAGTGGAGTGCCTTAATCTTATGCAAAGGCCTTTTATCTGATGTTTGGGAGGCCCCAGCTGGGATGCAATATAGCCAGGCATATGAAGGTACATGAAGGCATATGAAGGGCACAGCAGCCCTCCAGGTAAGGTAAGGTTTCAAAACTACTCTACACCCACTTCCAGCCCATTCTGTGGTGCCTTATTTAGGCTGTGGGACTCTTCCTGGTAGCCCGGAAGAGCTTGTGACCTGAACAGCTCAGGTTATCTTAGCTTATTCTTGAGCTCACAGACAACAGCTGCTTAAAGAAGGGGGCTGACAACACATTGCCCAACCACAACAGAAGGTGGCTTTAAGGGCATGCATCCTATTTTTGGGCTGAGGTTGCATATGAACAATAGGAAATTATTGCCCAAGGAGCTCTGGGTTCATCCGTTTGTAAGACATGAAGTCACTGCAAGTAACACATTTCAGATTGCTTAAATTTTCATGAAACTGTTTACTTTGGGAGGAGAACTGACAAACAAGGGAAAGAATTCAAAGGAAGGAAATATTTGGAGCTGCAAGCTGTTCTTGGTCTGCCTGTACAGGTTGTAGGCCTAGTTGGGAACAGAGTGTGTTAAATCTTCCTTAGGTGTGGGGGGAAAGACAAACCTAGTAATCATTATCATTAAACTTTTCATACAGAATCAGGGTTGGAGGTCTGGGAAAAGGTTTTTAGCTTGCCATAAACTGGCTCATCAGCTTACCTGAAACTAGTGAAACTGGCCTGATTTGCAGAATTAAGTGTTGGTAGTGAACAAATCCTTGGAATAGCTCTATTGAAACTGCTTCCAGAAAATTAATAAGGAACCTGAAAGATAGATACAACATTTTAATCCCCAACTGGAGAAGTCTAAGTGTCAGATCCCAGGACTGACACTGCAAATGGTTTAGAAAACAGCAGTCACTCAGGTCAAGGAGAACAAATAACCATGTCTGGAAATTGTCTCGGTGCCACTCATCTCAGTAGGAAATGCCACAAAAGCGATGATGAAACAGAGCAGATTGCAATTTCTCCCTGGGAGGTGAAACAGGGAACAGGCTTAGATAACTTCACTAAAAAACAACCAGACAGGTTGTTTTTATTATATAGAGTAATATATTACCTTGAAATTAACCTGTGTATTCACACAGATCAGGTGGCTTACTGTAAGACTTAGGTGGCAGGCAGTTATGATGGGGGGGTGAAATAAATTCCCTTTATAAATGCAGGCATTCACCTTGGATAATTGATAGATTGTATCGTGAAACATCCAGCAGCTTTCTTGACAGCTTGTAGGTTTTCCTCAACTAACACCATAGTGGTTTCATAGTTGACTGTCTGATCACTCTTCAGCATTATCACATCAAGTCCTTGCCAAGTTGCACAGTGTTTCCTGTTTACAACAACAGGAAATCGCTGGAGCAGAAAGGGCAGGTTGCAACAACTCATTTATTACTGTTGGGTTTTTCTCTACCCTTGCTAACTACCTTGAAACCGAAAGGAATGTTGGCAAGAGCACACTCCATATCCATGCAAGACAGAAAGGGATGTAGTTCACCACCTCTCATGCTGGCATTGGGCTATGCTGTCATTTATCCACATGGAGGCATGTTTTGCTTTACAGCTTGTAAAGGCAAATACATGTCCTATGTTATTTCTAATCAATGTCCTATGTTATTTCTAATCAATGTGGAACTTGGTGCAAGTATTGCTTGCTTCTCTCTCTGCAGGGTACCTGCAACTCCTCCAAAGTTATAGCAGGTTCATTCATTCAACTGCCTGACTTTGCCAAGGGGCACGACATCATTGTACATTTTTCAAAAACAATTATTCAGCTACCTGAATACGTTTTCTTGCCACCTTGATCTTTTGAAGTGCCACACTGGTTGGGGAGATGCGAGGCTGTTTGGTCTTTAACCACCTGCAAGGCTGTGGAGAGTTTAAATTCAAGCACGATGTCTGCAGACTGAGCTGGGATGGTTCAAGGAGCTGAGCCTGAGCCTGCACATCCTGCAGTGCTGTGCTTTGTCACAGAAGTTTGGCAGAGACTTGTCCCAGCAGGCATTGCACCAGGGACTCAAAGCAAGGAGAGAACACAACAGTTTGGGTTGCCATTATTAAATTTGTCATTTAAGCAAGCCTAAGAATGAAAAACGGATGCCTTAGCAGTAAGAAAGAAAGGCAGCAGAGAAGGCAGACCTTGAACACCACATCATTTTCCAGGTGGAGGGCAGCGGGAGTTGCCCTTCTCATTCAGCTGCTGCGGTGACAAGGCTGTCATGCATCAGGTTTCCAAGGAAGGTGTTCAGTGCAGGAGGCACCGTGGGTCTTACACTAGCAGATCCTGCTGTTAAGTACAAGGGTGATAGGGGCACATCCTCTCAGCCTGGGGTGGGAGGTGTTAGAAGAGGAAGGTTGAATTCTCTGGGGAGGTGCTGAGACAGCTCCCATGCTCAAGGCTGCTCCTTGCTCATGGATCCTGCTTGAGCAGCAATGGTCCCCTCCAGCAGGCTGCTGACACCCATGGGCTGAGCTCCCAGCAATTCCGGCTGCCCAGAGAAGCTGTCGTGAGAAAGGGCCTTTTTCTCAGCTCTTTAAGGGTTTTCAACAAAAGAGCTTGAAAGGGAAAGCCTACAAGAGCTGCTTCCAAAGAAGGTTTGGCAGTGCCGTCCTCGAAGCCTTACAGCCCATAACACCCCAGCGGCTTGAGAAGCTGCCTCAGGCAAGGTTGCCTAAACTCTGGGGGGGTGATGAGCTGTGAATATTTTCCATGAGATTAAAAAAAAAAAAAAAAAAAAAAAAAAAAAGAAAGAGAGAAGGAAAAAAGCCCTAATTCCAGACAGTCATCTCCTCTGGGAGGCTTTCCCACTCAGGGCAAGGTCCTGGCGATTTGTCACCTGGGATTTTTTTCTGTGGAGTTTTGGACCTTGTGGACCTGGAACTGCTTGATCCTGGTACTTTGTTCATAATCAAAAGCCCTTTGTGACTAAGTTGTTCCCATCCCAGGGTGCCCCAGCCTATGTTCGTACTCTGGGGCTCCCATTATTTCAAGGACTTTTTGTCCACAGTCTGGGACTCCCATTATTTTCCCTTATTTCCACAACTTCCTGGTGAATGCAATGGAGCTCAAGCTGGCATTCTGAAAGCACAAGGATAGGAGAGACCCCCTCATCCCTTCCTTGCCCAGAGCCTCAGGGACATTGCAGGGCCTATTTTTTGGGAGAGAACAGTTTTCCTTGACCATCGTCCTGTGCTGCTGTTGGCAGAAGCATCAGTCCTGTCCCTGAGCTGTGCTGACACACTGAAACCAGCCCCCTCTGCTTTGCCCTCCCCTCCCCTCCCTGGGGCTGGCGTTCAGGGGCAGTGCTGGCTGCCCTCCCTTCTCTGGCAAAGCCCCCTGCTTTCATTGCCAGCCCCTTAACATTACAACAGGGCAAAACAGGGAAACACTTTGCTTCTGGTGCAAAACTGTAAGGAAAACCCCATCAGAGAGCTGGAGGAAATGAGGCCACAATACACAAAGGGTCCCAAAAGCAATGGGAACTGGGGCACTTCTGTGGATTTGGCCTTAAAACAGCATACGAGGTCACACTGGTAAATCTGGACTTGGACTTCCAGACTTAAGTGAGGACTGGGCTCTCTTCCTTCATGCTAGGAATGTGAGAGGAGGTGCACAGCAAAGGTTGTCACTTGCTTTTCCTTGGATTTAGGAGCAATCCTACAGGGATCCTACCCCACATACCTCTGTTGGGACTGTTTTTGATGTGGAGGCAGTAGGGCTGGGCAGAGACATCCCTGCCTCTGAGACTACAGTAGTGACAAAACACTTGACAAGAAAATTGCATGCTTTAACAAGAGCAGGAGCGGTTTGTTTTGTGTCGCTGAGGCAATCTCTCCTGGCAGAGCATGTCAGCTATCTTCTGCTGATAGATGCTGACAATTAGCAATGTTGGCAGAAAGGCAATATTTCCCTTGTCTTTATTTGTACAACCTTTATTCTGGGAGCAGGAGCATGGAGAGGCAAGATTGCACTTTCTAGCTTGAGCTAGCCCTTCCTCTCACAGATCATGCTAGTGAAGCACAAGGAGAAAATATATCCATTATCCACAAGACCCATGAGGCTACACAGGTCCTCACACCCTTTGAAGGGACCAGAATTACTATAGCATACGAAGACAGGTACCTGCAGAAGACAGAGCATTCCACACAGGGACTAGTTTTTCATCATCTCCTATTAGGTGAGATGAATCCCAGGATGTCAGCTGGAGACTAGGCCCTGTATCCTGCTCCCCTGTGCCCTGGGCTTTCCTGCCCTATGGTTTGGCAGCACAGGGCTGAAGAGACAGGGATCTCCTGGAGAGAGTCCAGAGAAGAGCCTCAAAGATGATGAAGGGCCTGGAGCATCTCCCCTGTGAGGAAAGGCTGGGTGATCTGGGACTGTTCAGCCTGGAGAAAAGAAGACTAAGGGGGGACCTTATTAATGTCTATAAATATCTGAAGGATGGGATGCAGGGGGAAATGGCCAGCCCCTTTTCAGTGCTCTGTGGGGACAGGACAAGGGGCAATGGCTGCAAGTTAGAGTATAGGAAGTTCCACACCAACACGGGGAAGAACTTTTCCCCAGTGAGGGCAACAGAGCCCTGGGACAGGCTGCCCAGGGGGTGTGGAGTCTCCATCTCTGGAGAGATTCCAGCCCCGTCTGGACACCGACCTGTGCAATATGAGCTGGGGAGCTGCTTTGGCAGGGGGTTGGACCCCATGAGCTCTTGAGGTCCCTTCCAACCCCTGTGATTCTGTGATTCTATGATCTTCAACATTCCTCTCCTTCCAGTGGGATGCAGCTGGTGAGGATCATCCTTGTCTGTTGGAGAAAAGGGTAGAGGGAAGATGGACAAGAGGAAAAACACAAAGTCCTGTCACTGCAAGGGTACATGGGACACGATCCTTGCCTTCAGCAGGGTCTGCAGTCCCTGCCCCATCCCACTTACCCCTGGAAAGGAAGGAGTGTCTCTTGCCAGGGACAGCACTATTCTGGGGATAGGGTGATGTCAGGAAATTCCTAAGTATAAAAAAGACGTACAAGAAAGTCCCAAATAGAATGGATCTGAGGGACTTACTGCCTTTCTTGCAGGTTTGCAGCTTACAAGGTCCCCAACGCTGGACACAGAAGCTCACAAGCACCTAATTTTCTTTTTCTTCTCAAAGTAAGTGAAAATGTTGACAAGGAACCTATGTACCATGAACCATGAGAGACTATTCAGGTCCCAGTGTGAGCTGGTGGAGTGTGGGGGTCAGAGACCGGAGGGAAAGGCAGTTTTCCTGACTCTATGGGGGAGTTCTGTGATGAACATTGGCTACTACACTGTGTAATTTCCACACTACTTATTTCACACTAACTTAAAACCATATGTGGCATTGTCTTTTAAACAGACAAAAACGTTTCTAAACTTTTTTTGGGGTCCTTTTTTTACCCATCAATAGAATGAAAAGCAGGGAGACAATTTTTCTGCCTTCAAACTGAGACTGAAACATTCAGAGAAAGGAGTGAAATAAATTTGAAATTTCCTTGGGACTCTTCTGGTGGTTTGGCAAAACTGTAATGAAAAAGGTGATTTCGTATGGATTGAAAACCATATAGAATCCTTTGTTTGGAGTTGTACTGGATCTGAATTAAAAGTGTTTCCATTTTTATGGAGTGAGGAGGAAGAGGGTAAAAGCCAGAGAAATAGTGAAGGAAACAAAACCAAAATGGAAACTTTCTGCAATGACAGGAACTTTTTTTGGATTAAAACAAAAATGTTTCACAACTACATTTTTTTGGAAACGAGCTAAACAGAATTTGAGCAAAATATGGTCAGGTTAAATATAACTTAAATAACAGTGTTTCAACAATTTGCTAAATGAGATCCTCAGTATCCTGTACTGATGTGTTAAGAGCTGTTCTGTGTTAGAACAGTATTTGGAGGCTTTGAAACAACCCCCCCTCTTTGGAATGGCACTCCTGTCCCCCAAATTCATCACAGGCAATGAAGTAAAATATCTGGAGTAAAATGAACTTACCTAAAAGAAAATGGGTGTGGCTGGAGCTTAACTATAGCTCTTCTCAATCATTTCGTTTTAGTGATGAAATTCTAAGTAGGTTTTGATAATTCAAAAAGACAGTCAATCTACCTTTCCTTTAAGTTTGGAAAGTGTCTAGGAAATGGCTTTCCTCTGTTTTTCTCTTCCTCAGTCTTTATCTTCACTAATTTGGGAGCTTGAAGTATCAGAGTATCACAAAAACTAATGTTGTGAAGACTTCCCTGCTAATAGCCATGGCTCTATGGGAGCTTTCCAACAGACTGGGTTTTGTCTATGGAAAGAACATCATGAGGGATGATCCTGTAGCTGCTGGAAACAAGGCCAATGAAACCTGTTTGGAAGAAATGCTCTATATGCATAGATCCAATTACAAGTTAGCAACTGTTTGTGGATTTCTACCATGGAATATAGATAGCCTCTCATATCATAATGCTATAATCAAAATTATGTGTGCTTAGCATATCCTAAGGCAATCTCTTTACTCAGCAAGTCTACACAAAGGGCCATTTTCCAGCTGGGCACTATATCTAGATATCCTTTGGAAAATGGTTGCAAGGTTTTGGCTTTGACTCAGGATCAGTCTGTATCCCACAGAAAGCCTGGCTTTGCTTTTTGAGCTGCAGAGAGGCTGAGGGAAGCATCACTTTGCCAGGGTGCACCTAGATTGGGGAAATGGTTGCTGTGCATGCACTGCCAGCAGATTATTGGTGTGTGGGAAGAAGAGGAGGTTATTGCCAGCCAAAATACAGGTGCATAGAGCTGCTTTGCAGCCTACATATGACAGACATCCAAGAAATGAAGGAAATACACCGTGGGCTGTAATTAGACCCTGATGACTGATACACCTTGCCTTTTCCTGAAGGTTCTTATGTTTTATTGAACCATATTATCTCTTTAAGAGCAATCATGCTCAGGATCAATGGGTAGCAGGGCCAGGCCAAGCACAATAAAATAAGCTGGGCTGGTAATTCGAAGCATATTGCACTGTCTCTGCAGCAGCGCTGGTGCACATGGCAGGACATCACACTTCCAAACCTGACACAGCTCCCCGACCCAGACAGAATAAAGTGGGTTCCAGTCATACCTCAGAATAAACTTAAGTAAGCTTAATAAATATTATATTTAAATGTATGTGGCTCTGTGTGTAAACCACTGTAACCAAACTGAAGCAAACTGAAGCCTGTGTTACAAGCCCTGTGGAAATATTAGCATTTGGCTCTTTTAATAGCCCCCTGTTTGCACTACCAAGCAACAGAGGCTCCAAATAAGAAGCCATAGCAAACCTCACCTCCTTCTGACACCTACTATCTAATGGAGACCAGATGCAAAAGGGTATCTTGCCGTTGCTGAGTCAAAAAGGTAGTATGCATCAAGGGGGGACCTTATTAATATCTATAAATATCTTAAGGATGGGATGCAGGGGGAAATGGCCAGCCCCTTTTCAGTATCTGTGGAGCCAGGACAAGGGGCAATGGCTGCAAGTTAGAGCATAGGAAGTTCCACAGCAACATGGGGAAGAACTTTTCCCCAGTGAGGGTGCCAGAGCCCTGGGACAGGCTGCCCAGGGGGTGTGGAGTCTCCATCTCTGGAGAGATTCCAGCCCCGTCTGGACGCCGACCTGTGCAATATGAGCTGGGGAGCTGCTTTGGCAGGGGGGTTGACCCCATGAGCTCTTGAGGTCCCTTCCATCCCCTATGATTCTCTGATTCTATAAGGACACAACACGATGGTATGGGGACCTGGTAGTTCAAGGGACCACTACTTGCCTCTTTTTTGCTGGGTAATTTAATCAGCCTGTCTTCTCTGACTTGTGTGAGAACACTCTCAGTGACTTCTTTAAAGTCCATGGAAGTCTATAATAGGATATATTTAGCTTTGGGGTGTGGGGAGATTTTTTCATTTCTGTCAAAATCTTTTGGACTGTAACTTCCCCACTTATATTTCATGATGACTGTTGCAAGTTGCAGGCTTTATATTAAAAATGAACAACATCAGCTGATCATGCTCACCTTCCATTCAGGTTCCAGAGGTTATTCCCCTTGGTAAGAGGGCAACAGGGATTCTGGGAAGGGGTGAAGTAGTCTGTCTGGCAATGCCAGAATATGACATTCTCATTGAGAAACCATAAGAGCATAATCTAGATGAAAATGCTAGGCACTGGAAAAAAGTGAATTGGAAATATTTACTTGAAAGAAATAATCCAAAAGATTTGCACTGAAACTGGAGTTTGAGTGGCTTCCCATGGCAACAGAATACAGATATTTTAAATGCTGAGAGCACACCAAGATTCGGGCTTGGAAGAAAGAATTAACATTTTCTTTGGAAGGCAGTGTTAGAATTTAAAATTATCCTTACAATTTGGAGACAAAGACTGAAAAAGGAAGGGAACCACTCAGGAAACACAAGACCCTCCACTTGTGCATAGATAATCATCCAAACAAATATAAGAGTAACTGGTTAGACAGCAAAGGATCTTGGGGCTGTGATGCACAAGCTGATCAGAGGCAGCAACATCAGGCTGTCCCAAAAAGGGCTCTGTGTGTGTATACATATAAGCATGAAACAACCATGAAGGAATGCTTCCATTCAGCTTAACATTGGCAAAACCTCTCTTAGGGTGCTGTATCCAGTCCTGGGCCATCTTCAACATGTAAAAGATTGCTAGGAAAGGAAAAGTTGTAGACTTCTTTTATTCTTGATGTCCACCATGCATAAAGCAGGATCTTATCTTGTTCATGACCATCTTTGCTGCTCTGTGCTCTGTATGAGCAGTGTGTTTGCCTTTTATTCTCACACACATTTGGTTGGAAACATGAATTTATTTGGATAGGTGTGATTACAGATGTGTGCAGACTTTATATAAAATGATGTGCAAAAGCAGCTGTGTGGGATTGTGAATGCAGCACTGTCAGGGTTTGGACATGTGGACAAGCAAGTGCACTTATCATCAGGGTGCAGAGTAGCCAGTTGCACATGCCTAGCAGAAAATGGGAAATAAACCTTCCTTTGGTTGCTGGATGTGATGCAATGGGCTGAAAGTACAGACACCTCCAGGAGGCCAAACAAACTTGGTCCTTATGTGCTGTAGCCTGGTGTGTTGATCCACCTTCCCTTTTATGCATACACGCACAGAGTACAGCCCTGGATCCTCCCCTTGCTCCTGTGTGCACTAGCAGGACCCGCACTGGCACCAGGATGGGGGGCAAGGAAAAGAAAATCAGACACATCCTATGGGGGTTTCCTAAGCACTGAAATGTTTTAAGTGCACAAATCCTATTCATTTCCAAGATATTGGAAATATCATTTCCTATTCATTTCCAAGATAGAAAAACACAACTTTGAGTCTGTGGACAGAAATAGGGTGTGCTTAGAAATTATTCACATTGGATAATCAGATTCTTTCTTGCACCTACCGTAGCATCCCCCTGACCACCTACATTATCTTGCTAAGCTGAGTGGTGGGAGAAGCAAAACACTTAGAAGGAGATAAATGGGCTATATTTGAGCACTGCCTGCTTGATAAATTAGATGTGCATCCAGACTGCCTTTCATCTCCATAGGAAGGAAAGACATTTCAGAGCACTGTGATCTTCCAGCCAGGGAGACAGCTATCTCTGCAGTGCCAGAGGTAGCCAGTGCATTAGCCCCTTCAGCTATCAGCATGTTTAAACAAAGCCATCTCACAATTAGCAATTCATTATTTCCTCACCATCACATGTAATCTGGGGATGTCAGTGGGTTGCTTCAAAGTGGGTTCATGCCCTTCGTGTTGCTGCTCAAGATGCAGCTGTGTTTTCCAACCACCAGTGCATGTGGGACCAATCTCCTAAATGTTACTTGAGTGGTGCATCCCTTTTTCATCAGAGAGATCCCTTTCAGCAAAGGGAAAAACTGATGCATAAACTGGAGTCCCCCATGTCACCATGAACTTACAACTCTTCAGACAGAAAATGCCCATATGTGAGGGGGGATCTGGATGTGGGTCTCACTTTCACACAAAATGCCCTTTGGAGAGAATGTCAGTGCTCAAAGTCATGTGTGAGATTTTGAGGAGTTTATGTCTATTTCCAAAGTAGACTTCATGAACTGCCATTAAAATTGCAGAAGTTGGGATTAATATAGTGAAATACTCACACATGTGGGATCAAATGGTCGGGATGTTACTGACATGAGTTGATTTTACAAGATTCCCATAATTGTGAGCATCTCAAGTGCTAAGTGATTCTGGTGCTAGTTCTTCTGCCTTCAGGTCAGAACCAGACTGCAAATTTCTGACCAGTTTGCACAAACCTTTCATTGAAATATTTTAAGCTCGACTCTTTGAAATCTGAGCAGGGATTCACCCTGGTTTGATTCTTCTAGAGCCAAGCCATGTCCTCAGGTCCTCCAGTGCATCTGAGACAGTGTTGGAACTTCAGAAGTCAAGCTGAGGAACTTTCAGATTCAGTGACATTAGAAAGCCCAGATAGACTGGAAATAGAAATCCAGACTCCAGAGACAAAGGTAGCCATTGCAGGAGGAAAATGTTCTGTTTCATAAGGCAAGGCAAGGCAGGGAAAGGAAGATTTTTTTTTTTTTTACAGAAAAACCTCTGAAGAAGTTTACTTGTAGAGAATCAAAGTGGATTCTTCTCTGGAAGGTCAGGATAGACAAGTCTGAAACTAAAGAAAGGGGTTTTTTTAAGTAGATGGATTGAAAGTGCTTACCTCAGTTTCAGTAATGGAAATGGAATTCCAAATAGATAGATGTCTCCTTGGAAAATGTGGGGGGTTTTTTCTGTAAAGAATATTCCTGTTAGAAAATCATTTATGATCCAGTCCCAGAGAGATCTTGTACTAATTGCATCTTGTTTAAAGTTGTAATGATAAACAGGCTATCAGAGAAGTAAACTAGGCCCCTGTGGAATCTGTGCAATTTAATGCAGAAAGTTAAATGCATATTATTATTGTTATTATTTTTTAAATAGCAATTAAGCCTTCCAAGTAAGAGGAGAAATGTGCTATTAGCTTTTTTCATTAACCTCTGGGATGCCCTTCACTGATTTTTTTTTTTCCCTGTTTCTAGCTAACAGCATCTCAAAGAATGAGAACAGAGTCTTGATTCACGGCATGTACTTCCCTAGTTCTCCCTTGAGTGCCTTGGCACCATTTTGCAATTAGTGCTGCTTGGTTAATTGGTGTATCACCACTTAGACATTGAAGAACTTGAATTAAGCTTCATGATCTTGACTTCCAAGGACAAGGGCTCTTAAAGGAGCAACAGCAGCAGAGGTACACAGCTTGAACGATGGAGGCATCCAAAATGCCATGTGTGGGAATGTCTCAGTGTTTCCTAACACTGGGGAAAACAAGTGTTTGCAGACGTCATGTGAGGGTGGCCTTTGTTCAAGAGAAGGACAAAAAGGATGCACGATTACACGTTAAAACTGTCAAAATATTTGTGTCTCCTTTGCAACCCCAGTAAGCCTGGAATTAGGAAATATATTTTGCGTGTGACCACACATTTTCCGTACTGTGTACAGCTAGCAGATGGCTGTAAGAGGGCTCTTATCTACTGCTAGTCCTGACTAACCCTAATAACCAGAGATGGAAAACAGCCCTATGCTTACTACTACTTAACGGAGTATCCAGGCAAACAGCAGTTTCCCTTACCTAAAGAACTATTTCCTGTTTAAAACAGGGTTAATCTCAAGCATTGTGCCCGAGAAAATAGGATCAAACATCCATGATACCTGTCAGGTCTTCTGAGTCCATTGCTAGTGACGGGTAAATTTGCTTAGCATGAAACAGAAGTGTCCCTCTGCTCGTCCCATCAGTGTCCACAGTCCTGTGGAGAAATGGCTAGGAGAGCGTGTGAATGGAGTCTCTGTACAGAGTACAGAGGCCCTGGCAGAAGAAGAGTGCTGTAAATAATAAGAGGCCTTAGCGATGGTAAAGTGTTGAAAGTAAGAAACAAAGGCAGGTGCTGTGGCCTTGAAGAGAGCACTGGCTTGTGCTGAGTCAGAGGCTGGGGGTAGGGAGCACGCATCCCCCCCGGTTGCCTTGCGCGTGGACAAGTAATGAGGTAACTGGAAGTTTTCACCAATCTGTATAATTGTAAGCAAAGAATGTAGCCAATTAGCCAATGCCGGGTGTGTAACCGTCCCTATATATTGCCTGTGCTAGTACAATAAAGTGAAGCTTAAGTCACTCGCATTGAGTCAAGCTGTGCTTCCCCGCGCGATGGGCACCGAACTCTGAGGGATCCGCGGCACAGTCCCAATGGTGTGAGGTTACAGGAACACTACATCAGTTAAGAATTAATGTTATTCTTACTATTAAGCACTTAACTTTTCCCATTTGCTGCTATTCATGGAAAAAAAAAAAAAAAAGGTCAGGTTTTCCCACTGGAAAATTTCCTATTGGCCTAAAGACTGAGTCAAAGGACTTTACATCTTTAATTTTTTCATTGTTACCATATGATCCTGTCTCTGCTACTGGGCTCTGTTCTGGTCAGGACCTTAATGCCTGAATGATCAGTGGAAAGTGGCTGTTCTGAGTGAGTGGTCTAGCGAAAAGTGTGAAGCTCTTTGGTGGTTGCTGTGGTTTCTTCTCTCTGTTTTGCAGGGCTCAGCTCTTTCTTGATGTTCAGTAAATGACAAATACTCCTTTTAGTGTGGTTTTGTAGGGAAGTGTGAATTTTGTCTACTGATACCTGCTTGTCGGTTTAGCCTTTCCAGCAACTGTTAAGCTTGTTTCCACCAAATCTGACAGAGGGATGGGAGTTTTTGAAGATAGCTATGTTTCTACAGACATCATGAAAATCAGCATGTAGGAAGGAAAGAGAAACTCAAACCTGTGTCTCCTATTGTGAGGAGGCACAGAAGATTAGTCTTGTGGCTCAATCCAGCTGATGTCTACTGCTGGTCAACCTGCACATGGGTACCTTGAACAGTGCTGTAACATGACCTGCCTCTTATCCTTGAGCATATCTCAGGGGATATGGGACAGGGTTGGGGTGAGTGAATGTGGTGCAGGAGGATGCAGAACAATTTAGTTGAAATGTTTTTTTGGCAGAAATCAGATTTGGTTACAGCTTAGTATGAAAAGTGGAATTAACTATCAGTACTATTGAAGCCAAAAGCAAGACTCCTAATCTCGAATTTTATCCACACTTTGTAGTAATGTGGCAAAAGAAGGAGTTTCTAAGAGTGAAAACTTGTGGTTGCAACCCTTGCTGTAGATAACACCTCCGTCACATGGTGGATGATCCAAACTCATCTCTCTTTGGGATCTGCTGTTTGAGTATGTAAGTTTGTCCACTGCCAGCACAGATCTGAACATTTGTCCTCCTGAACTAATTGGTTTACCCCAGTTGAATGAAGAATCCAATTCTCAGTTTGGACCTGAAGGTGGGATGGGTTCATCCAGGTGTGTGGGACACAGGAGCTGTGGTCCCTGTGCTGCCAAAGAACCTCCACAGGCGAAACACCCACTTTTCTTGTGGCTCTTGAAGCACTCTCTGGAGGTACCCGTCCCTCCCTGGGACTATGAGGGAAACCCTGATGTCAGGCTGGATTCCTCACTTTTAGACAGCTGTGAGGAGGGGTGTTGTGTTGACCCAAGGGTACGTTGGAAAGATTCAGTCATGCATAAAATGCTTGAAGAATCTCTACAGGCAGAGTTTTATGGTGGAAAGTAGAGCATAACAATCTTCACCTGACTTTTTTGAGGTTCACCATCGGTATTTACAAAGCAGTAAAGGTCAGTACCATTCTGTGTCATGCGTGGGCAAGAGAGCAAACTCACTCAGTTTTGGAAATGGGAGACATACTGAAGTGTTTAAGAAGAAGTTTTCAAATGAGCTTACCCTTTTCTAGAGTTTAGGAACAACCATCAGCTGTCCCTCCAACTTTTAATGCCTATGACCAAATACTTGAAGGTATTTCTGAAGTCCCCAGAACTAGAAAGTGGCAATTATAGAAATGATACTGCTTCCAGCCAGAAATTTCCCACAAGATGAGAGCACCAGACAGTCTCTGGCCACAAGTAACAGAAATTTGAAAGAAAATAAAGGGGTTATTTAAAAAAGAAAAAGATCATAACTTTATAATAACGTTATTATTCAAGGAAAAATACTTCCTTATGAATTTGAAAAACCACTTTAGGCTTCAGTTTGTTGGGTTGTTTTTTTTTTCCATGCCCCAATTACAATTAATTCCAAACCATGAAATAGATCATACAATAACATTGACTGGATATGGGTGTTGTTGGTTCCCCGAAGACTGTCATTTCATCCTGGTTTTCAGGATTACACCCTGCAGACTTTGAAGGTATATGAAAGAAAACAGGCTAAAATGCTGTCTCCTGGAGATTGTTCTCACTGAAAAATAAACTTTACTGTGGAACACATCACTATTTGTTATTCATTATTTTGAGTGCGCATAAGAAATTTTGGTCCTTTTCTTTTCTTTTGGTTCCTTCCCCAAAATTTATACATTCTTTTCAAATTTAAAGAATGTTGGAGATTTGACTGTTTTGTGGGTACTATTTTTGACTATTCTACTAATTATATCTGTGCAAAATGCTGTTGTTTTGTGTGTGTGTGTGTTTAGTGGAAAACCACCCTCATGCTGAAAGTTGTCCCAGAGACTTTCTCTGCAGAAGTGAACTTGTCCTTTTGTCCAGAAGAGTGAAATGATGACTTTGCTGCAAACAAATTGCCTTTAAAGGTGCCAAAGCCATTCTGTAGCTAGTATTTTCAGTTTTCCACAGCACAGAAGTTGCCTGGCTTTGAGAATGGATAAGCAATGAGTGGATTAACAACTGATGAAGATCGTATTTCATGGTGGTATGGCCTAGATGGAAGAGCAAAGAGACAAAGAGCCAAGACCCAACTGATATTTAGCCCTAAAGGAAATTCTATCATGGAGATTACTATTCTTATTACATTTTTCTAGGAAAATAAAAAAACAATTGCCATTTTTCCTACCATGCTTGCTCTTGATCAGACTCATTGAGCTGTTGCTGCTGCAAGAATTTATTTATATAGATATGCCCACACAAGCCAATGCATAGTGGAGGAGGAGGAGGCAGGGAAGATGGACACTATTATTAAGTTTGCTACAGTAAGCCACCACGGGGTTGTTCCATCTTTAAGGGGTAGAAAGGCCTCACAAGGCATCCTTGCAAAAAAGCTGTGAGCAAAGGTTTTACTTCTCAAAATGTCAGTTTGCCTGACTCTGGCTTTGTGTGATACTTCAGAATACACTGTGATCGCCACAGGGTATAAGAAAATATGAATCAATATGCAACATTTTATATTTAGGCATTAATTAATTCAGTCTTAAGGGCAGTCTTGGTTTTCCAGGGTTTATGGCTGTACTTAAACTTACATGTAGACCAAGAGGGAACAAATCATAGCCCTTGCATATAACCTGGGCTCCCCAGATGGAGATGCTGAGTTACCTAGTGGAAATAACACTGGCAGAAATGTACCTTAAATATCACTCTTTTATAGGGTTTATGCACTTGAGTCCAGGATCCCAGGAAGTTCTGTCTGTCCTCTGGGATTCATAATGTCCTGGTTCTAGCCAGGCCAGAGTTAACCTCCCCAAAACCAGCCAGCACAGGTGAGCTGAGTTAGCCTGGGTTGTTTTCCACACCACCTGACACCACTTCCCCATAAAAGCAGCTGGTTGGGGAAGGGTGGGGGTTTGTTGTCTCCGGGACAGTCTGAATGTGGTTGGGGCATAGGGTTGGTTAGTCGGATCAGTCAGTTGGTCAGTCCTTGCCATTGGGCAGTACTCTGTAATTGTTGGGTCAGTAAGGTACTCTTTGTTAGCACTGGGTGTGAGTGTAATTGGCCATTATTGTTCTAAGTTCATGGTGATTTTTGTCAGGAAACTGTCCTTATCCCAGCCCACAGAGGCTCTGTCTCTCCTGTGGGAGTGAGCGAGCGGCCTGTGGTGCTCAGCCACTGTCTGGGGCTGAACCACCACGCACAGCCTCCAGTTCTCCCCCAAAAGGGCCTCCTTTGTCCTTTCTTTCAAAGAACTAAGAAGGGACTCGTCTTTTCTTTCAGAAGATCAGTGTATCAAGGTGATCTGTATTTTGTCAGTGCCCAAGCCTCAGAGTCCTCCTTGTGGTGTTCAAGTCCACAAGACTCTAGCTTTTCTGGAGAGAAAAGAGATTAAGGTTTCTCACTTAGTGAATTATTAGAAGAAGAAAAAGATTTGAGCATGGATGAGCCTGACTGTAACCAGTGGAGTAAGTGCTCCAGGACTTGCTTGATGTTGTGTTCAAGTATTTCACATTACGTTTGGCAAAACACAGAAACAATATTTTGAGCAAGGTCAGCATCATGATCTTGCTCTCCCACATAGAGCCCTTAGGTTATAATGTCATGTTTACTCGTTCCCACATGTTCAGAGAAATCTTTCATTTTTGTACATAATGGCAGAATTCCTACTGGATAAAAGGACACTGCTTCCCATGCCTGTAACTAGCAATGAGGACACTGTTCGGAGGAGGAGGGAGTTTAGATTTAATTTCTCTGGGGCAAGGACAAGAACTGAACCTTGGGTTTCACATTCTGAGTGACCTCCCACCGTCCAAGTGTTGGAAGATTGAGTGTGATTTGGTCAGGGACTTTACAGGTATTTATATTTGCATGTATGGGACAGAGGTAAATTTATCAGGACATAACTCTGTGTCATATATGCCAGGTTTATCCAGAAAAAGGTTTATTTAAAAAGGAAAATATCATAGCTTTATAGCAACATTAATCTCAAATGAAGATTTACACATCTGGGCTGCTCTCCTGTCAGCCCCCTCAAGTTGTAATGCAGCTTTTTGGAGTGAGAGTGCCAAACCTTGAATTTGAGGGATTTCTACTATTCCCCCTATTTTCTGCATTGTGCCCTATCCTACCTGTTTCCTTCCTTGACCAGGGAGAGGATCCTTTCCTGTGGTTCTCCAGTTTATCCAAACTTTAATTCCTGGAGTATAATAGCATAATTCCCAGCCCAGACTGTGCCAAATGCCCTTGCCTGGGAGCAGCTGGATGGAAACCCCATTTCTGTCTCCCCTGGGCCATTGACCACCCAATGCTTTCCCCTTTACTGTACGCGGGCAGCAGAAGCAACTGTACAGTGAACCCAGAGCCCTCAGCTTTCACTCCAGACAGCAAAGTCTGCTGCAGCAATCCTGGCTTCTGTGCTTAACTGAGTAACACAAAAACCATTGAGATCTTTTTTTCTTTCTTTTTTTTTTTTCCTTCCTCCTCCTGATGATGGCTCTATAAGGCAGAATGGCAGATTTTCCCTGACTATTTCAAATATCCAGGCACACACACACTTTGCAGTGTTAGTTCCCTGTAAAGTGGATGTTGATGGCTGATGGTTTCTGGCTTGGTATCTTCACTACTGTACAGATACATCGTTTTTTATCTCTCTCCTCAATAGGTCCACACTAATGAGGCTTAACATGCCAGTGAGGGGCTGACACCATATCAAATTACCCTTTACAAAGCTGTAACATATGTTCCAATATACCCGAGTTCATGTAAATCCTAAAACCTGATACTCTGCTAAGACGTGCCCAAGATATGAAGGGGAACTCCTGCGTCTGGATACAGTGCAGGGCTGAAGGTTTCTTTCTCTTTTCTCCCACTACTGCTACCACTGACAATCAGTGACACCTATGCCTACTAGTGTGTTTAAACAAATTAATTTGCTTAATGAATAATTTATTTCTTAGTGCAAATAGAAAATTATTGCAAATTATTTGCTGAATGCCTCTTTGTCCACTGACTATAAAGACATCTCGCAAAGGGGCTAGCTCAGATGATATCTACCAAAAAGCAGCCTAACGTTGGTGAGATGGGGGGGTATATCCCACCTTGGCAGTGGCTGAGTATGAAGTATCTGCTGGAAACATCTTTGGAAACAGCTAACCAAGTTATGATCTTTTTTTCCAGATGTGGAATACTCTTGAGTCAGAGTGGGAAGAGTTTCCACTACAGACTCAATCTCCTCAGAACCCAGTTCCATATCAAAAACCTGCACCAACCTAAAGAGAGAAGACAGAGGTCTGGTGCTTAGCTGAGGCTTCTGAGCGCTGCAAAAATAGCAAATGCTCTGCAGAAAACACCACAACACAATAGCAGAGACTGTCCTCATCTCTAAGTTTTCCAGAGTTTTATGCCAGAGAAACAGCTATTATGGTCCTTAAAGAAAGAGGGGAAACAGGTTATGTTAAGGTCATGCATCTGCCATTTGTCCAGATTGCTTCTCACAGATGTCAAGGAAAGGTAGAGAGTTGGGATTTTTCACAACAGGATTAAGGAAAATCCATTCAATGGAGAGCAGAAAGCCAGTATCAGTATTTGCAGAGGATGCATGCCACCATCAGACATGTCATGTGAAGCGGAAGGAGACCATGATGCTGAAAATAACTGATCCTCCCCATGGCATTGGTGAATGCTATACTTCCATCCCAGTCTGGTAGAGAAACTCATCCAGCTCTGCTGTTTGCCTTCTCAAAATCTTCCTGAAACATTGGAGCAGGTGCTGGGGGTGTGTGGGGGGAAAGAAAAACCACACCCCAGTGATTTAATGACTGCAGGAAATGTTGTGCAGTGAGCCCCTTGGTGTATTTCAGTTCATCAGGAGAGTTGAAAGAGGACTTCACTGTAGTGTGTAATTCATTGTTTTTCTTCAGGAAGAATGTGCTGCCTATCCAGGGCAGGAAGCTAGAACAAGGCAATTCCAAACTGGAAATAAGGCACATTTTAACTGTGACGTTGATTAACTGTTGCAATGAACCATGGCAAGATTGATAGATTTCTTCATTTTGCAATGTCTTCAATTAAAACAGAAGACTTTCTGGAAGAGTTGTTTAAGCCAAACAAAACTTCTTGGAAAATTTAGAGGCTGCATAGTACAGGAGTTGCTGAGGACTTTTCCACAGGGAGGAAGGATTTATATGATCACTATGTAGTTTATTATTTCTGTTTACTTTCTGTTGAAGGGCTCAAATGGTAGAGATGCTTGAGATAAGTGCAGAAACAAACAAGCCAAGCCTTGGCTATCTCCTAAAGATAAATGGCAGCTGAAGTTAATGTGGCTAAATCAGATAAGGAGTTTATCTCAAAGAACTTACATGGTGAATTTGTTCTGGAGAATTTTTTATTTAGACACCCTTATAGATTTTATTTGAATACTTTTTTTTTTTTAAAAGAAAAAGAAACTTCAGAGTTGCCATAACCAATAACTAATAGATTTGACTCCTTTCTCTCTGATTTATAAGTTCTCTTAATCATAAACATTCCTCCAGTTTTGCTAGCTGACCCAAATCAAAAGGACAAAGTCAAAGATCGTTGTTGCACATTTTAAAATGCAAGGCTGTCTCCTTCTCAATAAAACATGATGGATTCATGGTCCAGCGCAGAATTCAGCATCAGAAAGCTAGGTGGTAGAGGTTAACCACCACATTGTAAATACTACGACTTTGATTCATAAATTGAAAAATACAACATACTTCAAGAAAAAGTGGAGTTTGCAATTTTGCAAACTATTGACCTCCCTCAAAGCTGGACCTGCCTTTTTGCTGCTTGTGAAATACCTGCTTCCAGAGTGAAACAAAGCCTAAATAAACTGGACAGTATGAGGGTGCTACACTCCAGAAGTCAAACCCCGTTCCCTTCTGTTTCTTTCTCTAGACATTGTTGCCTACATCAAAGCAAGCAGTTCTCTTCACCTATTTAGCAACAGATTTACATAGTGCTTTGGGGATCTCAAAGACTCACAACTGGGGCCAAAGAAAATGACACGCAGGAATGTGAAAGAAATGTTCTCTGTGTGTTCATTTTTTATATAACTATTTATTTTAACTTGATACTTGTCATGATGAGGTGGAAAATCCCCCCTCTGCTTTTTGAAAAGCTGGGGGTATCTAAAGCCAAATTATGTGCCGATAAGTGCAGTTGTCATTCCACTAGTACTTCAGGATTCATGCTCTTTGCATCTTCTGGATCACAATATTTATTTTCCTTTTTGCACCTCTCTTTCTGTGCAGTAATCTGGTATGGGGCCAAGGTGCCCTGGAAGCAAATGACAGGAGCTCCATTGGCTGTGGAAAGTAACCAGCAAAGAGCCTGTACCAGAGCTATTTCCACTTTTGTTCCCTTACTCTCCTTCTGCAGCACAGAATAACACAATTTACCCTAATCATTCCTTGTTTTCAAGAGATCTGTTCTTTACGCTCCCCTAGTACTTTCTCAAAGAAATTGTTTATGACCAGTCTCTGCCATCTGCAGGGTCCTGAGGGGCCAACTGGGGCCATTAACTTAATTTTGGATGAGTGTGAGTGCAAGGTAAATGTACTTTGAAAAAGCAGTGTGGATACAAGGATCACGTTCATGCACACACTGCAATTTCCCATAGATTAAATGAGGATTCTTTTTATTAAAATAAGAACTTAATTAATACACATGGGCATTTGAGGATCAGTCTCTACATACCATTCATATGGACTTGATTTAAAGATCCTGAAATTAATTAAAAGTACTGGTAAAAGAGTCTGTTTCTGGTGGGAATAATATACTGAGAACTTTCATAGGGTATGAAAAAAGTTAGGACTGGCCTCTCATAGATCAAAAATAAAAATAAGGAGGGATGACTAATGCCTCGTGGAGAGTTTGATCCTATCTAACCTGACCCTCCGGCGCTGGGCTACGCTGCAGTGCTACACCCAACCTTCAGAAAAAGAAGGGGCACTCTAGGTCGACTTCACCTGTAAGGACAGTGGCAAGATTTCCACTGGTTGGAAAAAGCTCTGTTTTGTCCCTTTTGTATCCTAGGCTGAACCCACCTCGTTTGTCCCAAGGAGGAGAGCGGCATTGGAGCTGTACAATACTTGGAGAGGTGACTGCATGGAAAACTGAGCTACTGTGAGAATAAGTTAAGGACTCATGGGCAAACCCTTGATAAACACTAGACCACAAGAACTGGATGTTTTTGTCTTCCCTGTCATTTGAGGACTGCCTGGGAAGTTCAAGGCCAGATTTGCTGTGCTTAGAGACAGTGCACCCCGAGGCCACATGCTATGTGTGGAGATTGGGGGGTGGTTAAGGCATATCAGAGCAGATGCCTGAAGAAGCTTAAGCCTTTGTCTGCTGTTATACAGCTTTGATGCCTCTGAAACCATTTGAATACTGAAGGGAGTTGCACCAAGAGCATTGCCTACTTGCACCCAGGCCTCATAGGCTGTCTAGAACTTGTCAGTGACTGCTTTGTCCTGTTGGGATGTTTTTGGTGGCCTGGCTCCTGCGGTCAGTGGCACTTCAGTAGCTCTGTGGATGAGGGAACATCTCATGGTGGGAATCACTCTGTGTCTTCAGGTCTCCAAGACTCTTTTGTTGCAACCGCATCTCAAGGGGCTGAATCATTCCAAAGTTCTCAGAATCAATCCAGAATGTTCACAGTGAAATGAAGCTTTGGGCCAGTGTATTTAATAAAACAGTTGAAAAGGCAGATGGCAATTTTGTGGGGCACATCCCATTCAACCTTGCCTTCACAATTCTGGGTTACAACGACAAGGTGCTCATGAGCCAGAAGCTGCAGCCAGTGCTGATTGGTGGCTTGGAGAGAAGTGGGGGTGTCAGGCACCCCAGGATCTCTGATGGGACATCTAGGTTGACAAAATACATAGCTGGTGGGAAATAGATGAAATAGATCTTCTAAATAAGGCCCAAGTCCAGCTTCCAACATGTCACAGTGTTGTACATAGAAGAAAATAAATAAAACAAACATCCATCACGAAGTCTATACAGGCTACAAATTAATTTTGCTTTAAGTAACACTTTGGAGTTGTGTAGACCTTCCTCCATTGGATATTTTAATGTGTTTTTCCATAAGTAAAGTAAAAAGAAGTACTGTCTCTCCTAAAAAATAGAATGCAAATTCACTGACTTGTGTTTGTCAGATGAAAGGGAAGGGAGTGTGTGTGTAGAGAAATTCATTGCTGTTGTGCTTGGCCTCCAACTAAAGAAGTTTGTTTTTTTCAAATGTTGAATGAGTTTTGGTACTGACCATGAGGCTGGCACTTCAGACAAGTGTGTGCAGCCCTCCTGTTTCAAATTCGCCAAATTTTGGGTATAGTAAACAGGGGTTTTACTTTCTCTCAAATATTTTGCTTCCTCCGGGCTTAGAAAAAATAATTAAAAAGAGGGATTCTCTCTGTCACTCACTGTTTTCAAGGGCACGATATGTTTTCAGCCCTCTCATCAGTAAGTGTGCTAATGTTTTGGAAACATTTCCCTTATTCTTCTTGTAAGTAAAAAGTGTTGGTAGCCAAAACAAACACAGAAAGAAGCCAAGGAAAGAGTAAGATATATCTACTTGTATGAATAGTCCAACAAGGGAAATCTCCAAAAACTACTGTAAGTGCTATATGGTTTCAGATGGCAAACTCATCCAAAACCAATGGTTAACAAAGCATTCAGTTTTTAAACACCAATAGGATAAAAAGAACAGTTTCCAACAGTAAAATAAAAATGCCTCTCTTAGGGTGGAAGGACTGTCTTGTGGTTAAGGCATTGGCCTTAGAGTCAGGAGACTGAGGTTTAGCACTTCTTTCTCCAGAGTAACCTTATGTAAGTCAATTAATCCTGTTGCATCTCCGTTCTTTAATAGACAATGGTCCTGGTGCTTATCTCTTATCTATTTACTTCCCTCAGATTATCACCTTCTTGGACCATGAGCTTTCATTTGCATGATGTCTTGAGCAAGAGGCCTCAAACTTGGTTTGAGCTTTTGAATAGAGGGGAATGTTTTTCCCCAGTTAGATTGTTTTTTAATAGAAAATACTCTTTGCTGAATGTTTTGGCCCCAAATTTATACATTTAAGGCCCCAAAATTATACATTTAAGAAAAAATCAGAATGTCGGGAGACATCTTCTATATTGTAAAAGCATCTTGAAATCTCAGTATCTAGCTAAACTCGTATTTCCTTTCACATGCAGTCATCCACAGGAAAAGATGTGGCTTGCCACAATGTTCTATACCTGTTTCACAAATTGTGGCTTGCTCTATATGCCAGCCTTTTGGAAAGGTCTTTAGTGTAAATATTCAGTATTAGGTATCTAGTCACAGGGAACACATGCTCCCTATGTGGGTGAAATGTGTAAAAATGCCCTTTGTGTTTGCTCTTCTTCATGGCATTGCTCTTTCCAGAGAATAAAATAAAAGAAACAACAAAACCGACATAACATGTACTGCTATTTTTGCATGCAAGGGACAAACAAAGACTTAAGAAAATCCTATTGCACATGACCCATTTGGTTCAAATAAACAATCTATTGACCAAACTATTGGCCACACACACATGAAACAGGGACTGTACATTTTTGCATGTCAATGTTTTGAAAGCAAGCAGAGTCTAGATAAACTCGGTCGATCCATGAATGACTCAAAAAGGAGCAGCATTTCAAGAGGAGGTTTTTGTGGCGAGCCAGGCAGGAGCAACACGCAATTCGATATGAATTTTAGGTGAAGCCATTTATTGGGTGAAATCACACAGATTCTAAACCTTTATTACTGCAAACGTGGCAACCTAAAAAACTGCTAATTGGTTACACACACTGTTCACACCGTATTGAATGGTTAGTGATTATAATGAGTTATGATAAACCTATCTTATAGCTAAATATCGTTAATTTACCTTTAATACCTAAAAGTATCTGCACACCTGCTGTTTTTCACCATCTTATTATGGTTGGTTCTTAACATGTTCCCTTACTCCCAAATCCCTTCCCATAACTGCTTCTTGGTTTTGGGCAGCCTGTACCCCTATCAACAAGGACGCTGTGTTTTGAGAATGTGATTATTAGGATCCTCTCAGCATGAGGAACTTCTCTTTACTCATGGGAACAGAAGAATATTGTCAGGGCCTAAATCTTGGGAGAAGAGAGCTAGGCCGCCGGCAGGCCTGCTGTCTGCCCCGACAGGTTGTGAGGGGGGTTTCCTGACACACCCCAAGCCGAGTGGAGAGCTGGTGGGGGACTGGTGTGTGCTGACATATTCCTTTAACAGATCACCAGTTGGTTGAAGCTGGACATGGAAAACGTAAACCTCCAGAGAGCCGCTCTGTGCAAGTTAGCTGGGATGGGGCTGCCTTTTCAAAATTACAGCCCTGCTGCCGTCTCTGTTTCACCTGAGCTGTCAGTCCGATGCTTGGGAAAATCCACTGGGCACTACAGATTTTATAAAGTGCTTTGAAAAACAGCTGTGATGATGTTTTGTCCTTGACATTTTTACTTCTTATTTAAATTTATTTTGCTTCCACTCACAAGCCTTGGGTGCTGTTCTGGTAGGTCCTGAACAAACAGCTGTTGAGAGGGAGATCTGAAAAGTAAATAAACTTCCTAGACAGAGGAATAGAGGAGTTATTCACCTTCCTGTCAAGAGCTTGGATGTGGACAGTCAGGTCTCCCAAAGGGCGTTGGCAGCAAAGGCAGAGGTGGCAGTCCCCTCCCCAGCCAAATCATGTCTAGTAGAGCCTTTGCCATGGTGCAATCCTCCATCCATCCAAACCTTTTCCTTCGCTGCAGTCTCTGTTTTATGCACCATCATGCAGACATGCAGGTGCTGGCAGGGAGTCAGGAGATGTCCTGTCTTAGATGGAGCCAGAAGAGTTAGGGCTACCAAAGGTGGGCTCAGGAGGGGTATCCCCAGGGCTTCGAGGCCAGACCAGGAGGACACCAGGGAAACCTGTCTGCCCTCTGCTAACCTGACCCACCTTTCTCCACTCTGGTTGGCCTGGCTAACCTCCCTGCACTTACCACAAATTTGGACTTGGCTTCATCTCTGGCTTTTTTTTTTTCCTTTAAAATGCAGCAGTTTGTTTTTAAATAGGAACTGATGAAAGCTGTTGCTGTTCTTATTTTTCCTTTCTATGAACTGAAGTGATGACAACAGAGTTTCTAGTAAATTATAACATAGGCAGTCATTTCCAGATTAGTTTTGAAGTTGGACTTTTTCTGGGGGACGGTACAAAATACAGCCAGACAAGATTTAATTAAATACTTGTATTTCACAACTGTAATTTATCTAGCTCAGTATGTTCTTTCCCATGGGTTGATTTGGATACAGGGAATTTTTAGCTTTCAGACTGCCAGTCTTGGAAAGCTCTGTACATCCACAGGACAGGTAGAAACCAGCCAGTAGCAATGCTGATGTGCCCACACTGCCCTCTTCATGGTCTTCACCCTGTAGCCACCTCTAAGGAAGAGAGGATTTTTTCCAGGCCACTTAGCATCTGGTCTCTTGCTGAGCCTGCCAAGACTGTATGTTTACCAGCTAAACAAGCCAACATATTTTCATTATATCTCTTACTACTGTGACTCAGAAATAATTCCATATGGTTGCAGTCTTGCTACAGCTCTTTATGGGCCAGATCTGGAGCTTGTTGGTGTCAGTGAAGAAAGTCCCAGCGATTTCAGTGAGTTTTGGAACAGACCTGTGTAAATGAGTATGGCCTAGAAAAAGATACATTTGATACGTTATCTTCAATCCTGTTAGCAAAGATAATATTGCTCACCATACTTACAACCCAGCTCTTTGTTACTCCCAGCCTACGAGTCCTGTTGTGGTGGTGAGTTCTCCTAAGCCATGAATAGCCACCTGGCATGTCTTGTGCTCAGTGCTGCAGTCCTTGTTCACTGCATGCCTACACCTCTGCTGCTTTCCAAGACCTAAGTGTGTGATCTCATCCTTCTCATGGTGAGGCTGCAGTCCTACCCATTACCTATAACTACTCCTTTACTGCAGATACTGAGATATGAAACTTCTCTCTTTCACAGCATTTGCCTACACCACTTTCTGAACTAGACATTTTGACACTTGCAGATATATCTGTAATGACTGCATGAGCTACACTTGTATTTCTCCAGATCAACTGAAGAACTGCAGTTTTCCTGCCAACCATCCCAGAAATGCATAAGAAAAGGTTTATATGTCCATATGTACTCTACTGTCTAAATGCTTTGTGTATGAAACTCATTCTAAGAATCAATTTGTCTGACAGCCTGGAAAATGCAATGCCAGTTGTCCAGTGTGTAATGAGGATAAATGAAGAGTTATTTCTTGCTTGTGATTTCTTGCTTGTTGAGTGGTCAGCACGGAAGGAGTTTGCTAATGTTTGTCTTGTCCCCTTAGACTGGTGCCTTCCACACAAGGAAGACCTGGCAGCATGCCCTGAGGCTGTGGAGAGGGGAGTCACGCAACTCTTCTCCTGTAGAGATGATTCCAGTGGGAGAAGTTTGGGGTCCTTGGGCGCAGTGTTGGGAGGAAATCTTGCTCCGTTCCAGGGGATAAGCAAAGGACTTTGGTGTTCATGACCTTTTACCTGGCAGCTGCCTAAAAAAATTAATTGCCTGGAAAAGATATGAAACAGGATGGAGTTCCTCAAAGGGACTCTCCTCTCGGCTGCTGCGGGACCTGCTGAATGAATACATTCTGTCCTCTCTCCTGCCTGGCTCCTAGCTATCTCCCTTCCTCCTCAACAGATTACAATTGTGCTTTTGCGAAATTTCTTAGCCTCATACTTGAGACAGAAGGATGTCTTCTGAATAGAAACAGAGCGAGGAACATTCCCTGTAACAGATGATACTGGATATCACCGAGCAAAGGGGGAAAAAAAAAGGTAGGGAGACCATAGTAGTCATGATCAAACTATGGCTGCAATTTGCAAGGGGAAAATGATAAACAGTTTTGGCTGTGATGAGATTTTCTTTTGCTTTTCTCCAGGAAAATTTTTAATAACAGGAGCTGCGGATATGACACATAGTTGGGATGGGACATCTATTCCAGATGTTATAGCCTGGTCTTTCTGGATACTTATTCTTTGCAAGAAAGCACCACATTCCTTCAAATTCTGCTGGCATTAGTGAAAACCAGGAGAACTCAGTATCTTGCAGGCCTGGATCTGGTTCAGGAAAGGACACTGACGTGTCTCAAAATTACACATCACGATACTTCATTCTTGTGTGCTTTGCTTTAATAGGATTTTATATGGAATAGTTTGGGACAAAAGACTGAACTAATTCGGGAACCATAATTAGATGCTATGCCAGCTGAATCACCAAACTATAGCATCATGCCTTCATTGGCAGGTTCTTCTCTTGATGCCTATGTGTCTCATTCACAGAATCACAGAATGCTTTGGGTTGGAAGGGACCTCAAAGATGATCTAGTTCCAATCTGCCTGCCATGGCCAGAGACACGCTCCACTAGACCAGGTTGCCCAAAGCCTCATCCAACCTGGCCATAAACACTTTCAAGGATGGGGCTCCTGGCCATATTTAAACAAGACACAGGATACTCCATCCATTAGCCTGTAGCAACACAGAAACCTTTTCCAGTGAAAGATGCTAATAGTAAAATAATATTTTTATTATTGAAAAAAACTGGAAACAGAACTTGCTGGTTTACTGTTCTGGAGGAGGAGATATCCTGGTAGGGTGGTGGAGGAGGCCATACTAGCTGTGGCATGAAGCTCTTTTTGGCAGAGAGAGATAGGGCAGGAGGATAGTGAAAGGTGAGGAGAGAAAAGAAAAAGAAAGTGACTTCTAAATCCTCAGATCTGTTCTTTCTTTTGAGTCTGGGGTTGATCAAAGGGTGGGAGAGCCAAGGAACAAGGAACATCACAGCTGAATTTATAATACAGTTGGATGTTACAGAAGTCCCTTGCACTGATGGACTTGCTTTTCAGAGAAGCTGTGAACTCCTGGCTACCGGAGCAGGTGAACAAGAGCTGTCTAAAGTCAAGATCTTTGCATTTAAAAAAAAAAAAAAAGACTATTTTCCCCACTTTATTCAGAGAAAGATCTTGACTCTCTAAAACAACCAGAGATTTGGTCCTGTTTGTGTACAGAATTAACACAGACTCCTATGATCAATACTGCAAACAGTGGCTTCACTTGCATTGTGTGACTGAAGGTGGGCTAAAAACTTGCAAGTCTCCAAGGTTTAGAGGTAGAGGACATCTTACTTGGTTCTTCTTTCTAAGGATAGATTTATTGAAAGGACAGTAAAAACGTTGCTTGGAACCTGCCGCAGAGCAATTTACAGCAGCTTACAACAGTAATTCATGGAAGTTCATTATATGACCTGCTTTATGAAAGTTCACTATTAGTTCAACATTTAGTGCTCACAGACTTGGCAGAGTTTGATGCAATCTGGATGCTGAACATCCAGTAAACTTTGTTTACAAAGACAGTATATGGTGGTTAGGAGGTCTTGTACCCAGAGGCTACCACCCAGTTGTATGCAAGCTAGTGAGCCCACTTGCCTGGGAGAATGGAGGGATCCTGCGCAAGGATTTAGAATAATATTAATATTAGAATGTATTTTCACAGAATCAATTGTGTGCTTGACACATAGAAGGGAAAATAAAAGGAAGTGGAGAAGCCATTGAGTAGAGACGAGGACAACATTCTCACATACCAAACCTGTGTCATCTCCCTGCAGAGAGGATTGCAGGGCTTCCTCAAAGGAAAACCTGAAGGTTTGTGAGTAGAAGAGGAATTCACGGCTGGGTGATCATAAGGCAAAGAACTGCCAGAAAACTAAGGGGAATTTGGAAGGAAACACATTTGCTGTTTTGTCTTGCCCTTTTATTTGGGGTGGTTTATGGCATGAAGTTTGACTGCAGGCAGTTTTGCTAAGATGTTTATTTTGGAACGGTTCTGTCACTGTCATGTCCAAGTTATGTGTATATCTTGTTTTCATCTTAAAGAAGCCCAGAACAAGCTGAAAACTTCATAGAACTACAGTTCATGTACTCAGCTGTGGACACAAGGACAGAGCCCCACAACATTAGTTTATGTGTAAAATAGACTATCTGCACCAACATCCCTTACCTGTTCTGTATAAATGAAGGGGCAGGAAGCAGAGTCTGCTCTGTCCCTCCTCTGTAGCACAGTGCATGGGTTCAGGAGCCCCAACCTGTGCAATAACTCAGTGACTGATTCTTCACTCGCCTGAGAAGTATAATAGCAGTCTGTGTGTCTGAGAGATGTCAGCAAGCAGTGACTTCTGGAAAGTACTGCTTAACTTGGACATCCCAAGAGGCTTATCTACATCCTGAAGGGAATAAATCACTCCCCAGGTGAACTCAGGAGAACCTACCTCCTGAACCACTAGAGCTGGGGAGCATTTGCATTGCATGCAGGTGCAGCTTGTGCTCTCAGGTGGGCATCTTCTTTAAAGAGTTCCTCTACTGAAGTACCTGTTGAAAGCTTTTGTGCTATCTGTGGTGCTCTACTTCTAAACGGAAGCTTTGCTCCCTATAATCATCTGGCTAATCAGAGAAGACCAGAGTCTCCAGCTGAAGTTTGATTAAAATCACTAAAAAGCAAGAGTGAGCAATGTTTTCAGATTGCAGCAATGTGTTCAAACCTTTGCCAGTTGGAGTATAGCAATGAGCACTGTTGTTAGCCTTAACTGTGCACCCATGTTAGCACTGAAAGTGCAGATACACTTTCTGAAACTGGAGCGTATTACTCAAAAGTTGCACCAGTGACTAAGCCACTAGAGGGGTCTTTCCTTTCTTCTGTGAAACATCACTGCTGGACAAGTATCTTTGGTGATGTGACCCCAGCAATACATCTGAGCCATGTTGTTCGGGTGACGGACACAGGTGACCTTGCCTGTAGGGGACTTGACAGCTGAGAGCACACTTATTTTGCTATATGGATATTTCCTTTCCATTCTTAGCCCTGCTGCTGAATAGAAAAAGAGCCATCTCCTGGTAAACAAGATACCCAGACAGCGCTGCAAATCACCACAAAACACTGTGTTGTTTGAACAGATCAAAATGGTCCTCAGGGCCTTATTTATGAGCTTAGTTCAGACTCCTGTGGCCTTGAATTCTGAAAAGGAGGTGGTTTTTAATCTGTTGCCTACTTTTTTTTGTTTTGATTTGTTTTTCTGAGTTGCTGGCAGTGATAACGACCTCATTTGTATCAAAACTGGGGTGGGGATAGAAAAGTGAGGTCAGATTGTTTGGCCATGTTGAGTGCAGTTTCAGTTATTTCAGCAGAGGAGCAAACATTAATGACCGTTAGCACTTATTTGTACCCAGACGTTACACACATAGAGACACAAAAGCTATTAATAAAAATATTTCTTAATGTTACCAAATTGTTCTTGTGGTAAAAAGTTGGGTGGCTTCCAGTTTTCCATAACTAGGGTAGGCTGAGCTAATTGGGATGAAATGAAAACCATTCTCATGCTTCTGTCAAAAATGTAGAGATAAAAAAAAAATCTGTTCAATATTTCTCCCTCCTTATTTTTCATCTTCTCTTGCCTCTGCTCCTCTGGTCACCAGCCAGCTCTTAAATATATATGCACATCCAGGCTATCCAGTTATAATTAATGACAAAAAGGATTTTGGGAGGGATATCAAACCTAGAGCTTCAGGGCTTTTTGTAAATGTTAGAAATTAAACCTCTGTAGGTTCTCCCTTCTGGCTCCACTGTGGCTTTATGTCTTTCAAGCACCCAGAGCTGAGTCAGAGGTGGAATACTAAACTGTGTGGATGCTGACCCAATACGTTCTAATTTCAATGGAGAGATGTTGAACAAGTGACAAACAACAACGCTCATCTAATTCAAGTCCTGGTGCACTACCCAGGTCTGCTGCAAATTCCTGGACCAGTTTGGTGTGTGTCATGCATCTGCATTGCTTGCATGAGCTTGAGCGATCTCAGGCATCTGTGACAGTTTATACAAAATGGAGATGATAAGTGAATGGAGAGCAACCATTTCTCCCACCAGCTGGTATCTGGAGTCTTTAGGTTACCTGAAGATCTATGGACAACTTACATTACATTCAACCTAAATCCTGTTTAGGCCTGAGTGTCATCTGAGATGTAGTAACTGTTAGGGTGTGTGCTCTCAGCCCATAGTTAATGTATAAGAATGTGACTTATCTTAAACTCCTTCCACTGTGGGTTAAGCTTCACATTTGCTGGGTGAAGATAGCCTACCTCAGCTACCATAACTAAGCCAATTTGCCACTGAATCAGAGGAACGTGCTTCTGTGCCTGTGCCTGCAGTAATAGCATCATCCTTTGGTCCTAATCCTCTGATTCAGCTGGAAACTTTTAGTCCTGTTGAACCCTGAGGAGCACCACGATCTCCTCAGTGCCTGCCATAACTGGAGCTCTCAAAATCTTCTCAGAGCTTTGAGACGAGGCAGGTCTGCATGCGTGCATAGCTACAAAGACCAGAACAGCTTTTACTGTAAATTATTTAATCTCTTTCCTTCGCCCAGCAGTTCAGTGCTCCATGATTCATATCAGCCCCAAGGAACACATCTATCTGGCTGAACTTCTGCAGATTACCCTGAATCCTATCCAGACATTTTGGGCAAATAGAAGGCACTAACAAGCTGTATCTGCAGCAGGCTTGAGCCGTGCTTCCTCACGACACTGCTTCCTGTGCTCAACCAGGATAAACAGTGAGAGAGCATCCTGTCGTGACACTGGGAGGAGAAGCTGCAGTTCTTCTTATTTATTTCAAAAATATTTAGGTTTAGTAAATATCTCCAGCAAATAGGAAGTGCGTGGTTTGCCCGAGCGGCCTACGGCGGGCCTGCGCCTGCCAGCAGTATGGGGTTCGGTCACTAGATGTCTCTGCCGGGCTTGGGGTCTCTGACGAGCAAAGAAGACAAAAGCTGGGGCTTGGGGAGGAGAGAAAGGCTTGGCTCTCTGCGTCTGGGTCTGCCGGCCAGGGAACGCTGGTTGTGCTTGATAAACAGTTTAGAAAGGTGTTTCTTCGATGGCGTTGGTCCGTGCTGTGTAATCCCCTACAGTTCCACGGGTATTACTTACTGAACATGAATTTATGTTTATGAAGCACTGGAAAAGAAATGAGAGGAGGGGGAAATGAGACAGGGTCCTTAAGAAGCTGGGTAACAAATATCACAGGAAGAAAATCAGGCAGAGAGCAAGTATAAAGACCACCACAGTTCCTTGGAGAGAACTGGAGCTCAAGAAGTCCACAGTGCGATGCACTTAGGAATCCTTCCTATGGGAACAATCTGCTGACAGATCCATACTGTGCCACATCTTCTCACACTACCTAGCAATGCAATGAGAAGGTGATGGCACTGGAAATCCTTCAGCAAAACCTGGCTGTTAAGGTCAGTCATGACATTCCATTTTAGTGGCTGGGAACGTTATATGGAGATGGAAAATCAAAAACCAGCTCTCATTACATTACCTGGAGACAACTCTACAAAGTGGTGAAAGGAGGTAAAGCATGAATTCATGCAAGTCTGTCTTTCTCCAAGAGAAAAGAAACAAGTATTTGCCTCTTCAGTGACGATATTGCATCTTGCTGGTGCTATGGTATGCGTGCATGTGTGTACACATTCTGAAATGACATCCCTCCACCTCTGTAAACGTTTGCATTTCTGGATATGCTGATAGAATCCTGGTTGCCTGGCCTGTCCTTGGTGTAATCAAGTGTCTTGTACTAACACAAAAATTTTAAAAGCCTTTGATAGGAATTTCTTCCTCAGCGAAGGAAGAAAAGATAAACAGTAGGACAAGATGCAAGCACGCACACTAGAGATGAACCTGGACTGGTAGCAAAAGGACCATCACACTTCCATTAGGGCAGTGTGTGGGTGTTGAAGAATGAAAATCCAAAAATGCAACTCCCAAGATTACCATGGAGTAATCAGTGTTGTATTAATTATACTTCACACTTTGGAGCCAATGAAGTGATTATCTAATTAAAAGCACAGTGTCACCTTAATGAGAACAACCCTTGCTTGTTGCATTACAGGAGGGTTAATAGCTTCCCTCCAAGTTAAAATTCAAGGGAAAGTTCACTTATGGATTAGGTCCAGATGTGTCTGATGTTTTAACTACTATTTTCAGCAGTTCCCTCTGCAGGAGAGATTTGGGCTGCTTCTGAGCACAGTTTTGTTTCCTCTGACATGACACCAGGCTGTGATGTAAGCCTGAGACTGGAAAGCAATGATGGTATCACTTCCAAATCCTATTGAACTGGAGCATATCAAAAGATCTTGTCCAGACCAAGAATTCACATTAATTATCCTCTCTGTCCAATTAACTTTTTAATTATTTGTCTCTGTAACTGGACTTGACAGGACACTGCTTTGACTAAGGAAAATTAGCTTAGCTCCTTGGGTTTCCCCTGGGTTTAGGGCTGGTCCAAATTAAAGCCCTACTAAGAGGACCAGAATGGTATCCCAAATGGTATTTAGGGCACTGGCAAGTCTCCATGAGCATCCTAGGAAGCCCAGTCTTATAGCTATGAGGAAAGGTGTCCCAGCTATGACAGCTCCCTTTTAACGGATCTCACCAGCTGTTCCTAACTCCATGGTGCTTCATGGACATGTGTGTAGGTGGGCATTACTCTCCTTGATGTCATTGAAAACAATCTTTCAAGAAGACTGGAATTATGTCTCTAAAATCCTTCAGCATGTCCTTCAGCATATTGTCCTACCAGTGCTGAGGATGTCTCCTGGGCTCCCCTTTTGTCACTTTCTACTTGTATTTCCTTTTACAGTCAGACATTCAAACCCAACATTTTCTTGACACACTGCATTCATCCAGGAGAACCTCAAAACCCAGCAAAGAGAATATGACTAAATTACTATTTGTATAACGTTACTACTTGTTTCCATCCTTTTACAGCTTAATCCACTGCTGGTTTTTTGTTTGCCATGCTAGTAGTAAATTGCTTGGGGAGAGGACTGTCTTTGTACCCCTTGTTCGTACTGCACCAACCGCAGTAGATATTCTAGTTGGTAAGCACTCTGTTGGCAATGACACCAGAGTAATCATCTGACTACATAACTATTAATTAAAAATAAGCTTTTTGATACGTGCCTCCAGTTATCTTTTTAAACAGCCTATGACATTACTGGTCTTTTCCATTACTATACTGCTACCACTATGGTCTTGTGTTCGATCTCGTCCTTCCATGGTAGGTTGTGATGAAATTGTCCTCACAGTTACATATTACTCTTGTAACTTTGCTCTTGAATACAGTGTCAAAGCAAGAGCTTTTTATCTTCTGACACTCCAGAAGAAGCGAAAGTTGAAGCGATGTGGTGCTGTGGTTGAAACGGGTCTGTCTGAAACTAAGAGCAGAAAACTAGAGAACAGTTTCTGAGAGGTAAAAAATCCCTCACAGAGGTTCTTGTCTCCTTATTCCAGGGACAATGTCTTTACCATCACTGCTTTTCATTGCATATTTATTTATGAGAACATGATGATAGCCGAAAATTTGAACTCTGTCTGAGTTTGGAAGTGGGGAAGAAGCTTCACAGCATGCAGTTGTAAACTGCAAACTGATATGCACAGATGAAGAGTCTATTTTTCTTGGCTTCCTTCATAGCCAGAAATGTTCTGTCAAAGGACAGTTCAAAGAGATGGTACCGGAGGAATAGAGA
>VZTU01016581.1:0-64187 GCA_013400835.1 Zapornia atra | reverse complement strand
AGGAGGAATAGAGAAGTTGTACAACACAGACCTGTCAAGAGCCTGGAGCATACATGGCTTTTGGTGATGTCAATGGGGAGAAGTGAGATGCATCCTCTTGTAAGTCTGGTCTGGAGGTGCCCTAGCAGAGTTCAGCTCTGAAAACTAAGAGACAACAGCCATATATAATCTTTATCAAAACCTTACCATATCCCTGTAAATGTTCTTTTGTTTCTGTTTTTCTCTGGTTGGTCTTCATAGGACCTCCAGTTAGGGACTTTATTTTAGCTTGTGGCCTAATTTGTGATACATCAATTACTGTTCACCACTTCCTGTTTTACTGCCATTTTTTAATTAAATAGTTAAAGTGCTAACTCTTTCTCTACTAACATGATGCTCTTTGCTTTGAGTTACAGCTGAAACAAATGAAGGGAAGGAAGGGTTTAGGATCTATGGCTTGCTGGAGAGCATATGAGCTTTTCTTCCTGTATTGAAAACATCAGCTGTATTTGTTCATTGCAGGTTGATGAGCTACTGGAGCTTTGTTTTTCATATTGACAGTGCCTTCGGTATTCTGTAGGATTTTCCTGGCATACCAAATTTTACAGAACTTGGTATCAGTAAGTCAGGGCATCTCCTTAATCAAACTTATGCAAAATGAGGCTACTTCACTGGGCCTGTTGTTTTTCCTATGAGCCTTCAATAGTCTGGATGAGCTCTTGTGTGGCAGACAAGAGCTGGTATTTTATCTTCCTTTAATTTTGGACCTGAGACCTGTCACTGGTAGCACAGATTCCCTTTGGAATTGTTTTCTTTAAAAAACTGAATTACAATTCCTCCTTTTTATGTAAGGAAGTGAATCATTAACAGACAGCTCTCAAAAGTTTTCTAGAGGTTGACCCAAGTCAGCAGCACACACTGTCCTCTCCACTGTGGACTATATATCTCAAGAGATTCTAATATAATTAGTAGACATCCTGGAATTTAGCACTTAAGACACACTATCTCAGTATTTTTTGTTGTTGTTTTTTCTGGCCATTCAGAATACAACAAAGGCATTGGTAATCACATGATCTATAGCTCAAAGACCTCATCAAGAGTGAAACTAGATGCCTGAGAAGCCCTACAGGAAGAACATTTTAAATTTGGGGGAAACTTGAAAAAAATTGCAATAGGCAGAGGAATTCCAGGATTGTGATGTTCAAGCGTAGACCAAATGAACTTCAGGCAGAATCCTGAAGTTCCTGTATCTTTTCTGGTACACTAACTGCTTCCTGAGATGGTGCTGATCCAGTTATGACTGCCTAACTCCACAGCTGGTCTCCAGAGGACACTTTGCGTCCCTCAGCAAAATGGAAGCCACAAGTATAACTGAGAGGTCTAGGACAGTCATTTTAAGGTATGACAGCTCATCATGTTGATCAAGAACAAGCTTGGTAGGACAACCTACCAAGAGTTTTGACTCTGTGTTTAAAATTAATGTCCTTCAACACTACCTGTGCGATGACATCTACACAAACCTTGGCTTACTGTAAATATGGGCTCAGATGTTCTTTCAAACACATCAACTAATCTGGGACCAGTTTACTAGACAGACCCTTTTTTGGCTTGCGATGATGAAATTCGGATTTAGAACTAGTGGAACTTCAGCACTGCAGAGCTCAGTATAAAGTTTTCACGCTAAAAGATTATATGTGGAATCATAGAATCATAGAATCATAGAACCATACGGGTTGGAAGTGACCTCAAGAGATCAATGTGTCCAACCCCCCTGCCAAAGCAGCTCCCCAGCTCATATTGCACAGGTCGGCGTCCAGATGGGGCTGGAATCTCTCCAGAGATGGAGACTCCACACGCCCCTGGGCAGCCTGTCCCAGGGCTCTGGCACCCTCACTGGGGAAAAGTTCTTCCCCATGTTGGTGTGGAACTTCCTATGCTCTAACTTGCAGCCATTGCCCCTTGTCCTGGCTCCACAGAGCACTGAAAAGGGGCTGGCCATTTCCCTCTGCATCCCAACCTTCAGATATTTATAGACACTAATAAGGTCCCCCCTTAGTCTTCTTTTCTCCAGGCTGAACAGTCCCAGCTCACTCAGCCTATCCTCATAGGGGAGATGCTCCAGGCCCTTCATCATCTCTGTAGCTCTTCTCTGGACTCTCTCCAGGAGATCCCTGTCTTTTTTATCCCAGGGAGCCCAGAAGTGGACACAATACTCCAGGTGGGGCCTGACTAGGGCAGAGCAGAGGGGGAAGGCCACCTCCTGTGACCTGCTGACCACACTCCTCCTGATGCCCCCCAGGATCCCATTGGCTCTCTCAGCCCCCAGGGCACACTGGGAAGCTGAAGTTCAAGTGGTTGTTCAGGCGTCTTACCATGATGCAGGCTTGTCTCTTCATCCATGGCCGGAAGTTGAATAGTTGAGTATATGACAGCTAACTACATCCAGTTGTGATCCCTTTAATTTTATCAAAACCTGAGTCAAAGAGAGTATCAATAACACCTTTAGTGTTCAACTTTGTAGCAGAAAAGCTCCAGGAAAAATGCATTCGTATTCACGGCTGGTAGCCAGCTTTTCTTCTGAAGCATGACAGCTTCTATTTTCCTGGTATTTAAGGCAATTTTCCCAGTAGGTCTTTCGGCTAGTCTAAAAGACGTGCAAAACTTACTGAAGAAAGATTTCCTCTAACTCTAAAGTATTAAGAAAATAGATTTTTTTCCCCCCTTCTGATGATTATGTGACATCTTCCCTCTGGTGAGGGTGGATAAGAGAATATTTTAAGCAGGAACTGACTGTAAATGCATGTACCTGTGCAGAGGCAGTGTATTTGCTTATGCCAAACAGATAATTAAGCCCACATCTGCCTCAGCAGTAATCTATGCTGTACTTGCAAATGCTTTATTAGGTGGAAACACAGAAGCTCCAGTGAATGGTGCAAGTTTTATGACTGCTGCTTGATATGTGGTCCTACTGTCAGGAATATGTGGCTGCCACAGGACACAAATGAACAAGCACACCCATGGTCCCCTTTAGAGATATTTACAAGCTGATGCAAGCTCTGTTTGCCTGTGCTATGCATCTCAAAGCTGTATAACCATGCTGTGCTCTCTCACCTCATCGTCTTGAGCAAAGAAGTGGATCAACCTCTGCTAGCTGCTTCAAAAACCTCCCTTGCATCTGCCTGTAAGGACAGGGAAGCGTGCTCATAAGAGTTGAAGGATCTTTGACACAAGCTGTTATCAAGCAGTTACGCATGGCTCGCACACCTCTCCAGCATTAATGATACACTGGCATCAATGTCTGGGGAAGGTAACACAAGGGTGCAGTTTCTTCGGGAGAGCTGAGAACTAGCTGAGGAGCTGTGCACCCCTGTGTCCTGCCTGCCATTGCTCTCCCAGTGAGAAGAGGGAGTGTCAGAATAAGAACCAGTGCAGTCATTCAGTTCTCATTTTGCTGAGGTGGCAGAAGCAGATGTTACGTTTTTGTCTGAGTTAGGATGGGAGGAAAAAAAATTAATTTTTTAGAAGGTTTTTCTGTAGCTAGAGTAGAGTTCAGGGATTTTCTGTGTTTATCCTTGCTATTTCATGAAGTCATAACAATTACTGTTCCCTCTGAACCACTAAATGCGCAGGTATTTTCAGGCAGTCAGGTAACATGCTTGTTGGCACCACAGCAGTGCTGACCGTAGTGTACAACACCACCAGGGCAAAAACTGAGACAAGAATCATATCTGGCAGCTCTAATTATTAGAAAATGGCTGTACACTGTGATTTTATTTTATACAGTTGACTTTTCCCACACAATCAACCCATGATTGGGAATTTCTTAGTTTTTTTGAATGTTCCACTCTTTGTTCTAATATTTTTTTTCCTTTTAATTACTAAAAAACCACCTTGGCCAACTGAAGCAGAGTTTTCTTTGTGTTTGCTAGAAGTCTGTAACTGGACATTCAGGATGAGCACATGCAGAAGTAAAGTCATTGAGTCACCCTCAAAGTTCTTGCAATTGAAGTCACTATAACTGAAACTTCTCCAATGTTTTGTTGTAGAGGTTCTGAGAACATTGAGTTATAAGTAAAAAGCCCATTTGTGCCAAGAGAGAAACCCAGAGGGTTGTTAGGTCAGAAGCAGGCAGACATGAACCCTGGTGCTTTGTTTAAAGAAAAAGCTGAATTTTCGTGGCTGTGTTGTGACTCTGACTGTGGCAGGAGAGCAACCTAATCTCCACACTGGAAATAAGGTCTTTTATTGGAGAAGATTTCCAGGCAGCCCAAGCTGAGCTACTGCTGGCATATCGCTGTCTCCCCACAAAGCCACTTCTCCTTGTGCTAAGTGTCACCTAATTCTCTGTCATTAAGAGCATTTTCAATGGAATGAAATTGTTTGTGTTTGATCCGAAAGGCTCCCTGCAACTCTGACCTACTGCATGTATTGCATTTGGCTCATTTCCTCAGATATAAGGATCTTCATGAGCCTTTTGGAGGGCAGATGGGAAAGCCGTGTCCTTAGGAAACAGCCCCTGCTACTTAAGACAAAGGTCTCCTCAGCAAGTATCTGCACAGGTAAGTTAATGACTTACTTACATATTGGCCTGACTGAGAATCCACAGGTGCTTTGTTACTGGTGGAGACTTTGTAGAATGGGGAAAGCCCTCCACATTGCAATTAATTCTCTAGGGAGACTCCTGTTGATGATGAGTTTCATACCTATCTAAAGCATGGGTGCTGGTGGCTCAGTTTTTAATCTGAAATAGATCAAAGCTGGGGGGGGTGAGGGTGGCGGGGGGTAAGGCAACAGCTGTTTGGATATCTGGCTAATGAAAACATAAAAAGGACAGGGATCTCCTGGAGAGAGTCCAGAGAAGAGCTACAAAGATGATGAAGGGCCTGGAGCATCTCCCCTGTGAGGAAAGGCTGGGTGAGCTGGGCACTGTTCAGCCTGGAGAAAAGAAGACTAAGGGGGGACCTTATTAATGTCTATAAATATCTGAAGGATGGGATGCAGGGGGAAATGGCCAGCCCCTTTTCAGTGTCTGTGGAGCCAGGACAAGGGGCAATGGCTGCAAGTTAGAGCATAGGAAGTTCCACACCAACATGGGGAAGAACTTTTCCCCAGTGAGGGTGCCAGAGCCCTGGGACAGGCTGCCCAGGGGGTGTGGAGTCTCCATCTCTGGAGAGATTCCAGCCCCGTCTGAATGCCGACCTGTGCAATATGAGCTGGGGAGCTGCTTTGGCAGGGGGTTTGAACCCATTGATCTCTTGAGGTCCCTTCTAACCCCTGTGATTCTATGATTCTATGATTCTATGATTCTATGATTCTATGATTCTATGATTCTATGATTCTATGATTCTATGATTCTATGATTCTATGATTCTATGATTCTATGATTCTATGATTCTATGATTCTATGATTCTATGATTCTATGATTCTATGATTCTATGATTCTATGATTCTATGATTCTATGATTCTATGATTCTATGATTCTATGATTCTATGATTCTATGATTCTATGATTCTATGATTCTATGATTCTATGATTCTATGATTCTATGATTCTATGATTCTATGATTCTATGATTCTATGATTCTATGATTCTATGATTCTATGATTCTATGATTCTATGATTCTATGATTCTATGATTCTATGATTCTATGATTCTATGATTCTATGATTCTATGATTCTATGATTCTATGATTCTATGATTCTATGATTCTATGATTCTATGATTCTATGATTCTATGATTCTATGATTCTATGATTCTATGATTCTATGATTCTATGATTCTATGATTCTATGATTCTATGATTCTATGATTCTATGATTCTATGATTCTATGATTCTATGATTCTATGATAAGAATGAGGACCTGACCAGGCGTGGAGGGTGACTAGAGGTGGTTGGAGCTCACCATTAAAAGTGTTTTGTGCCAAAAAGCAAAGGTAGTTTCAAAGAAGACACTTTCTAAGGAATGCACCGGCACTCTGGTGTATTCAAAGGAAGTAGTATGTCTGAGTGAAAATTGTTTGGTAAAGAAGATGCAAAAGAAAACAAGGAAAGCATGGGAACAATTTTTTTTAGATGAAAGGTAAAGTTCCTTTCCTCATGGAAACATGAAAGACTGCAAAATATCATTGTGGCAAAATATCTGTGGAGCTGGGTTCTGCAGGCCTTTTTCCCTGCTTCCCCAGTAAAGTCAGCCTTCAGACTTCTCCAACGTTATTTTCTAGATTCAGAAAACATGTACATGCTGATATATCCTTCTAGTTAGCCTAAATTTACATAATTCCATATTTCTAACTACTGAGGCATTCAGAAAAGCCCACAGTTTTATTTTCTGGTATTTAGGGCCAGTTTCCCATTTGTTGTGTGGATGCTTCCTATCATCTGGCAGCATGAGGACATAAACAAGGACTGAGCATGTAATTCACATTGTCAGGCTGCAAAATACCTTCTGGGAGGAGGGGAAAAAGCCTTCTCCTGAGTGGTTTTCAGTTATTATCTCTCCTGCAGCAGAAGCCCGGGTCCTTCATGGGGTTGTGACTGTGATAAGTGCTGTTTAGATGAGGCACCATTGCAAACAAAGTGCTCAGAAGCCTTTTCCTTTCTCTCTCACAGTGTCTCTTACACTGGTGTGTGGGCATATATTACCTTTTGCTTTTGGCAGCCACTCTCTTTTCATTATCTTCACCATGTACCTAAAGCAATTCACAGATAATTTTCCATGTCAGCAGCTAATCTGATCTCTGTGAGATCATATTACTAAACTTTTTATACAAATCTGCTCCTCTTGTTGTAGCAATCATAGAAACAGAATCATAGAAGCATAAAATAGTTTGGGTTGGAAAGAACCTTGAAGGTCATCCATTTCCAACACCCTCCACCATCCCAGCTTGCCTAAAGCTCCATCCAACCTGGCCTTGAACACTGCCAGGGACCCAGGAACAGCCACAGCTTCTCTGGGCAGCCTGTCCCAGGGCCTCACCACTCTCACAGGGAAGGATTTCTTCCCAGTATCCGGCTCCTTCAGCTTCTTAAGCCATTCCCCCTTATCCTATCACTCTGTGGACTCGTAAACAACCCCTCCCTGTCTTTCCTGTAGCCTCTTGAGATGCTGGAAGGCTGCAATAAGGTCTCCCTGGATCCTTCTCTTCTCCGGGCTGAACGACCCCAATTCTCTCAGCCTGTCTTCATAGGAGAGATGCTTCAGCCCTCTGATAATTTTTGTGGCCTCCTCTAGACTCGCTCTAACAGCAATGTGTCTGGACGAAGTAATGCGGGTGGGGTCTCATGAGAGCAGAGTAGGGGGGCAGAATCCCTCCCCTGACCTGCTGGCCACGCTGTTCTGGATGCAGCGCAGGACACAGCTGGCAGCCTGAGCTGCTAGCATACACTGCCAGCTCACATTGAACTTTTTGCACAGTCCTCTTTAACAATCTCAAATTCTAACTATTACCAATGTGTACCCAACAGCATATACCAGAAGCCACGGACCTGCTTCTTTGAGCCTTGTTTTCTGTTCAGGAACATAAGCAAGCTGTGTCCCTGTTTGCCTCCTGGTTGCTCAAAGGATTAAATCATTATATTTATCTGCAAGAGATAATTCTATTTTAATTCTAAATTAGTTATAAATTTAAATTATATTTCTCCTCTAATCCTGATCACACCAGTCCAATCTTGCTTGTGTGTTGAAAGAGCTTGAATAATTTCAGAACAACTGCTTTTGTGTTAACTAGGTCTGTCTGAAAGCAGTGTCAGATCCCTGTTGATTTATTTATTTGCTATGTCAGTAGTCATCTCAGGTCTTGACTCAGCCAAAATAAATACTGCCTAAGCTGCATGGCCAAAAAATAGCTACACATTCAAAGGATTTTTTGCATTTAGATATGGTACCTGAATTAAAGTCCTGTTTTGTCTTTATGCTTGGTAGACACAAATGCATTGCTCTTCCATTAGATCTAGATTATGTTGCAGAAAAATTATCCTTAATCTCATCCTATTTCTTTCTGTGCTACAGTGCAGACATACCTTCCTGATCTCTCAAGGCTTCTCCACCGCATTTAGTATTTCACATTCCTCTTTATCCACTGGAAACTTTCCCTTAAATGAATATTATTATGAAGAGCGTTTGCTTTCTCTAGAATGTTTGCCTTAAAATTCTGTTTAAAAACACCTAAAAGGATGCATTTTTATGTTTGTCTGAAAATTAATACTCTATTTTTTAAAAAAAAAAGATGCTGTTTGGTTGGAAAACATTTTTGTGCAAATGTTTCCTCAAGAATATCTCCTGCTTTGCACTTCAGTGAGTTGTCACCTCCATGTTTCATGTCAAAATGAAGCAAAACATTTGTTATGAAAATTCCTGATCTCTGAAGTTTCAGCCAAAGTCCAGAACATGGTTTTTTTTTATAATTTGACTTCAACTCTGCAAATATAACTCCTAGTTAGACAGTTTAACTGTTTGTACTGTTTTGTAGGTGCATTTAGCTAGCCTGTCCATGGGGTTGAACTGGAATAGTTTTATTGCATTATGTTGCCCCGGTTAATGGTTTGCTCATCCAGTCCAATGGTTTTGTTCCTCAAAACATAAGCAAAATCTAGCTGCATTTTATAATTTTGTTGGAAAATTACTGTTCTCTGACCTAGTTCCACATCTGCCACTGTCTTAGATCCTTCTAGATCAGAGCAATAGCAGGATTCATGGCCTCAAAGATAACCATTCGGAAATGAATGGTGTAATACTCCTGCAAGTCTGACAGTTTAAGCCCTATGTCTGTTTTTTCCACTCTGATTTTTCTTTTTTTGACACAAGAAAGTTAAAATCCTGAGCTGCTCATGGTGTCACCTCTCTTTAGCAGGACTGAGCATCCATCACCTCTTTACAGAGCTAGTCTGTAGCGTCAAGGATGCTCAGAGCTTCTGCTCATAGATAAAATATGATTTTTTTTCACCTCTACAGTACTGTATGACTTCCACTGTTAGTAATAGGTGATTTATGTATCACACACAGGCTAGATCAGCAGTTATTTCACCTCACTCCAGACCTGGTCTTGCTCTGTCCTGGTTTTGTTTGGCCTTGTGACTGGCTCTGGGATATTTCACCAAACCCGCCTTTCCTTCACAGTTCTGCCACTGAAATCCTGTGTAGATTTGTGTACAAGATTGCCAGATAGTTTATGTCTTAATCTTGTCATACAAAGACATCTGGCCTTCATAGCATGGTGGTTTGAAGGGAAAATCCAGCTAAAGTGCCATCCTAACTCTAGTCCTCTGCTTATGGGTGCTGTGCCCTCAATCATTAAGACCATGTTTTTGCTGTTTGCAAGTTTTCTTTTGCTGAAGCCACTTCTTCATCTCTTAATGTCTAAATATGCAAAAGGAGGCAGGCCTAGATGATCCTTCTCTGGCAGGGGGGTTGGACTAGATGATCTTCCAACCCCTATCAGTCTGTGATGCTGTGATTCCCCACCCACACCCAGGTGGCTGATGTCACTACTATCCTGGGAGTCAACCTTTCTCCAACTGAATGAATATTTTATTTATTGGTTTCATCTCAGTGGTTGATCACCAAAGCTAGGACCCCCATGCACCTGGACTGGGAAGTGTGTATATCATACTTTAATGTGCAGCGAGCTGGAGTAAGGCTGAAGTAGCCTCTAGCCTTACACCTATCCATAATGGAGTTTCTAGCCTCAGACTCTGAGTCTTGCTTATCTCCTGAAGGGGCTGGAACCCACTTACTTTGCCGGCTTGGTCAGTAGACATTTCCTGGCTCCCCACTGACAGGATCCAGCAGTCATTCCCCCTACCAGATGCTGGGAAAAAATTCTCAGAAAATAATGTATGAAGGATGTTTGGATGAGAAGCTGTTCCTTACCTGGACAGAAAGCAAAACTGCTGTTGGTTGCAGGATGGAAAGTGCCTTTCTTGCTTCTCCAGTAGAGAAACACCTAATAAGGTAAACCCTAATGGGCTTACCCTAGCTGGTTAAACCCAAGTCAGTGGTCCTTCCAGGCAGTCCTGCAGGCTGGAGTCATACACTGATGGGGAGACTAGGGGGTCACGCAACACTACAGCTGGCTCTGGGTCCCTGCTGAGCAATTAAGAGTCATTTTAATAATCATCATATAACAATAAAGAAACTGCAATATGATAGTATATCTATATCTGTATCCAGATGTGTTTACTTCCACAGCTGTATCTACATCTCGCACTGGGACAGACCTGTGTCACCCAAGGACTGGTGACCTCATTGGCTCTGTCCACAGTTTGTGTACTCCCCAGTCACTCTGTGTGTGGCTTTTGCCACTTTCTTTCAGCTTCAGTGACGAGCCTACCTCTTGCACCCCTCAGATGTGGAGCAGGGAAGGAGAGGGATGATGACAGGGCAAGGACTGAAGCCCACACCATGGAGAGCGCTCACTCCACCTTTGCACAGACATGCCCCATGCCTAGACAATATAGAAACCTCTGCCCTCAAAAGCTTACAACTGACACACGTAGGATTTGTGCTTCCTGCACAAACTTAGTGGGACAATTGCATTAGGCCGTAGCATCTCTGACTGAAATAGCTCAGCGGTTAGTGATTTAAATGAGTCCATGATGTGGTGGTGTTGTGGGTATGTAATGTACAATCATTTGTTCTGTGGGATGTGGCTGCAGAGACCAAAGGTTATTGTCTGCTTTGGAGGGAATTTTTTTGAACTGCAGGCAGCAAAACAGACTGGCTGTTGAAATTTACAAAAGACTGTCATTGCTCTGCTATATAATTTCTAAATAAACACATTTTAGTCATTAAATACATTCTTCAAGCCTCAGTAAGAACATCAGAATTGTTAGTCAAGCTTTGATGCATCTGGTATGAATTACAATTGAGCTAAAGCATGTTGCAAGTAAGGGAGGTATTTTCCAAGGACAATTTATCTGTGATAACCTCTAACACGGCAGGAGACCAAACTCTAAACTGTACCCACTTACTTTATGCATTTTGGTTTTGCTCTCCCTGTTGCTATTATTTATAACTCAAGAGAGGACGTAATTGATCTCTCTTTGAGCCATCCATTTCCATGATTAAATGAGTCTATGAATTGTTATAGAGGTCACCACACAAATGAATGTTTTATTAGGCAGCAGTAAATTGCTACAATAGCAAGCTAAAGTTATGTTTGGACAGTATATCACAAATTACAGATGAGGACTCTCTTTTATGTGTGGGCATACACATTCTTCCCCCCACAACCATATCCCTCTCTTATTTGGTTTCCAGTATATGTGAACGGGTCCAGCTTCTCTGAAGGAATATCTTTTCCAAACATGGCTGTTAATTTATAAGTGGTTTGCTGGTAATTTCATCTGGTGTGCCCAGCTATAAACCCACCTATGTAGTCCTACAAAGAATTGAGAGGGAGTCAAGAAGCAGGAAAATTGTTGCCTGGATAGGGCATGTGGTGGAATATATTTAATCACTCTGAAGGTAATGACATTAATTTAATTAAAAATCCAGGCTGTTTGCAAGAATTTATAGGCCAACATGACTAATAGTGTTATGCTTATGTAAGCAGAGAAATTAATTAAAACTTTGAAGCTTACTCGTTGGCATAATGAAAGCTTATTTTACGCTGGTGAGAGATTAAGGAAACCTTCTTGGTGGGCTTTTTTACAGAAAGGGAAAGAAGCCCTCCCTGCCCCACTCTCACAACTAGGGACTGTTTAATTAAAATCAGTGGAGAAAGTAACAGTGGGAAAAGAAAGCAGCAAGAAGTATTTTTTGTTAATATATTAGTTGTGTAGAAAGAGCCTGGGAATGGCCAGAAAGAGTTTGACACTGGCTCTGTTGGTGTGAGAGATAAATGGGAATGCCATTTGTTATGGGAGCTGCAGTGATGGGATGCTGAAGGAGGGTTGGAGCCAGGGAAGAATTTGTGTGGGGAGGGAGCTCCCTGTGGCAAGACACTGTAGAGGTTGAGCTGGATGGGATAATTCAGCATAATTAATGGTGCACATCACGAGGACACAGTGCACAAGCACCGTGTGGTCTGTCCATATGGATGTAGGTACCTGGAGACATTCACAGTGAGTGTCACCGCTCTGTTGCTATGGAAGTGGCTGATGATTGGTTGTCTGTATACTGGTATCAATGGGTGAAGAGTTCAGCACCTCAGAAATAACCAGGCAGATGACTCTCCTGAAGATTGTGGCATCTTTTAACAGAAAACAGAATTTCCTCAAAGTGGAGAGGGCTATTTAAGGAGGCAGTCAATGGGTTGGTCAAGGCAGCAAGTGGGAAGGGGGTGCTGCTGCATGTCCTTCAGCATGGAGATGAGGACTAAATGAAGGAAGTGAACATCTCAATGTGTCTTGGAAGTGTGGAAGGAAGCACTATATTTTCCACCTAAACAAATATGCCGACGCACAATTAGCAGTTCCCTGTGGCATCCAAAAAAAGGTTACCCAGTAATGATGAGTTATTGAGTACGTGAGCAAGGAAACCAGGAAAAACCTTCACCTTCCCATGGGAGACCACCCCAAACTACCATCCTGTTGTATCATGTTTGTTACCTTTTTCAGGGGCTCTTGTTCTTATTTTCATTGCAGTAAAGGCCAGAGATACTCCCCCTCCCCTCAATACCAGCAGTTTTTAGGAAAGGGTCTGTAAGCTCAAGAGCTTTGGTTATGGAAGCTGCTACGTCTTTCTTGACAGCTGGTAGGCAGCTCTCTGTTATGGCAGGAGTTATAGTTAATATTTGACACACCTCATGATTGACAAGTGTTAAACTAATTGCTTCCTTTAACCAATTGCATTAAGTATTGGCCTTCTACTGCTGAGAAATTAAGACAATTAAATACTGCAACCATCAGACTAGAAATTTGCAGTGACAACTGAATGACCATGGTTTTCCTGTCCATCCAGAGAACAAAGTCTCCAGGCACAGTAGGTGATCAACAAATACTAATGAAGCAGCCAATGCACAGAGTCCTTCCCTCATACACTTGGTTAAACTGGCGCAAACATCTTTCACCAAAATATTTCTACTGGACCACATGGCAGTGCTGGGCTGATATGTTGTGGAGGAAACACTAGTGAGTGTTGTGAGCATACGTGTTTTTCTTCAGGGAATTCTATTTCAAATAACATCTTCAGGTTTCTGAATTTTAAACAAAAATTTCGTTTGGGCTTGCCATTTGCCACAAAATACTGGTTTTAATTTCAGAAAATTGAAAGCACCCTTTTGTTATATTTAAAGCTTTTGTTTGTTTGTTTGTTTTTATACTCCTGAATTGACAATTTGTTTGGGGATTTGTTTTTTCTTTAGTACTGTTGACATCTGTAGAAGAATGAAAATATGTTTTTTCAGCCAGAGTGAGCTGTGACCTTGAAAGATGTTCCAGTGTAAACCTAAACTCTCTGCCTGGCTCCCACCTTTTGTGATGGACAAGCTCTAAACCATGGATCTTTGCTCCTGAAATACTGTAAACAGTTTTCATTAAAGGATGGAATCCCAGGCATGGACATGGACTAAAAAGACAATCTCTATATGAAATTTTTTGATCTATGTGTTGTAAGACAGAGTAGATGTGTAGAGATGAAAATGCTTCAGTCAGAATGGTGGATAGCAAATTAAGCTTGCCAAAAACCAGAACATCTCCAGGGGTTATTTAGCACCCATGGCAAAAGGAAGTTTGATAGAGATATGGGAGCTAGGTATGTACTTCATCACACAGGCTTTTCTAGACTTGAGCCACTGTGTAAGCCAGCTCTTCAGGAAAGTAGAATCGCATCCACAGAACCACTGTAGGCTAATGTACAATTTCATTTTATTCTGCTCCTTGCTTTCTTGCCATTTATTGAAAGGGAAAACTTGAGGAGAACAATGCTGAGCAGCTCCTGCCTGTTGTGCAGCTCAGAGCTGTTCTAGAGGGAGGAGAAGTTATACCAGGTGCAGCTGAGTATCAGCACTGCCCTTCAGCCAAAATCGGGTGCCAGCAAGGTCTGGCCACAGGGCACCCCATATAGCCATGAAAGCACAGCTCCTGCTGCCTGGCGTCTTTAGCAGCACCACAGACTCTCCCCAAGCAGAGGTGGGCATAAAGAAACCTTCCCAACATCTAACTTTTGCTCCCAGCATTTGTTTTGGTGTCAGTGAGGACTTTGAGGTTAGCTGCCTGTTTATTTGTTTTCCATCGTGGGATACTGTGGGATCTTTTTTAAGCCTGGAGATGCAAAATGCAGCTTTGTCTTCAACAGTTTGTGTGAGTGGCAGTGACTGATGCCTTTTGGAAGAGCACCCAGGGGGCCAGGAGACATGTGTAGCTGAGTGTTTGTCCATGTATTGGTTAGCAGCATTTGTACAGAGCTGGTTTCTATTATTCCATATGTCAGGAAGAACATTTGCACTTCCAGGCCACTAGATGCTGATGGTACTGTAATTACAGCTGCATCTTAATTAACAGTCCCACATGAATAAAACATTAGCATGATTATTCTTAGCTTTTTAACCAGTGGGCTGTGGTGTCATCTCATTATAGCTACTTTCTTAACCAAACCACAGTGTCTAACGAATGAAGAAGAAAAGTAAACATAGATCATCAGTTCACCTTTTTCACATTTAAAACTTGGAGTTGGTTAAATAGTAATGAAGTCTCTCTGAAAACCAGTGTGTTTGCAGAATTGTGCCCATGTCTTTGAGCTTTAAGCCTTCATTTCTTGCATCGGCTAGGAGGTCTGGAAAGGTTTGATACACTGGCAACTGGAGACCACAAACTGCAAATATTGGATGTGTAATGATGTCTTTTCCACATGGCAAATTGATTTGCACATGCAAATCTTACCATTTTGTATTTGCAGAAAGAAATCCTTAGGGCCTCAGGAGTCACATCTTCCTAAGATCTTGGATTCCCCAACAAAGCGAGCTGAGGCCTCATCTGTGATGTGCAGGGGTTGCTTTTCATCCCTGTTGCTGCCCTGCATTCCTCACACAGTGGGCTGGAGCAGCAACAGCCTACAAGAGTCTCAGGCTTCAAAAGCCTTTTCAGGTGTGTCTCCACTGGAGCCAAAGGCTTGACTACAGCTCAGAGACACATACCTGAGGTAGCTTTACGTGGCATTGCTGACAGCAATGTGGCTACAGCAGCATGCAGGTGGGCACAAGCTGCAAAAAAACTCAGTGTGTGGAAATGCACAAGTTGCCTAAGTTCAGTGTTGTGAATGTCTGCATTTTAGTCCCAGTTGGCATAGGGAAGTTTGTTCGTGCTGTAATCTTGCCTTTCTTGGCAGCATCTGTAGAGGGAAGGGGGGCATTGGTTTGTGGGTTAGTAGCTCTCTCACACTAGTTGAAATGTCCATTGCTGTGATTTTAAACTTGGTAAAAATTAGAACACAAAGATGACTATTTCTGGACCTCTGGGAAACCCTGCAATGACACCACCATCCCCTTCTCTGATGATTTTTTGATATTTGGCTTGTCTGTTTTTACAGGCCCTCTTGAACTCCCTTTTCATCAGTTAAAACTTTTGAATCCTTTTGCCTGTTTTTGACAAAGCTGACAAGGGTTGTAAAGGTCTTGAAGATACCAAGTTCTTAGAAACTTCATAAAAAGCGATGCTTCTGTAGAGAAGAAAGAGAGAAACCTCATCATCTTCCCATCAGAGGAGAAGCTGGTAGCATGAATATAGTTCTATTGCACACCAGGGCATCCTCACCTGAGAGAGAAGAAAGACTGGGATTGCTCCAAACACCAGAGAGACATTAGTCAGAGCTCACATTTTCTTAGATACACTGGTTAGCTGATGACACTACACCAGAAAACTATGTTCTGTTGCTCATGACACTACTCTGATAATTTGAGTAAGGTACACTTCAGACTCTGGCCCAGTACATTCTGCAGTGTGTTGGGAACAAGGGGCTTTGCCATTTGTTTGTGAAACCTCGTGATGTGAACAAAAGCACTGCCACTGTCAGGATTTTTCATGTGTTTTTGTAAGGACTGCATGCTGTAGAGAGTGCAGGCTGTGAAATCTGTTCATAATGATAGGTTACAAGTTAGTGCTGTAATGGCTTTGAGTAGCCTGAACCCAAGTTTGAGTCATAATAAAAATAATGATAGGTAGCTGCACACTCTCATTTTTGCTGTTGCAGTGATTGTCTTCCAGGGGATGCCTGGTTGTGGCCACACTTTGCTGACTGGTTTGGCTTCTTGAAAGCTGAGTGCTGTGTTGATTTGGCAATTATGTGAGCAAAGTAAGCTTCTAGACCCAACTATAGCAAGCTAGACCCACATACCAGCCTAGGTGACATAAAACACAAGCCCCGCTACCTCATCAAATGCTACAAAGAGGGGACCAGTGAGTCTGTTTTGAAGGGTTCAGCTGTTTCCACCATTAGCCATTCAACTCTGGTTTAACACAGGCATCTTCCCATTGTGTGGCAAGGCAAATTAGGCATCTAACATGCCTTTGAGTATCTGAGCCTTAGTATTAATCTTCTACTTTGTGCAAGAATTTCAGTAGTTTTTCAGCAAAAGGGATGACAAGAAAGGAAATGGACACAGTGGCTGCAAGTTTAAGATAAGGTGGTTTGAGTTTTAATATGGTTTCATGGCTCACAGTTAACCTCAGGCTCCCACTTAAATGTGGATTGTCAAAGGTCTTGTCTTCGCTGCTCCTGTAACCTTAATTAGTTTAATGTGACTTGAGAGCAGACCTCCTCTGCCATGCAGAGATAGCCTAACCTGTTGAGGAGGAATGGCAATAGAAGAAAAATGACAGCAAGTAACTTCTCACCTAGGCTTGAAGGAAGGAAATGTTTCAGTTCTCTGTGGCACTGGAGGCTTAAGAGTCACCCAAAAAAGGAATTACAATATTGGTTTCAGTGATTCATTCCTCTTCTTTCCATTTGAAGGTTCTCCCACATCCAGGTGTTTATTCCACATGCCCAGGAAGAGGAAGCTCCGCCCGTTACGTACATGAGACTGAGGCACTTGCACTCCTGGAAACCTGAACTAATACATGTTTTGCTTAGACACACAGATATATTTGTCTTGCAAATCCCCTCTTCCCTGTTTATCCTTCCATCCATCCCAAGGCACCAAGATTTACAATAGTGCAATTGCCCACCTATTACAAAGACCTCCTTTGCCTCACAAACTTCACGCATGCAGTAGCTGGGAAAAAGCTTTGCATGATAAAAGTAGGAAGGCTGTTCCCCCTCCCACATCTCAGCACAGAAAGCAGAGATGTTCCTCACAATGCATAGCCACACATATGTAACAGCAAGAAACATCAGGAACAAGCCACAAACAACAAAGAATTGAGCTGTGGAGTCTTTCCACGCAAAATTGCAAATGCCAAATGGATTAAGTGAACTGAACAATTTATCACATTAATCACAGAATCACAGAATCATAGGGGTTGGAAGGGACCTCAAGAGCTCATGGGGTCCAACCCCCCTGCCAAAGCAGCTCCCCAGCTCATATTGCACAGGTTGGCGTCCAGACGGGGCTGGAATCTCTCCAGAGATGGAGACTCCACACCCCCCTGGGCAGCCTGTCCCAGGGCTCTGGCACCCTCACTGGGGAAAAGTTCTTCCACATGTTGCTATGGAACTTCCTGTGCTCTAACTTGCAGTCATTGCCCCTTGTCCTGGCTCCACAAAGCACTGAAAAGGGGCTGGCCAATTCCCCCTGCATCCCATCCTTCAGATATTTATAGACATTGATAAGGTCCCCCCTTAGTCTTCTTTTCTCCAGGCTGAACAGTGCCCAGCTCACCCAGCCTTTCCTTACAGGGGAGATGCTCCAGGCCCTTCATCATCTTCGTAGCCCTTCTCTGGACTCTCAAGGAATGTGAAGGTGAGTCCACCAAGGCTGCTAAACACACCAGTCTGGACACAGCCTCTGAGACTGGAAGCACCTACCTGCACACGGCCACTGCCTGGGAAAGAACCAACGGCATAGAACAGCTTTGGTCTGGGATTACATGGTTACTCTCCTGTCTCTTCATTCTTGCTCAGAAGGCTGAAATGAGTGAGTGATTTTTTTAAGGCACATTGAAATACTTTACAATATAGGTCACATTTTCTGGAATTCTATCTTCTGCTCAGTAATTTGGCAATTTTGACCTCTGCAATCTGGTGACGAGGACCTTAATTCTTCATCAAGTTTACTGCTTATTTTAGGTGGTTTTCTGACATTCCTAGATGTACTCTCCAACTTCAGACTAAGGTCAATATTAGTCAAAACTAGCTGGAAAATTATACCGATTATACCTGCATCTCTCTCCTACTTTGTAACCGTGATCCTAACCCAAATGTCATGATTGGCCTTTATCCTTGTCCTGAGTTTAAGTCTCAAGATCATCTGTGTTGTTTCCTCCCACCAGTCTCTGAAATGTGATTCTGAACCTTTCAGCTTAGGTAATTTTTAGCTAAACCACAGAAAAGGCAAATAAATGTAAATTAAATCCATCTTGACTTGCCTTTTGCCCATTTCCTGGTACTGTGGCTTTAGGGCTTTCTCTGCTACGGTATGTGTCCAGACAGCAAGTATATGAAGAAATCCGTTGGAATGCAGATGGGCCAAGCTGAACCTGAATCTCATCAGTCTGTGGCCAACTCAACAACTGGGGTCTGTGAAATATTCTCTGTTACATTTAAACCTGATTTTTACTGGCTTCCCATTTTATTGGGGGAAAAGTCTAAATCTGTGCAGGCTGAAAATGCAAGTTATAGAGGTCCTGTTGGGGGAATGATAGCTTTGGTCACACAAGAGCTTTCTTCCATTGTAGCTTTTTCTATGTTTAAAAAACCCACACACTGGCTACAATGGCAGAAAAAAATACCCTCATGTTAAAAAAAAACCCCTGGATTAACCTCCTGAGAAACTGGCAGAAGAAGCTGTCTTTGCCCTCCTCTAAATTATATGCTTATGCACCCCTGCTGCTATGATAAAATAAAATGAAAAAGAATCTTCTCAATTTTTCTTTCACCAGTATGTTAAGATATTGTCAGGTCAGCCCTGGTGGTAGGGTAGCAGATGACTAATAGCTGTGGCTTTTAATTAAATGTTATCAGAAGAGGATGATAGATTAGCACCACTACCCCCTGCATTTCCCAGAACATTTCAAAATTACTTTTTGAAAAATGGACTTTAAAAAAAAAAGAGGCAGGGGGGAAACATGAAACAATGGTGGGAATTCCTTGTCCTTCTTGCTGGACTAGAACAAACGCTTTCTGTCTGTTGGAGAAGGAAAAGCTTATTTATTTGTTATAGTTAACACAGTGCAGGCCTGACTTGTACCTGGTTGGGATTTGCACAGCACAGCTGGATCTCACCTTCCCAGGCCTCTGTTTTACTGCGGGCAGTTCTACTGCCACAGAAGAGCTTTTCCTCCTGTAAACTGCCTCCCTGCAGAAAACACCGGTGGTTTTGCTGGTGTAAATGACTGCCACTGCTGCCATGGACTCCCCTAGCAGCAAAGAGGGAAGAAGCTTGCCCAGAGGTTTTATATCACACTGCTTTGAAAGAGGACAAGCACATTAACTCAAGGTGTCCAGTGAAGTGCAATGAAGCTGCACGTTGCTTTCTGCTGCAGGTGAACACTGAGTATTTCGAAGGCATGTTGCAGAGGATTCACCTCAATAACCTGCACATCTGCATACTGAATCCATACCTGGACTGATCCTGCAGACTCTCTGGAGCAGCAGGGAGAAAAGCATCCTTCTGGATACACAGAGTTCATACCAAACCCAAGGGCTTTGCATGTGCCACAGCTGCAAAGTGGGAAAAATATGACAAATTTACCTGATCTGGGCTTTGTGTGATGAACATGTTACTGTTCATCCTCTTCCAGAAGAGCTTGCTTGGCCTGCATGGATGGTGACCACGTATTGGAGACAAACTCTGTTACCTACTTTGCTTTGCCTCTCCAGCAGAGGTGCTGCAAGGAAAACCTACCAGCTCCTCTTTCATTATGTTATTATGTAAATTATTGTGTCCTTAAGAATGAGCACTTTGCCTATGCCTGAAGAGTTACTTGTGTTTCTCACTTGACAATATAAAAAGCCAAACCAAACAAAACCCCCCACTGTAGGCATTATATCCAAAGAAGAGGTGTAGGTGTTTGTGGTATTTAGAGCTGGAACACCTGCAAATGATAAAACACAGAAGACTGAGAGCGCCCCATGTTTGTAGAGCTGAGAGATTGACTGGGAGCAATGGGGGAACCTCTGAGCCCTTCAAAAATAAAAAAAGTAGCTCATAATTGAGGGCCACCATCAGGCCCCCCCACAAAATAAGGTTCAGAGTCTGGATTTGTTCTTTAGGCAGGCACCATTAATTAATCAAGTATTTTGGTGGAACTGACAGGATCCCTATTTTTTTGTTGAAAGACCTCTGGTCCTTTCATCTCTGCTCACTGCTTAGTTGTGACTACCAGTGAGAGTACTCATGCTATGAAGACTGAAAGGCAATGTCTAGACCCTCCCTCACCTTGAATAAACAGCTTGAGAACATTTTCATCAGAAAACAAAGGCTTTTAAAGTGACTAAAGCCTTTCAGAGAGTAGATTTTGGATTGTTCTTCCTAATATTGCAGCTTAAACTCTTCCCAAACTACATTTTAGGTCTCTGAGTGCAATTCTGGATGCTGCCCAGAATGAACAAGTGGTAGGGAATAGGCATGCAATCTACAAATAAAATGAGTACATCATTAACTTTTTATCATGATTGTTATTTTTATTAGTCAAGGTTTTGGCCCCCAGAAGCTGGGGTATTTGTAATGCAAAAGACACAAATAGCCTGTAAGGCGAGCTATAAATATGAGAGACTGGAAAACTGGGCTAGTGCCCAGACAGATGATTATTTTTTTAAAACAAATGTGTTTATATTTCTCCCTTTCAACCAAAAAGGTGTGTCAGTGCTTAGAGACAGATAAACTTTCTTTGTCCTTATTTTTTTTCTGAGGTTCCTCCACCTTTGGATACGTCCTGCACATCCTGTATCACACAGAAGGATTTCAAAGCAGCAGAGCCCTGGCTGTTCATGTTAAAATGCTGACTTCCCAGATATCTTGTTGCAACAAAGCCCGAGCAGCACCACATATGCCAATAAAATCCTGCTTATATAGAGAGAAGAGGAGGCTGAGGGGAGACCTTATCACCACCTACAACTACCTGAAGGGAGGTTGTGGAGAGGTGAGTGATGGTCTCTTCATCCAGGTGACAGGAGATGGGACAAGGAGCAATGGCAAGAAGCTGTGCCAGGGCAGGGGCAGATTAGACATTAGAAAAAAAGTGTTTTCTGACAGAGTTGTGAGGTCCTGGAACAGGCTGCCCAGGGAGGGACTCAATCACCTTCCCTGGATGTGTTCAAAAAAAGGGTAGATGAGGTACTTAGGGATATGGTTTAGCTTAGGATGGGATTGTTTGGACTTGATGATCTTCAAAGGTCTTTTCCAACCTTGTGATTCTGTGATAGTGGCGGGTGAAAATGTGATAGAGGCTCTTTTCTTTGCCAGCTATATAGTTTCTGTCCAAGGAGACTCAAGTGAGGTGTAGTTCTCCTGGAGATGCTGATTAATTCCTAGGTACATTTAGAGTGTGCTACTGCATGAAAAACAGAAGAAACTGTGTGAGTTGGTATTTCCTTGTTTTTTTTTTTCCTTCTCCTGGGCCTGCACTGAGTACATTTTGAGCAGATCAAAATGCCACTTCAGGAGTGAAATAAAAGGAAAAGGCTGCTACGTTGCTGGAAAAGAGCCTGCGTCAGAGTTTACCTACTTTGCATTAAGGATGGTGACACAAACAGAGGGGCCTTGTACGCCTGTCATGGTGCCCTACAGCCAGCGACAGAAACACGTCAGTTCTACATTAAAAGAACATTTCTGTATGAATTTATCGCTCTGGTACACACAGGGCTAACTATTTTCCAGAAGCTGGCTACCAAGCCTCGTATAGCTGATGGAGCTTAAACCATTATGAAAGAAATCCAGTTGCTTTCGCGATGTGATGTGATGTATTTAGCCTCCTGAAAGGGCATTTTGTTTAAGGTAGTGCACAAAAATCTTAGAAAGTGCCTATGGACACAGCTATGATCCCTGGGGGAAGGCAGCAAACCTGAGTGGAGAAAGTGGCATAAATCATGGGACTTAATGTGCAGCTCATAAATCCAGTGTTTGTAGGGAGGTCTGATAAGGCAGGGCAATGTCTGGGCACTTTTACTTCACATAACATAGTACGTGGCATTTGCATTTATGCAACAGAGAAACGAGCTAAGTTTTGCATCTCATTTTTTACTCCTCCATGCTATGCCCGGGTCAGATTCTGCTCTTGGCTACAGTGGTGTAAATAAGAGAAGAGGCCTCAGTTTCACAGGAGTGAGTCCCAACATAAGCTCTCATACTTGGGATGGGGATCGTACTCTGTTCCACTTCTGAATTATGCTCATTTGACATGAGATAATAACATCAACCTCTAAATTTGTAAGTCAAACATCTGTGCTTGCTACTCACAGTAATTTATATGTATACATATGAATGCTTGTCTTATATTTGCATATTGCATTTTTTGCATATTTTGAAGGCAAAAGGGAGATAAATCAATGAGTTTATGTGTGCTTTGGTCTGTCTGAGAGTAAATTTGTTACTAATGGCTTGGTGCTGCTTAGATAACAAAAGTCTGATAGTCACGTAAAGCCAGGTTTTCACAAGCAGTCTCTGAATAACTCCTTGGGATTTAGGTACCAAAGTGACTTTCCAAGTAGTAACATTTGCAATAGTTTGGGGGTTTGGCTCTGACAGGTGAAGTGAACATCCTCCCCTTATTTTATTTTTTTTATTAAGCTGTCCCATATAGAGTTGTAGAGAATGTCCCTTCTTTACCTCAAAGGTTTAACCCACAGACACAGGATATGAAGGGAGGGACCATTATCATAGAATCATAGAATCATAGAATCACAGGGGTTGGAAGGGACCTCAAGAGCTCATGGGGTCCAACCCCCCTGCCAAAGCAGCTCCCCAGCTCCTATTGCACAGGGCGGCGTCCAGACGGGACTGGAATCTCTCCAGAGATGGAGACTCCACACCCCCTGGGTAGCCTGTCCCAGGGCTCTGGCACCCTCACTGGGGAAAAGTTCTTCCCCATGTTGGTGTGGAACTTCCTATGCTCTAACTTGCAGCCACTGCCCCTTGTCCTGTCTCCACAGACACTGAAAAGGGGCTGGCCATTTCCCCCTGCATCCCATCCTTCAGATATTTATAGACATTAATAAGGTCCCCCCTTAGTCGTCTTTTCTCCAGGCTGAACAGTGCCCAGCTCACCCAGCCTTTCCTCATAGGGGAGATGCTCCAGGCCCTTCATCATCTTTGTAGCTCTTCTCTGGACTCTCTCCAGGAGATCCCTGTCTTTTTTATCCCAGGGAGCCCAGAAGTGGACACAATACTCCAGGTGGGGCCTGACCAGGGCAGAGTAGAGGGGGAGGATCCCCTCCTGTGACCTGCTGGCCACACTCCTTCTGATGCCCCCCAGGATCCCATTGGCTCTCTCAGCCCCCAGGGCACACTGCTGGCTCATGGCCAACATGATTATTATTTTTACCTGTTATTTTTACTTTTTTATTATTTTTACTTTTTTATTATTACTACTTCTCTGAAATTTGAGGATTATTTTAATGAAAAATCTCCTTGTTCAAGGTAAGGTGCATCCACGGGACCCACTGGAAGGAAAGGAAGTTGCCGTGTGCTCCTTCTCTGGCAGAAACCCAGGTTTTTCTCCACTCGTGGCATTACTGGTAGTGACTCAAAGGGCACTGTGATCTGTGTCGTCCCTGCAGATGCCCCAACCATGGAGAACCCAGCAGTTTTTAGGGCTTTGGTTTTAGGCCCTCCTGTGTGCTTTGTCTTCGTCCACCCATGTGCAGAGGGAACATGGACACTGCACTATAACTCGGTCAGATGAAACTATCCAGGTATGTGAGGAGTCTGTTGTTATTTACAGTCACGAAAATTGGGAGAAAATCCATGTGCCTCTCAGACTTAGTTTTGACTTACATCAGTGAATGTCAATAGATTTTGACTCGAGAGACTGATAAAAATATTCTAGCTGGCATGGTGCAGGCTAGACTAGTAATCAAATATCCTGCCTTCTGCATTATTCCTTGCTGCTCAGGCATTGGCAGGATTATTAAATAATGTTTTTAATTGAAAACCCAACATAGATATCTATGCTTTCAGGCCATAACTGAGAGAGTAGCTATGAAGCTAATTACTTTTCCTTATCCATTTCAACTTGTTAACTGTGGAAGGCACTAGATGCTTTCTTCTTTTCCAGCACAATCAGCAGAGGCATTTCTTTGCTGCATAGTAATTTCTTCTAACGGAGGAAGATGGTATTTCCCCAGTGATGCATACTTCTGAGAAAAGATGAAGCATCTCTCCCTTTACAAGCATAGGCTTTTGGATGGGAAATCATTCAGTTCTTTAATCTGTCTCAGACAGACCCAATGAAGTTACTAAAATTCTCTGTGTTCTCAATAAGCATAGCAATAACCACTTCTCCTTCTAGCATCCAGCATCTCACTTTTGGTGATAGGGAATGATAAGGGAGGTTAGTCTGGAAGAATTTTAGTTTATTTATTGGGCATTATAAAGTCGTTTTATCTCCTGCAGCAAGCTGTCATGTAAAGTTTTGTGATTTGGAGCTTAATGTACAGAACTATCCCTCTTTAAAGACAACTCATGCCAATGCATGCCTCTAGTTGTTGCACAGTACTCTGTAGGGAAGAGGAAACTACACAACATGTCTAGAAACATATATTGTTCATTACTGCTCCTGCCCTGTGTCTAAAAGCCTTTTCCCAAACTATTTTTTCTGGAAGAAGACAAAACTATTTGAATTCCTGGAGTTCTTGCTTTGCCCAGCTTGCTGGAGGATCCTGACAATGTCACTGGAGGACCTATATACTGAAAAAATGTAATGTTATCTCATGCTCCACATTAGGAAAGGAAGGTTCAGGTTGCTGGCATTCCAGAGGCTCAGACATCATTTTAAAAGCCTTTTTGGCTATGCTGTGTACAGAATGCAGCAGTCCCACTGCATGGTGGGGGCAAGGCTGGCTCCATTAGTGTCCTCAGTCCAAGGTGATTGACCAGGCAGGGCATCACACAGGGTAGAGTTGTCCTTTATTTTTGAAATAAGTGATGAAAATATCAGGAAAAGTAATGCAAAGAAGCAATGACCCACTGGAAAACTCATGGGTGGTTACTAGAAAGAGCCTGGAGGAAGGGTGCATTGCATGGGATCTGTCCGTCTCTTGCAGGCTGGTGGCAGCAACTGATGAATCCTGGTCCACCCAAACCTCTGGTGGGGCCTGGATGCCTCCTGGAGTTCTGAGTAGCTGCATTTTGAGCATCAGGCTTTATTTATTTTGGGGATTTTCATCTCTTTTCTTTCCCTCTGCTTGCAGAGGTGCTAAGCATTAAAATAACAGTGAGGAAGAAAGGGGAGAAATCACATCTTGGCATTTCTCAGTGAAAGTCTGCCAGACATTTAATAAATGGTTTGATGCTGAAAACATTTGAAGAATGACTCTGCAAACAGTGATAATACTTAATCCTTAAGCTTTCAAACAGCCTGGCCTGTCGGCCTTAACCTTTGCACCATGCAAGTGAAAACATAAGGCATATATAAACCCCCTTCCTGCTGTAACTCCAGTGGACTGCATGGAGGCTTACACCAGGTATGAATTTACCCCCTGGCACTTGGTTCATTTCTAACACCAAGTCATCATGGCTTAGTTTGAACCCCAGTGTCTGATATAAGACTCCCAATAGAGTTAATTACTCAGCTCTTTAAAATAATCCATTGCCCAGTCAATCCACAAAACATTTTGTCACAGTAGCAGCCTGAATGTTCCGTTAGGGGGCCAATTAATCAAGCTGGCATTTAAAAACTAAGACCCCACATTTTATAATAGTGTAAAACATCAAGGTATTCATTTTAGTTGCATTTGGCATACATAGACACGCACACACAGTATCTCTCTGCAGCTTGATTTATTACCTTTAAAACTGAATGGCTTTGGAAATCAATTTTATTAGACTTCATTATTTTAAAACATAAAATAAAGTGAAAGCATTACTTAATAATGGCTTTTAAATTCTAGATAAAGATACCCAAAGGGAAAATACAGAGACCCTGGTGCACTGTATATTGTTCACTTTTTTGCATGGACCAGCTTGATTGGGAAAAAAACCCAAGCATGTAAGTTAAAAAGTGTATGAGGTGATTAAGTTTGGAGGTATTACCACTTGTCCAGCGTGCATGGGAATGAATGGATGTCATTCTGTTGTCCCCAGTGTGGTTTGAATCAAAAACCATGAAGATGTGAGATCTGTTCCATTTAACAACAATAACAACCAAAAGAGAAAATGACCAAGGGGTTGTCTTTTAAGAGACAAGAGCAGATAACTTCTTCATTTGCAGATGTTTCCCCATCCAGAGCTATATGGAGAAGGCAAAGGGGTAGATTGGAACTTAATGGAAGAGGGATAAAGGTGTTGCAGCACCAAAAAACTCAGCCACAAGTTGTACCCAGCAGCAGGCAACAGGATCTCTCTCCAGCTGTGAAATGAGGAGGCGAAACCCGGAGATTTGTTCAGAGCTTAGAGCAATGAGGTGGGTAGCACTTCACATCAAAATGGTCAATGTGTGTGTTGCTGGAGCAACCAGTGGAGGTCACCATGCCTGAACCCTCCCAGGCAAGGTCTTCCTAGACAGTGAGCGTGGCTTGAGGATTGAGGTGCCAAGGTGGTGCTGGCCATAGACTACAGCTCCTGTTTTTGTCTCTTTGCTTGTCCTCTCCCTGCCTGGGCTTCCTCTGATGGGAGGTGAGGAATATGCTGTGGCTGGGAATTGCTTGCCAGCAGCGCCATGATCCTGGGGAAGAACTTTCCCTAGAAAGGTTCACTGCCTTTTTCTGGGGTGTTGATTATAAATTTAAAAAAAGAAAAAGAAAACCATTGACAATGTTTATAAACCTTGAACATCCATATATGTACATATCACAGAATCATAGAATCATAGAATCATAGGGGTTGGAAGGGACCTCAAGAGCTCATCGGGTCCAACCCCCCTGCCAAAGCAGCTCCCCAGCTCATATTGCACAGGTCGGCGTCCAGATGGGGCTGGAATCTCTCCAGAGATGGAGACTCCACACCCCCCTGGGCAGCCTGTTCCCCCAGGGCACACTGCTGGCTTGTGGCCAACCTGTCATCCCCCAGGACCCCCAGGTCCTTCTCCACAGAGCTCTTCTCCAGCAGGTCACCCCCAGCCTGTACTGATACAAGTGGTTATTCCTTCCCAGGTGCCAGACTCTACACTTGCTTTTGTTGAACCTCATCTGGTCTCTCCCTGCCCAGCTCTCCAGCCTGTCCAGGTCTTGCTGGATGGCAGCACAGTGTCCTGTATGTCAGCCATGTATATATATATACATATATATATATATGTGTGTGCACATATGATGTATGTATAATAACATATATAACGATATATAATACATGATAATGTGTACCTATATATTTTCCTAACAAAACATCACTGCTTAGAATTAAATTGTTTTCTCAGACTATTCTTCCCCTACAAAGAAAACAAACACTTCCAGAGGAAATTTTTAACTACTGTCTGATGTAAGGTGCACTTGCTTTTCATATCTGCAGCTGATAACTTATAACCATCGCAGGGCAATCAAGGTGGCTCAGGAGCAAGGTCAGGAGTGCAGGATAGTTTGACACAGTGTGGTGCTGATAGAGGCGTTACAGCCAGCGGTAGGCATGTGGCCACAGAGAGAGAAAGAATCAAAGGGTGATTATGAATTTGCTGGTGGAATTCATATTACCAACATTAACCTATCCTAGGAAGAAATGTCTGTGCATGAAGGATCTTAAGGAAGAAATGGGGACTGCTGTGGTACACCTGCTTATGCTTTATTTTAACAGCAGCATTTGAAGACGTTTGCCTGCTTTTTCCTGCATCCTCAGCAGGATGTGTGCATCCTCAGTACTGGGGTCTGTTGGACAGTCTGGACTTTTGGTCAAGAAGAATGCCTGCATTATTGTGTCTATTTAATTCTGTTGGCCTTGCACCAAGGAACAGAGCAGGGCTGTTGTTGCTGGCAAACCAAGACCTAAGTGAACCCCAAATTCTGTTTGTCCCTGGTGTGTCCATCAGGCAACTTCCCTGTGTACCACCAATGTTATGTGGTTTTAACCCTGAGAGAGCTTCCTTTATTCCTACTACTCATCCTTCCTTTCACTGCAGGTTCAACTTCTCAAATTGTGGCTTTTGTTGGGTTTTTTTCAGGGGTTTCTCATCTAAGATTCCTCCTTTAGGTTGTGGGGTTTTTTTACCTTTTTTTTCTTTTTTAATTTTTTTTTCCCCCAGAAGGCATAATCTGAGGACCTTGTCTGAACTCTCTTGTGCTAAGACATTAATCTGCATTGCATAATGTTTCGCAGCAAACAGTGCAGGAGTGAAACAGTCCATCCCTGTCTGTATTTTACTCACTTCACTCCTCTCAAGCAAACAGAGATCACAATTTTGTGCACAATAGGCCAACACAAGAAATAGAGGGGTTCATCTGGGAGGGGTTTTGTGTTTGTGAAGTTCTCCTACTATTTTAGAAAATGAAGACAAGTTCAACTGGGCCTCAAATGCCAAATGGCTTGTTAGCTAAGGGACAGCATCAAACCCTCTGGGATGGAGTCAGAGGACAGAGAAAATTGATTTAGGAGACCTTATAGCAAACAAAGTTTCCAACTAGAAGCTATTAAAATTCTTCCTCCTTTACTTTAATCCTGGTGTTTTACTTTCTCTCTCCCCAGTATTCCTAGCTGCTACCTACTCTGCTGACTGGTGATGCTTAACCTCAAGTGATAGCTGGTGAAAGTCATCTGGCATATGACTGGTCTGATACCTGTGGGTTCGCGGTCCTGGAAATTGCCTGATATGGCTCTGGGTGGGAGTTATGTTACCTGAAAGGAGGGACTGCTTCCTAGTTAAGGTGCCACCTTTCAAGAAAAAGGCTCTTGATGCCACAAAAGGCCTGTTGACATTTAAAGCATCCCAGGGCTGTGAGGAGACACAAAACTGGATGGGAAGAGAAGGGAAAGGGCAAGACTGATGTTTGTGGGACAGCCACTCCTTCTGCCAAATAGCATCCCTCCAGTGAGAGCAGGAGCAGCAGACCCAGCTCTGCAAGTCTCCTATTCCACTTTTACCCTTTTCTCCTTCTCGCCTTCTTATGAGAACATCACAAGGCAGGGTCTTGGCATCTGTGATTTGGCAACATGCAGCTTTGCATGTAGGGTTCGGGAACCTTCAGCATGTCCTGTTAAGCACAGGATATTGGAGCTAACTAGGGTTTACTGGGGGTGGCTCTGGGATTTATGTTCCTCACCTGTTGTTTAGTCTTGACCTGCCTTCAGCACCTGCTTTGCAAACATGATCATCCATTGCTATTTGCCTTGAAAAGCTGCCACATAGGGTTTAGAGGAAAGCCATGGCAAAGGGCTAAAAAGTAGAGTTAGACTTTAGCAGAATGGATGCAAACTTGTCTATCCAACTTGGCCTCAAGAACAGGGACCATTACTCATACCTCTTTTGTTTTTTGTTTGGCAGTATAAGCATAGCCACACTCTGAAAAAATGGTGTCTAAAGCAGCTGTGAATATGGTACCTTCTCTTTGATTTCTGCATAGACAGGTGCTTCAGATAGACCTGGTCTGGGCATGGGTGGCACATGGCTATCAGATCATGGTGTTCAAATACATGAGGGCTGAACTGAGCTTACCACAGTAGGGTTGCTTCTAACATAGTACTGAGATAGTGCAGTGCAAGTCCTGGGGTGTAACACAGGGATGTATTTGAGGGAACAAAGAGTGCTTGGAGGACTGTGCAATGCTGTGCAGTCCAAACCTGCTGCCATCACACTCACACACAGTGCTGCTTTCCAGCATGGTTCAGGGAAGTCAATGTCCCCAGAACGAAGGTTGGGCTTGGTCCACACTGAACTGGGGAGCATCTTAACCATGAAGCTAATCAGTGTTCAGGGCCTGAGTTTGTCATGCAACCCTGTGTTATTTAGCTCTATGCGTATATCCCATAATCAGCTTGAGTTCATGTAGGAAACCCACAGCAGAGGTAGGCCATGAATCCAGCTTTCTGTACCCCCTACAAGAGTACACCGTTTCCTTCATTTGGCTTTATCTCTTCAGTCCCTGGCTTTCCCGTAGCATGGAGATACATTTCTGCAGTCCTGGGGTAGAACGGCAATTGCCCCACTGTTGGGAGGATCTGCCAAAAACCTAGTGCAGACCTAACATCTCCTGACAACTTCAGACCATTTCAGCAGTCTGAAGGGGGAAAACAGATGTCAGGCTGCCCTTGGCCATGCTTGGCCATTGCCTAGGTTGCCTCTGGCCAAATCTGGCCTTTAATGATGCTGTTGGCAGCACAGACCAGGGAAAGCTTATCTAAGTCCAGGCGGTGGTCACATGTGGCTGGGTGCCAGTGGAGGAGTGTTCAGGCCACTGCAGGTGGCTCTGCATGATCCCTCAAAAAAACTACTTGTCTCTGTATGGCTCCTGGCTCCCTTGGAAGAAAAAAATCACTGTCCTCTTTGAGAGCTTCCCTCTGCCTGTGTAACCCCAAAACTCATCCCTCTTGAATCCTGCAAAAACCCAAACCCATGCAAAGAGCTGATACTAGACTCTGGCTGCAAAACACAGCCCCAGCCTTGAATTCTCTTCAAGTTCAGTGTATTCAATGCTGGGAATTTGCTTCCACCCATGCCAGAGGTAAAGGGATTAGCCATGAAGCCCTCATTGCTCTCCACACTCTGCCCAAAGCTCAGGGCAGCCTGGGTTCCCAGGCAGAGGTTCAGGCCTCTGCAGCTGAAAGTGTTTAAATAGGGATGTCTATCACTGTGTGTGAATAAAAGCGAAAGTGGCCCTTTCAAAAGAGAGCGATGACTTGATCAAAATGCTGCTTTGTCATATCTGTTTCATAAAAATTTGCCCCCTCTGCGCCAATCTAACTTGATGTCAATAGTGAACGCCAACCACAGCCTTGTCTTGGTGAGCGCTGCACAAAGCCTTAATTTCACAGCCTTCAAACAACAGTGAAAAATCACCAGGAACTTTCTCCTCAGCTCTGGGATCTCCCTAGCAACCGCAGGCCAAGCATACTGTAATTCAATTTATGCCTTGAACTCCTTCAGGAGTCTCTTCTTTAAAATCTGTCACAGTCAACGTGCCTTGGGAAACTTATAAGCGCCTGAACCTTTGACCAGCTGGGGAAAGTAAGCGTTAGTATAAATCTCGTAAGCATGTTTGGTCTGTTTTTATGTTGGGCGTATGGTACATTTAACATTCAGCCCGCAGCCTCCACCTCTCTTTTCTGCTTGGGAAATGTACCCCGCATCTGTCACACTGTCTGCGCCGAAACCGGGCTACCAGCCCCGAAAAGAGGCACGGGGGAAATGCCTCCGCTCAGCCAGAAGAATTGCTTTATGTGGAAATGAACTGACGTGGCCCTCGGCTCTTTGGGAGACTGGGGGTGTCATGGGAAAGATAAGCAGGAGTGACCTGGCAGGTTTGTGAATGTCTCAATCCGGGACTGAAGTGGGTTTAACAAAAGAGTGAAAGCTTAGCAGGAAAACACAAATGATAATGAACTGCTCTCTGTGTTTAAATAGCCATCCCCAAATAGTTGTGCAGCGAGCATTGTCAAGTTACTTTAGTCAAAGTGAGGTTTATAGGCCTGTAATTTTGGAGGCTTTTTGCTCAGGAGCCCTCTGTGAGCATCTTGAAAAAATTACTGCTTTTGCTGAGAAATGCCATTTTAAAACTGGCTGTATGACACAATGTCTTATAAATAGGATCCCTCTCTGTGCATTAGCTCCGTGTCTTGAGTGTGGTCAGAAAGAGAAGGGACAGGCCCTTAATGAGTAATGCTTGACTGAAAACTTGTTGGTATTGCAAATCTAGGGGCAGATTCAGGCTGCCATCAGTTGGGGCGTACACACCGGGGAAAAGAAGGGGATAGGAACCCTTGGGGGTGCAGAGAGCCTCCATGCACTTTGGCTTGGATGGGATGGGCAGGTGCTCTGCACCTTGCAGGAACTGACTGGTAAAGATAATTTTCAAATAATTAGTAACTGTCCATACTCCAACCCAATCTGAGTTTTTTAACCCAGGTGCCTCACCCCATCACTCTGCGTCAGCTGGGAATAGTAAGTCAGTCCAGTAAGAAGGGATCTTCCAGTTGTATCAAAAATAGATCCCACATTTATACCCTGCTTTCTCGCTTGGGTGCAGGACAGCATTCTCAATAGAGTGACTTAGTGTAGTAACTCCAGGAGGTAGCTGGGTGGCGGTTATTACAGACAGCTTGTGCATGTTGAAACTGCTGCTTTCTGAGCATCATGGTGCAGATCTGCAGAAAGACATCGTGACGCTTGGCCCATGCAGCCTCTGCTCACAGAGCAGCTCCAGTTCCAGCCATGCTGCAGGATATGGAGCAGCAGTTGGTACCTGTCTAAGATCCTGTCTGCCTGTGAAGAGAGGGGGTTTTGTGTTCAAGGTAGGGCTAGATTTGATCTTGGCAGTCCTTCCTCACATTGCTTAATATGACCATATTTATATTTTCAGTCCTGCTGTTTGCTTTGATCCTAGGGAAGCTTTGTAATGCAGGCTGCGGACAGTATCTGGCCAGGCAGTATCTCCATCTACTGTCAGAGAACAACAGCCTGCAGCTTTTTCCAACACTCAGAGAAGTACAGAGATAAGTACAGTTTAAAATCAAGGAGAATCTGAATCCTTGTCTGCAGCCGCGTAGAGACTTGGCATCATTTTATGCTGGAAAAACCTGCTTTGACTTTAGTAAGGCTTACAAGGATTTGGCATTGCAAAATAAGTGGCTGCTGAAAGGCAGACAAGGCCGTAAAGAAATGACACAGCAACATGAAAAGCTGGAAACTGCAGTGGTACGATTTAGCGCAGCAAAGCCAGAGCAAATGCCAGCTCAGGGTGAACGCAAATCTGCTTTGAGTTTTACCTTTCCCCCAGCATTTCTGCTTTTACCATATAGTTCTGCTCACTGGCCGTGCAGGTCTGAGTCAGTGTTACTGTGCATGGTGGCTGGTACAGGGAGGGCTTAGGTGTAACAACACCGCAGCACTATTCATTAGGAACACAGAATCGCTGCTGGAATACCCATGGATTCCCACAAAAGTGGGGTTGTCTTTCATCCTGTTGTCTTCAACTTAAATGATTACTTACTGTTTAGTCAAACTGTGGAAACTGTGGGAGGAAAAAACACATGCATTACTAATTAACCAGAGATCCAAACAATAATATCAAAACTCATCAGTTTCAATGGAGCAGGGCTGTTTATAGAGGTATCAGTGAGTGAAACATTAGCAACATCCCTTTAACTGTTTGTGTACCTAGCAGAAATCTGTTTGCTATATAAAAGACAGAAATAGATTTCATTCCTAGCATGGTGTAGAAGTGGGTTACTCCATCGGTGTTAAGGTTGAGATCCCATTTATTTAAGATAAATCACTCACGAGCAGGTGTTGGTTAACTTAGTGAGCTGCCTGTAGTGAAAAAGGCACAGGACTGCCAGGGCTGCTGTCCTGTGTGGACTGGGGATGTCTGGCTGCTTCAGACCAAAACTTGAGGCAGGAAAGCAGATTATAAAGGCTGCTTTGCACCAGGGGCATGTTGCTGGCTCTACATCAAGAGAAAAAAAAATTAAATATCATTTATCTTTCTCTGGGGAGTTTATGGGCCAAGTTTTGAGGGAATTATCTTTTTTGCATCGCCTGTTCGCTTGACTGTATAAATACAATACCTGCTTGAGAAAGGAACAACAGTGCTCCTTTCAGCCTTGCAGGATTTCAATTCACAGTAAGTTTATCTGACATCTCTCATGATTAGCTGTGAACTTATCTCAAGCAAGAGAGAGGGGTGGAGAGAGAGCAAGAGAGAAGATAAGCACCAAACAAAAGATGTTTGTCTCTCCCTGGGTGCTGCCTTAAACAAGCTCCATCTGTCAGGTACTGAAATACGAAGTAGCACGTGAATTTTAAAGCAGGGAGCAAGAGGCAAGCATGGGATATAAACCCGTTTTAGGCACCAGATATGTCTTCTGTTATTTATGTTCCTTGACAAACTGTATGGCTAATTCCATGCAGTTGGTGGGATCAATGATGCTAGCAGGTAGAAGATGGTTTTAAAGTGCAGTGAAAGATTCCCAGCGATTTCAAGTAAGTCCGAGTCTGCTGAGTCCCAAAGCTGGCAGGCATGCAAATGCAGGTGGAGGCTTTGCTCTAGGGCCTGCAGGAACCTGTCGTGATCAGTTTATGGCTATTCACCTCTCAGTGAAGGTGATGAGCAAAGTCTGGTTTACGTGAGCAGTTTGAAGGAGTGAGCTGGGCATTTTTACCCACTGTCTCCACCACCTGCAAAGAAGAGGACATCAGACTAGATATAAGGAAGATCAGACTAGATATTGGGATGGAATTTTTTGCAATTAGGGCAGTGAAACATGGGAACAGGTTGCCCAGAGAGGTGGTAGATGCCCCAGCCCTGGAAACTTTCAAGGTGAGTTTGGACGGGGCTCTGGGATAAACCTGATCTAGCTGAAGATGTGCCTGCTTATTGCAGGGGGGTTGGACTAGAGGACCTTTAAAGGTTCTTCCAACCCAAACCGTTCAATAACTTGATTCTGTGAAATGAAGTGATGATGCAGACATTGGGCTTCTCACCACCACGTGGTGTTATGCCAAAAGTAGAAATTTATCCAAATTCCTTCAAAAGCTAGTAAACAGAGACACAAAAAGTGTCTTCAAGGGATCAAGAAATCCCTGAGCTCCGTCAACAGGAGCTTCAAGCACATGCCACAGGAGTTGTCTGCTTGAGGCTCCTTCACTCAACGTGTGCTCCTGGCCACCTCTGAAGAAGGACACTAGAAGAGCTGAACATTTATTCTATCTCCATTCTTACAGAACCCAAAATAGAAGCAGAAATTCTCTTGCAAAATTGTCCATGATTTTTCAATAGAAAAGAAGAAGAATAGCTTTCTTTTCAATGAAATGAAGCACAATATTCTCTACTGGCTGGATGCCTGCTAGATAGCTGTTTTCAGGATGATCTACATTGTGGTGTCTTACATTAATCAGGGGCTTCCCCTGCTGTAGACATCAAGTTATTCCAGAATAGCCCTGAAGGAGTAGTTGTTCCCTGAGTAACTCCATGTGTGGTTGCTTATTCCCAGTTACCATCTAAAATGTCTCATTTTTTACCAAAAAAGAGTCTTTCACCCCTGTGTTATTCAATAATAGCTGCTCTCTGAATTCACCTTACCTTTAACTTGAGAGACCTATCAAGTATAAAGAGGCCCAAGCACAGAAATGTATGTGGTAACAGCTGGCATAGGTTGATTATTCATTGTTTCACAATATTCATAATGATTTGTTCGCAAATGGCCTTTGCTGGAGTCGCTGAAAGTACTTTGAGAAATCATGGTGGAGTAAGCAGTCCTATTTCCATTGCACAATCAGGAAAAACTGAGAAACACACACAATAAGGCATGATTTTCTGAAATTATTAGTAATCTGAGATGTTCCATCTTGGGCAAAACCTAAGTCTGACCTTGAGATAAGGGTAAGCACTTTGAAAACCAGACCTTCTGAAGGGTCTCCTCTTGGTAGCCAGGACTGGAGACAACAAAATTTTCTTGTCAGTCCTGAAGGTGTTGGCTTTTTAAATGGTCATGCAGATATTATTCTTACTAACATGGTTATTGAGGTTACACACAAATATAGATTTGGGTGTTTTCATTGCTCCATACACTTGTGAAGCATATGGCAAATAGTGGTCCCTGGCTGCGAAACTTATTCACCAAGCAGTGACACATAATCAGTGGGAGAGACACTGGCCTGAAAATGAGGTGAAGAAACATAGTATTTGTCCAGCTCCATGATGTTTGGGGAGATAGAGGCATGCTACCTGCTCAGCTGCTGGTTTTGGGCTGAATTTTCTTGCCTACTTTATTGAAGAAGAGGAAGCTGGCAAGGAAACACAAGGCAGACTTTGCACTGATTTGGTGGGAACTCTTCCTTTTTCCCCATTTGGCAGAAAAACCAGCCTGGCGTCATCTTCCCCACCTGCCTAGCAACTTCAGGGAAGGTTTGGGAAGCAACACTAAGCCATTTTCTTTCTCCCTCAGCCTTTTCCCCTTCTCCCAGGCCATAGCCTGCATTGAATTTCGTCTCCTTCCCACTTTCTTTCTTCTGTTGCAACTCCAGTGGCGTATCCTGGCACTTTCCGAAGTGAAGTCAGATTTTGGCACTGTCCCTTCAGCTGTGATGAAAGTTACAATAAGGAGGGTAAGTGGAATTTGATAACAAAAAGCCTCTCGAGGCCTTTTCATCTTTGAACCACTGGCAGTCCCAATAAAGTCCTGTTTCTGTCTCAACATCAACATTCACAGTTCTGCAAAACAAAGAAAATGGAAGATAAAATAAATAGGAATTACTGCAGCAGATCCATTAAAAGATTTTCCTTTTACTAGATTCCAACAAATTGCTTAAAACACATCTTAAACTGCCTGCATTTTCAGAAATGTAAATACACTGAAGGACAGATTATACAGGCACAGCTCTCAGGGCTGGCATGTCAGGAGTATTGAAGATGGAGTCATAATCCTCCCCCTTATTCTTCCTGGCTACATAAGCTTATGTGGTCAGAGTGACCTACTGTGCAGTTATGTCAGCTTCTAAGTGGTTTAAGATAAGTGTCCCTTGATCACCATGGAAAGTTGGTGGACATTTTCTGAGAAACAAGCATTTTGAAAAACCATTGAAGGCTGGCAATGAAGGAAAAAACATTCTCCTCCCCTGCCCATGCTGAAATTCTACTCTCAAATGTAAATATAATTTCAGCATAAAGCAGTAAAGCACTAAATTTTTTCAAGTACCAATCTAAATAGCTGCCAGAAAAGAGAAAAAAAAATATCAGACTGAACTCTAGTGACCTTTGTGTATGTGTATTTGACAATATAACATCTCTAGCCAAGGTTTAAAAATGGTGCAGTCTTGCATCAGAGGGTAGACTGGACCATATTTCTAAACTGTGCTGCAGTCAGTATTAGACATGGTCATTTATCTTCTGTTTCTTCAGTTGGATTTCACAGAAATAAAAAGAATGTCCATGCCAAAGCACATGTTTTGGAGTAAATAATGATGAAAAAAATGTGGTGTTTTGTTTGCCAAAGCACAGTATTTTGCATTAATGCCCAGAGGACTCCCACGGTGGGAATGTCCAAATGATGAGGGTCAGGGACAGTGATGGTGAAGCTGTTCAGAGGAGCTCAAAGGGGACCCTAAGCTGGAGAGACGGCACTGGGCTGGCAGCAGCCCTCATTTTCCTCCTCAGATGGGGTGCTTCTGCTCCATGCTACACTGGTGGTAGGGCACAGCCCCACCGTCACAGTCTGCAAGGCCCGAGGAACGGCTGGCGTTACTGGGACAGCCGTCCTTGGAAACATAACTTTCCTGGATCAGGACATAAATGTTTTTGCTTTGTTGCATTTTGCTTTTAGATCATATCCCTCTTCAGTAGTGCTGTTCTGACTACCTGGGGGAGATCAAAAGATTCTCCTCATTGAGTTTTCCACGCCGCTCCTGCAGGCCTCCAGCTGTATCCAGAGGAAGAAGCCTAGAGGTGAGATAATTACGCTAATTCACATTGGTTGGAGCCACAGACTTGTCAGCAATAACCATGAAACAAGTTTCCTCAGCCACCCCCAGAGACTAGTCATCCACTGGGCTTTTGAATGTGAGGATCTCTAGGAATAAGTGCTCTGAGGTTGCAGGACCATGTCCTTGTCTTTTCTGTGGTGTGTTCACCTCCTCCCATCTCAGAAAGAGGACTGAAGAAAACCTTGCCAAGTTACTTCAGCTATTTTTGCTCAAGTTTTTTTGCCACTGAAGGGTCAGATATATCTCCTCATCATCATCCCAGAGGCAACTAAAATCTGGCATCTGCTAATAAAAATATAATGTATGTGAATCCCATTTGGTCTGGAGTATATAAAACCTCTCTGCAGCAAAAGATTGTTTGGATTTTATTTTTTTCAATACAAGAATCCAAGATGGAGGACAATTTTTCCACTGAGGATTGATTGCATTGTGGCAGTGATAGTGATCGATCGATTGACTGATTGATTGATAGTGATTGATTGATTGACTGATTGATAGTGACAGTGATAGTGATCTCTCCATTTCACTCATGAACTTTGTTAGCACTGTCCAGCAAAGAACGGATTGAATAGATTGTGCCCTGTAGTTTTTCTTGGGCATCAAGTTTCTTTGCAAAAGTCTCTGACATGAGTAATGTACACACAGTACGGTGACATCAGCCCAGCTTTGAGTGGGGAAAATGCTCTCAGGCCTTCTCTGTTTATAAGACAAGCGATAAGCCAGATTTCACCCTGGTCTACATCAAATTCAAGGTTAGGTGACGTAATGTAGGTCAGGATTCAGTTGTGCAAAACCTGAGACAGGACAGAAAAGACTGTACTGGCTTCCAAATGCCTTAATAAGGGCATCTTCTTTAAAAGAGAGGGTTAGTCTAAAGCAACTGCTCTTATGCTAACAGTTATGACTAGGCAACTGTAAGTGTTTAAATCACATGAGATTTTCTACACAGTTTTCAGCCTCTTAATCTAGTAGCCCATGCCTGCTCAGGAGTGTCGTTTGTTAAGGAGAAGAAGATTTAAAATGGAGGAATGTATATAAATGGCTTTAGTCATAAAACCCAGCCCACTTTGTTCCTGAGTATCTTAATGTGAAACTATAAATTACTAAACTCACAGCTATACTTTAACGGGGGGTGGTGGGGAGGTCGTGAAGCTTTAATTGAGCAAGGCCTGCAAAGCTTCACACTTTTTGCAATTATCTAAGGAGCTTCAGAAAGTTGACTATATGCACACAGCACACACAGAGACACACTTACACACACAGAGACACGGAAACCCTCCAGTCATGGGTGTTTCAAAGTGTTTCAACGTCACCAAACCCCACAGAGCCCTTCACAGAAAGGGGCTTGAAATGTTCCTCCTGCATGGCTCCTGATGGTCCAGGACAGCACATGCAGGCCTTCAAAGACTGAAAGGCTGGGGACAGTCTTGGTGGGGCTTGGCTGAGTTTAGTACTTTTCCCAAAATGTGCATTTGCCCTTCACATTTGCTCCATAGCTGCCAACAGAAGGAAAATAACCAGGGAGAGATGCTGGTTAGACCTTGTCCTTCATTTTCACCTGAGATAGATGGAGGTGCATTGGCAAAAGTTTGTTTCAATGAAAGCTAAATATGCACAGCCTGCTTCTGATCTATTACACTAATGCCCTCCACAAGAGGAGCATTGATTTAGGGGACTTATTTCACAGTCTGGCTGCAGTACAGGGTTAGTAGGTCTGAAGAGAGGTTTGCCCTGACACCTTTTGTGTGTATCTTGCAGACAGCATTGTCTGTGGTGCATAATCTGATTTAGCCTAATCTGGTCCTAATGGGAACTCCCACCTAGGAGCTGGGGGAACAAGAGATATTGCAAGATTTCCAATAGGTCATGATGGTCTGTTTTGTTTTCGTTGTTTACTACTTGGGGGGAAAATAAAAGGAACCTAACGAGTTCCCGTTGGAGTGAGGAGGAGGACGGTGCCTCCAGAAGGTGGTGAATTGATCTCCCATTAAAACAAGTCTGAGAACTTAACCCAGTCAGTCCTTGTGCCTTTGTATGGGCATGCTTCTGTGCTGTTCCTTTGGACAACAGAAGGGAACATTGTGAAAATCTGAACTAAAGGATCTTTGCAAAGACCATTCAATCTCTGTGGAAGACCCCTCTGGCAGGGCACTGAAGTTTATGCCAGACTCTGAAAATCCAGTACATACTGCAATACAGGGTTTTCCAGAGCACACATTTCTTTGCAGTGTTAATTGTTTGCCTCTGGCTTCGGCTGGGATAGAGTTAATTTTCATTCTAGTAGCTGATACACCACCGTGTTTGGGATTTAGGATGACAGTAAAGTTAACAGATCTTTTTAGTTGTTGCTAGATAGTTGTAGCATCTCCCCTAGTCAAGGACAGCTGACCCAAACTGGCCAAAGGAGTGTTCCCCACCGTAGAATATCATGCTCTCTATGTAGCTGAGGAAATGGGAAGGGAGTTCGGATTGCTGCTCAAAACCAGACTGGGCATTGGGATTTTTGTTCTGCAGGTGGTAAGAAATTACATTTGTGCACCACTTGTTTCATATTATATAATTATTATGGTGTTTTTACTATCATCATCATCATTTTTCCTTTCTTGTCCTATTAAATTGTCTTTATCTTAAGCCACAAGCTGGGTTTTTTTCCATTCTCCTCCCCACCCCAGTGGCACAGGAGAGGCGAGTGAGTGTGTGCTGCTTAGTTTCTGGCTGGGGCTAAACTACACCACCTCTTCTGACTGTCCTTGTTTTGTCCTTGATAGAATAGAGAAGTCCCCAAAGCTCCCTTTTATCTCCTTCCTCTGTAAATAATTTTGGCCTCAGAGATACCTCCTTTCTAAATTAAAAGAAGACAAGATTTAGTGCTGTTTACTATATCATCCTGATTCTGAGGAAAATATCAATAACGTAAGTTGCACAAGTCAACCCCCTGGATAATGCTACGGATCATTATCATCAGGCTACTAACTGTTGCAGTGCTAGATAAAGAAGTGAACATGTATTACACTGAAATTAATTTCAGGAGCAAAAATGAATCTTCTCTCTGCGGAAACAGACTATTTTTCTTAGATACTATGTTTCTGTGCCCAAATGCTGATAATGTATGCTCTGCTTTTATTCCCCCCACACTCCTTAATGAGTCAGGTTTCCTTCTTGGTTGTGACGTCCACGTGTCTCTCAGAGACAGTCGCATTCCTCACAGGATGGTCTCAGGTGAGGCTGAGACAGAAGACAGAGGAATTGAGTAAAATACCACTTTTCCTTCTGAGTGAGCCTTCCCTGGGAGAGAGTGAAAGGAAGCTTCCCTAAGAGCACTGCAGATTTGTAGCTATCTGCTCCCAACACTGGGGTTTTGATCTAGCAAAACCTTTAAGTATCCACTTACCTCTGGATACGTGATTAAGTGCTATGAATTTTGCACGGTCTCAAGCACCTATTTTAAGCTCAGTATATACCAAAGTGCTTGGCTGCACTGCAGTCCAAGGCCTGGGTCCAACCTGACACACTTGGGAACTGAAAGTATGTCTCCCTATATAGTCAAAGATGGGAAGAAAGTGCTTCTCCAAAACCTTTAAGGGGTAATCCAGCCTGTCACCTGAATGAGATGTACTGCAGAGGAGCCTCATTTTTTACACTTGCTCCTGTTTTGCAGATTGTTGGCGAGGATAAATACCTAAAAACACTTACCCAGAAGTATTTGCAGTGAGCGTGTCTGGGATAGGACTGTCTGGCTACCGAAGGCAGGATGATGGCTGCCTGCAAAGGGATGGTCACCTTCCCACAGCTTTACCCATTCATGCCCCCAGCATCTCCTCACTCCCTGCACTTCCTGTGGCTCCCCTGGGAACCAGCCACCTGTGCAGGAACGAATCTACCTACAGCAAAGGGGTAACAGAGAGGAACAAAGGTGACCAACTTCGTCCCTAAGGCTGCAGCATTTCCTACCCATCATCTGGAAGGGGAGGGAGAGGAGTGCAGACCATGGGCACCGTGGTGTCTGTGAAATAGGTGCAGAAGGGGGCACTGAGCCACTGTGACCCTGGGAGATGACTGCCTCCTCCCAGCAGGTTTAGTGACCTGCCTAGCCTCTACCTGCCTAGCCTCTAGCCCTCCTGCCCCATAACTCCCCTCATCCCCTGCTCAGTGTGGTTCAAAGCAGAAGAGGAAGAAGATATTTAGGGTCCTCACTTCTCACCAGGAACCTCTCTGTTTGGCTCCTTTCGCTCGACACTTAGCAGACAGTGATAACAACAACAAAAAAAACTTTCAGCAGTTCCAATTAAAAGAAAAAAGAGTCCAGTGTTTCCCCTCTCAGAAGCACAGAGAGCTAAAATGTCAGCTGGCTATCAGCGATACCTGGAAAACACTGTGTTTGGTGCCAGCAAAGCTGACGAGGGTTTTTTCTATTTTCATGGCTGTGCTCTGAAAGAGCCAGTTGTTAGGTACATTGTACACCATGGGAATGAGGTGTGGGGTATTTTTGGTCCTGGCATTCTGTATTTTTTCTTTCATATTTCCCAGCAATCTCCAAGGGGGAAAAGAGGCAGCGAGTGCTCTGGGTTGGGCTGAGGGGCTCTATCTGCTGTTCCCATCACACCTGCGTGGCTGAAAGGATGAAGAACTTTCTTATGCACATCTGTGTTTCACAGTGTGATTAAATCAAGTGCTTTGTGACAGAACAATAGTTGCAGCAGAATAGGAGAGAGCTTACAGCAAAGTAAGATGCAACCAATGAAGGACAGCATTGTCTCCTTGTCTCCTGTGTCCAGGTGGAGTGGGAGTTTGGGTTAGATAAGATGTCCTGGACTTTTAAAGAAGAGGACAGAATAGCATTGCTTGGGATAAATATCAGCTATTCTATAAACTTCATTCTCTTGTTGTAAACCGACTCCCTGGCAGAAGAGCTGGAAAGCTCTACAGTGCATCTGCTCCCAGGGCAGCAGGTTCCAAATATTGATAGTCACTGGAAAAGCATTTTTATTTTTCTTTTCCCCAGCCTGAAACATGAAAAAGAAAAGGACCGAAGCACCACATTATCCACCTGCACAGTGCCAAACTATTTCCTTTTCTTTTGACTTGATATCAAACACACTGGCTAAGCACCAGCACAGGTAAACTCAGTGGACATTGCTGAGCATGCTGCAAGTCTGATCTGGGAGTAAGATGTTCCTACATTAAAGGAAAACATTTTCCAGCAGTACTTTCTTCCCCTAAAGCAATCTGCACCCAACTTGCCAGCTGTACAAGCCTAAACATTGGTGCCATAATTTTCTATTGTTCCTATTTGCCAAGTCCTGAGTCAAGGACTAGTGGAAATGAGGGCAAGTCATCATAAAGGCTCAAGCACAGTGGAAATCCTGCGTTAAGAGTGAGGGGTGGCCAGGTTTTCGTTTGTCCCTAGAGGGAAACATTTGCCATCCTTACTGCCTCTCCCTCAGAGACAAATGGGGGATGTGGCTGGCTGAAATAGGACTGATCCTGCCTGTGCTGAGTCCAGTGCAGACTCGCTAATGCACATCTCCAGGAAAGGCATCTCCATCCATCTGTTTCCTCTCCCTCTCCTCAAATACAAACAGGTGCCAATACTTTTGCTTCCCTTCCTCAGTGCCTTGCTTTTCCCTTGCGTTCCTCTTGATCAAGCAAAGCAGTGATTTATGGCAAGACACAGCCTTTACCTTTTGAGCACTCATTGAAGGCACTGCATTATCTCTTCTTTTGTGCTTCTGTTCCTAGGTAGACTGTGAGGTCTCCTATGTACTGAGGTCACTGCTGTGGACCCTTCACCAATTACAGGGTGAAAGGATCCTACAGAAGCCTTTGGACAGCTGCAGGTAGAAGCTGATCACGTCATTTACCCTTAGTTATATATTTCAGGGCAGTGTGAGGTGAATCAGAGCTTTTCAGAGCTCTGTGCAGAAATGAGCCCTGCTTGTGAGTTATATGCTTCACAGAGCAATGCACATGAGTAAGGGCTTACTTATGCCTTGAATAATTAGAACAATTCCAAACAAATCCCTCCTCCAGAAAGGCCACATCCTGCCTTTCTGAGTCCCGGCACGCAGAGTGCAAGTCCTGGGAGACGGCAGTGTCTCTGTTACAGCATCCTGGTCAGAGCTGAGCAGCCTGCCAGCATTTAACCAAAAGTGAGACAGCTATCCTCCTGTAGTACAGCCCCATCCCGTGCAGATACTGATTTATCCGTAGTGTGCCCTATTCCGTGCAACCGGCAAGTGAACACGTGATGGTATTTAATAGTCCTGCAGCCTCTGATGTTGATGAGTCTTGATGGTCCCAAAGTGCATGATGCATTATTTTATGAGGAACTGCTACTCTCATTAGTTAAGCCTTCCTCCACTGATGCTCTTGAAAATGAACTTGTACAGTCCAAGGATTAGAAAAGTGTTTATTTCTCATGAGGCGCTTTTGCTAGAGTGACTTTGTGAGGCAAAGCTGCTGCTTGACACATGTTTTAAAAATGGAATATTTTGCCTTTTCTTTGACCCAATTTGATTTTGCTCAGAAGTGGCTTATTTGGAGATTTTTTTCAGAAATGTTTTCTTTTTTCTCTTGGGAGTTTTCACCAAAATGAAAGCTGCACTGTTTTCCTTAGTATTCCTTAGTATTTTCCACAGAAAAGTTTATGCTTTTCTCAGCAAAGGACAAATTTTTCAGTAGCTGAAAGCTTGGGGCTTGTTTTCTTTTTCTTTTTTTATTTTTCTTTTTTTCTTTTTCTTTTTCTCTTTTTCTTTTTCTTTCTTTTTTTTTTTTTAAGTGAGAAATGCTAATGTGCTACCCTGCAGGAATTGTCATTTAATTACTCATATTTGCCTCAGTCGACAAGACTCACTCAGATTCTCTTTACTGTGATACACCACAGTCTTCTCTCATGAAAAAAACAGTTGTGTTCTGGAAGATAAAACTTGGCCAAGGCCATAAAAGAAAATGGGGACATGAAGCAATATGAAACCCCCACCATTTGCTGTGGAAAGCAAGCTGAATCTAAACATTTTATTTTCAAAGTAAGTATTTGAATTATGGAGGAATAGTTGGCATTTTCCTCAAAAAGCAGAACTTTCACAAACAAATTAATTCTGGAAGAAGAAAAAAAAAAAAAAAAGACCCCCTCACCCACCCAAATATCTAACAGCTAATTTTCTGCTGGAAAACATCTTTTGTGGAAAGTTTTACTGATCTCTGTATTTGTGTACTTAAACCTATATATGTGCTAAAGTAGCTTTGCTGATGGGGACGTCAAAATTTTGCATGTTGTAGAATTTATTTATACATTTGTCCCTGGCCAACCATACCATATAGAAGCTGGCTTATTAGTAGTAATATTGAAAAAGCTGGCTAACAAGACCTCCTGGATACTGCACACATACTGGTGCTCTTTGTAGAATAAACGCTCTGTGCTCTGATGTGGCAAATGAGGTCATTTGAGTGCACTAACTCTGGTCTTCCTCTCCCTATTCTGCTTGAAAGAGATTTGAATGTGAAAAGGTTTTGGCACTCGAGGCTCCATGGTTTGGAACAGCTTTCAAAATTGGAGACTTAAAGGTCACTTTTTCCTCTGAAGAAGTAAGGGACCCAACCCCAATACCAGCCATCAAAGAAGCTCTAAAAAAGGAGAAATGTTTTTTGAGTAAGCTAAGGGTGTAGTTGATCATAATAAGCATGTGAGACTTCTGCATTAAAAGTATATTGTTTTATCCCTGCAGCATGATCCTGTCTGTCAGATAAAGAGAAGCGGTAAAACAGGGAGGATGTGGTCACTGTCCTGGACGTTGGAAAACAAATTCAAGCTTAGGAGGGTTGTTTTTTCTCCCCTAAAATTAAAACCAGTGCTCCTGTTAGCTTTCTAAACTCCATCCAAATTCAGCTGATTCTCTGACAGGGAAAAACAGGATTTCAAAAGCTATTTCACATTTACCAGCATTGACAACTGGCCAGGAGATGGGGACGAGGGCATGGGAGAGTGAGAAATGCTTACACCACCTTTCTCCTCGGGCTCAGAATGAACTAAGGGATGTGTTTGCTCCAGAAACAAGGATGAGGCACAGACAGCCCTTGGTTCCTTAAAACAAGGGCTACAGTGCAATTTTGCTGGAGAGGGACCTGCCTGGACCAGCCGCAGGATGTGCTGGTGACCTTGGTGCAGTACCACCACTGACCTCCTCAGGGAGCGAAAGCATTTTAATTCTGGGCTGGAGGGAGATACCTGACAGCAGCTGAAACTCACAGCAATAGATCCTTTTGTGGGGAGGCCTGAATATGGCCTTTCCCACCCCAGAAGCAGCAGGGGAACATGCTCCTCACCAGGTGACCTCGCCCCTTGCTTTACACTTGACAGCCTGCTGGTTCCCACGGTTTTGGGTTCAGATCCAAACCCTTCTTCTAGCACAACCAGAGCAGGATTTGTGCTGTGCTCACCTCTGTGACCACCTGATTTGGGAGCCTGCTTGCCTCTCTTCACCAGCTGTTCACTGTGCAAGATAGGGTCTGGCAGGACACATTCAGAAAAGAATTCCCAGGTAAGGAAAAGTCTCTTGTTTGTCAAGCAGGCTGGCCTTAGCTTTCCAACAGCTCAGCACCAGCACCCATGTCCATGTCTAACGCATAGATATATCTCCCTTTGAAGACCCAGCTCCCACCCTTCCTCCTTCATCTACCACCGCTCAGCTCTGTGGCTTGACTCTATGCCCTCGTCTTGTTGAGGCCAATCCTCCAGAGTAACATGCAGTGCCTGACTAGAGATGCCTGAGACAATAACACAAGTTTAAAAAAAAACCCAGCTTGTTTGAGTCATTTTGTAAATGCCGCAGCTTTCCTACTTGAGCTGTAGCTGATAATTCCTCTCCGTAGCTGCTAATAGCTCTCTCACTATAATGCTGCATTTTAATTGTGTTTCCTGAGCCTGCAGTAATATCTCAGTCAAGTTTTGGGGATTACTGAACTGTCTGACAGGCTTTTGCCCACATTCCAAGAGAGATATCGTAGATTGCTCTCCGGTCTTTGAGGATGGAATCACTGGTATAGTGAGGAAAACATTTCCAAAACCCCCAAACTGCCTTTTCCATCACTCACCAGCCTGCACCCCATTTGGGTGGGCTGACAGCAAACCACTGCATTCAAGCCTATGACACATGGAGCTGCTTTTAAATTTCCTGCTCTCCAAACCATACTGCAAACTGAATCAAAATGCTTTCATTAGAGGGATGAAAATAAAACCCACCAGAGCTGGATTTTATCGTGCAGATCTATCAGCTGCTAGAAGACTGGGTTATGTGGGGTTCAAGAACGTGGCCATCAGTCGCCCAAGCCAGATGTGAGGCTGTTGAGAATCTCTGCTGCATGCCCTAGTACTTGATTCAGCAACCAGTGTCACCTCCTAAGAGAACTAAAACGGGCACGCTGTCACTCCTCTGTTTGGTTTTCAGGAATCCTAGTTTCCAGCAATGGAAACGGGTCTGGCAGCATCGTATAACCAGCATTGAATTATGCTGAATTTCCAGAACTAAAGCAACATTTTGATGGCATTTCTACTTGAGATTATCATCCAAACACAAAGGTAAGCCCTGCAGCACATGTTTGAGAAGGGAGGTGGGCTCTTTCAGGCGCGTCTTCATGTCAGGATGAGCACTAACCCTAGCTCTGGAGCTGCTCTGAACCTTTTCCCTACTGAGAATGCTGTCCCGGTTAGCTTGCACTCTGAGCTGGGACAAGCTGCCCCAGCAGGATGCATTGCCTTGGGCATTTCTTTTGCTTTCATTTACCAATCTGCCACTACTTGTGGGAAGAATTGGATTACACTACTCAGCTGCTAATAACTCTCTGATCCCTTCCCCAGGCTCCATCCTGTGCCCAGAAGAACAGTCCCTCTTCACCGGGACTAGTCCCCAGAGAGCAGCGTGGGGCATGCACTGCAGCATGAAGGCAGCACGTCAGAAGAAATAACCACCTCATTCTGGGTTTGTGGCCCCTGGGCTAACCCATGGCCTGATATGGCCAACATCCTTGGTGGTGATGTTCCTATCGGGAGACAGGTCTTTCTGGGAGGGGGCTGAAAGTGTCTTCAGCACAGCAGTGCTTCCCTGACCATGCAAGCACTGGCTGATGCAAGAACAAGTTAAAGATACGGTGTAATGTACATATGTCACTGACTGTACTCTTAGCTATAACAGCAAAAATGCACAAACACGTAGGTACAAATGTACACAAATGCATATTATTATGATTTGCAGCTGCCAGAGCAGTTCCTATCACTGAAAGGGCTAAACTTAATTACCAATCTGGAATGAATCATGATCTTAAAAAAAAAAAGAGCAAGCTGCCTAAGTTTATGCACATTCTTTCACTGTAAATCACTTGCCAAGAACAGAGGACTAATTCCTCAGTTGGTGTAGGCTGGTGTCAAATTTTGACAGTTAAATCAAGTCAAAAGAAGCTTGCTTTCCTGATGGGTGCTAGCTGCAAATCTGATTGTGTACACTTCCTAATCTATTCACCAGAAGAAGATTCAAATCCTATGAGAATATCACAAGGCTGCTGTTTATTAGGGGCCGTCATCCTCCAACACCTAGTTGCCCTAGCATGTAGAGGGGGCTGATGGCCTCTAATATTCTGTGTGAACCCAAGTGTGTGAACTTCATTGCCTTTGTCACTGTTGTAACATTCAGACCAGAGACATCAAGCTTCCAAGCACTAGGGAGCAGGACATGTCCTAGATCAAGACAAGCTGTCACACAAATACAAGATTGTGCTCAACCCTACATGTCGCTGACACATGTATCATAACCTCCAAATGCAGACTCCCGACTGATGCCTCCAAGTGCTTCACTTATTGTGTTCCCTCTCACTGGCAACCTAATCTGTCACTGTGGTGGGGATTTCTTGGCTAAACAAGGAAGTGTCACCTCCAGATTGCAGAGGGATGCTCCTGTGTACCTCCTGGAGATGGTCTGCATACCACTAGCCATACATGAGATGCACACTGCAGCCCGCTTTTACAGACTGCAAGCCCTTGGCCAGGGCTGTCCTCACCGTGTGTTTGTACAAGACTTCATGCACTGAGGCCCTACCTCAGCTGGGGCCTCAAAAATATGTCTATAAAACCAGCTATAAATAACGGTGGCACAGAACAGGGTGTTAAATTCACTGATGGCATCTGAGTCATCACTCCTGCCTCTCAATGGCATGACCTTGGAGGTAGGCTGTTAAGTCTGTAAAAATGTTTAGAAAAAATAATAAAAAGGTCTCTCAAGCCCAGTGTCTTGCTCCAGTGACAGCAAAAAGGGTAACAGGAGACTGTTGTTTTAAAGCTGCGCTGCCTTTTCAGATCTTGTTTTTGTTTTCCTGCAAGGAGTGAGACTTGACTGGCTTGTTTCTGAGCATGCACACGAAGCCTTTCATCAGTGCGCGGTTCAGTAACGGGCCCCTGGGTATCAGTAACATTGACACATTCATACAATATCCCAGCCCGTGATTTGTGGCACTCCTATGGCTCAGCACTATTAATGTATGAGGGACTCTTTTCATTACCTTGCCATAGATCAAGTGCTGGCCTCTGATTTTGACAGATGATTCAAATACATCTGGCTTTCCTAACTTGAGCTCAGTTCAGCTTCTCCAGCTAGTGCTAAATGATGTTGTTTGCCAGAGAAGAATAAGCTATTTTGGAGGGACATACAAAAGGCACTTTGATGGCTGAGCTGAGGTCCAGCCTGGGAGCGAACGTGGCTGCACCTGAAAGGTGTGTTTTCTCAATGGGGAGAAAACCTGCTTGGGTGAATTTTTTTTCTGTGACCGTTGATATTTTGCTGGGGAACAAGCATCCTTCGCATGAAGGACATCAACAACGGTCCCATTTATAGCCTATGATAACCATGAGAATTTAATTTTCTGTGCACAGTGAAAGGTGCCTCTATTTATTGGGATTCCCTTTGACATCATGTGATAAAAGCACCCCAATGCGATGCCAGCAGCTGCATTTTTCTTTGGATTCTGACATACCACATCCTAAATTTAATTGCTTTAATTTGTTAACATTATTTTATACTTTACAAGCGTCCTTTCTAAGGTGCTCACTGAGCCATGGCAGTTCACTCGCCACCTTAACACTGTTGAGAAACTAAGAGATGCCTGTTGAAGACTGCTACATCTACTTGAACTAGCAGGATGTATTTGCTTAAAATAGGAATAGGATAAAATTCAGGAACAAACTCAAAGAGGAAAAAACATGCTCTGCTTCCTCTAGAGGAGCCCCAGCCATCAGAGCACAAAGGTATGTTGCCATGCGGCGCCTGACTCACTACTGTAATGGAGTTTAAATACTTCACCCACACTGGAGCAATTTTATTCAGAAGAGCTGAAAGAGGTGCTTGTCCCCCTATGGCACTGCCCCCCGAGATGGGAAAAGGGGTGTTTGTACTCTTTAAGCCAAAGAAGCACGCAGGTGTCCCAATTCCTGAGGAAGGGTTCAGCTGATGTACAAATGATGGGCAGCAAGAGCAAGGATCAAAGGATGACCATCCAAACAAAGTATTCCTCTCTGTGTTTTGGGGATTTGGTTTTAATGGGCAAGAGGAGGATGAGGTTCTGCACATCACGAAGCATGGCTCCAAGTCTCTGAGGAGTGCTTGCACTTCTGCTTCAAGTCATGTCACCCATATGACATGCCACACGTCAGCCGCATGACTCAGTTTGGTGTCATCTGAAAACTTGCTTAAGGTGCACTTGATCCTACTGCCCATGTCGTTGATGAAGACATTAAACAGTACTGGTCCCCTGAGGGCCATCACTTGACACTACTTCCATCTAGACATTGAGCTGTTGACTACTTCCCTCTGGATGTGACCATCCAACAAATTCCTTATCCACTGACCAGTCCACGCATCAAATGCATCTCTGTCCAATTTACATGTAGTTTCTTCTGCTTCAACCTCTCCTGCCTCTAGCAGCATCTCCAGTGCAGCACTACAAACACCTCTGGGCCCTAACAAGGTTCTATCAACGCTCCATCTATCTGGATGCCTCTGATTCTGCCTATGAAGAAGTGTATATTGTATATCCCGCACAAGTACAGCCACAGAAACTTTCAGCTGGTTTGTCTGATGCTGCAATACAGTACCCACCATGAGGAGGCTCTGCAACGATCTCAGAGGCTAAGACAGCCCAAGCTAAAACTGACCTGGACATCTTTGTGCATACCACAGCCCCTGCAGCATCCAAATCTGTGGCTCTTTGCAGTATCCCTTCTGCAAGGCAAGAGGGCCAAGCTGTGGTAATGTTCATTGACAGCTCTTTGGGGACAGGCTTGAGAAGGGCAGTCACAGAGCCAAGAGGGATTTGCATTTGCCTTCTGTGTGAAGGTGCCCTGAGAGCTACAGCTTTTCTAGGAGGATTTTAGGCTGAAGATGGAGTAGCTGAGATAAACGAATCTTGCAGTAAATTATATCCTGTTTAGTCAAAAATAAAATCTTCAGGAATACCAAGGACCAGAAAAGCTGATCTTTGCAACTGTAGAAACTTCCTGCGAGGGAACCCCTATCCTATCCAGGCCTTGCCATTAGCCTCTGAGAGATAGTGCTCTGCCCTGGGACTCTGGCAAGGCTCTTACCTAATACTCAAGGCTTAAACTACCAAAATATTTTCAGGAAGTTCTCCAAAATATTTGGATTTGCAGGGATGCAAAGGGGAAATCTTAGGTACTTACACAGTTACATGCCTGACTACCTCTAAAATCCACCACTCTGTTGCAGTTAGAGTAGAGCAGTTCAGACTACACCATTGCACAGCATTGCAACCCCAGACATTGGCCCCTGGGCAATCTCTTGGCCTTACTAGCCATGGCACAGACTCCAACCCTGGCAAGATGAGCATCTGTGCCCAGCCCAGGGCATGGCTTTGAGGTGTGTATGAAACCAGAAGAAAAACACAAAGGAAGGATCTAGGTATCACCCTAGAGAAAACATTTTTTGCAAGATCAGACTGGTGTCAAATCCAGCAATAAAATAAGTTAAATAAGCAATAAAAATATTCATGCTTTGGAGCCAAATCTCGCTCCCTCTAATTGTCCACTAGAGGGTTTCTTGTACTTCCCACCAAAATGCTGGGCACCACCAGCACTTAGAGACAGGGTTCAGCCCACACACCAGGGACCACCAGAGCCTGTGACCACACTGGCATCCTGAGACAGGACTGGTGCATGTAGATGTATATCTGTGCAGGCTTTCCTGCGAGCTCTGGCAGTGGCAGGAGCAAGTGCAGTCCCACTTCAGGGGTGCCAAGTCTAGAAATCCTTTATTGAAACCCAGAGCAGAAGCGTGGTTTTCCTAGAGAAAGTGACGTGCACCCAGATATCAGCTGCATTTCCCACCACATTTAGTAGTCATTTCTCACACTGAGTACATGCAAAACTCACCAATCCCTTCCTGGCCTTGCTTTTGGCCCAGTCTTGTGGCACACCCATGAGCTAAGCCTTCTGCTCCCCTCCTCTGGTTCTAAAGCCTGGCCACACTCACACCGTGGAGAAGGATGAGACTTATGTCAGATTTGCCATGGGGTTTCTGAACGTGAGGAAGAGCCAGAGAAAGAGGACAGAAGAATGGTGATTTTTGAGCCTGATGCCTAGAACAGTATTTAGGAAATGTCATTACTCAGATTAATTCCCTGAGGCTGCTGTACTTACAGGTGCCAGCCACGCACATTTAATTTACTTTCTCATGGTCATGAAGACCTGGAAAATATGTTTAAAAGACACCAGTGGACATTTTCACAAACCTTGTAGGCACAGGGTGGCAGGGTGCAGTACTGAAAGCTTGATTAGCTCCTGTGTACATAACCATAGGCTCTCTCCAGCTGTCAGGAGCCTGAGCATTTTAATCTCCAAGCACTTACCAAGCATGTCAGCATCACTTTCCCCTTTAACCATCAACAGAACAGAGGTGGAAAGAGGTAAAGTGTTTTCCTTCAGGGCATCCAGAGGGCTGATGACAAAGGTGGAGAAGTCTTTGGCAAATGTGAAACAAAAACTTCTTTAGGTTAAATGAAAGATTTTGTTGGGATTTTAAAATATGAAATAAAATTTAAAAAGAACCCAGCCCAACAAAAAAATGGATGGAATAAGAATTCTGGAAAAAAAAAAAACCCAAAACAGGATGTCTTCAAAACAGTGAAATAAAATGTGTTGGGGTTTGGTTTTTTCTTTAATTAGCAGTGAATGCAAATGCCTCTTCTCCCAACACAGCCCTGAGGTTTTTTCACAGCAAAGTAGCTTTTGTGGCAAATTTCTGTAGATTTGACAGTCAGCTGGGGATCCTTGACCAGTTGCTCCTTCGGGTTGCGCCGGCCGGGCTGCTGAGCCCCCAACGCACATTCGCTGGTGCTGCGGCCAAGAGGTGTGATCCCACCCCAGAATAGCTGCCTTGGCAGAGCCCCAAGGCTGTGCCGTGCCTACGCTGCGAGCACTTTGCCTGGATGACTATGCTATTATCACCAGACTTGTTTGTAAAATGTCTAGCCGACACTGAAGGCGAGGGTCAGATTTTCAAAGCATGTAGTGCTCGTAATTGGAGCCAGATTTCTGGAGGAGCCCTGCTCCCTTTTAAACACCTCAAGAGAGTGACTGGATTGTCTCCCCCAGCTGTTCCCGCTGCGCAAAATGAGGGCTGCTACAGGTTGACTCCAGCCCTAGATAAATAATAATGAATGAAAGTCATTATAGGGGATGAATTTGCAAATATTTAAAGTTTCAAAGCGTGAGTTTTGTTAATTAAATAATGCTAATAATGCAGCACTGGTCTGACCTGCAGGTTAATGTAAAATCGGCATCTTTGGTGAGAATCTCTCTCTTCACAAATTCCCTGGGGTAAATGAAACTTTTTCAGATTTCATCTGGCTTTGAAAGTTGAACTGATTGAACTGAAACTTTTCTACAGGGTTCATTCATCCCCTCTGTATGCCTCCAGATAAACCCACGGCCATCAAGAAATAATATAGCCTGCACAGATTATGGAGTCAAAAGTTTATCGTTCTTAATAACTTTGTTCTTTTTTTTCTTTTTTTTTTCTTGTTTCACAGTGGGCAGTATTGTGAAAGAGAGCTGTGATGATTTATAGGAACCCATCTTAGGATGTTAGAGAACCCAGTTACTTGTGCATAAGAAAAAAAAGGAACAGTTTCTCATTATATAATAACTGAGTTTAAATATTAACAAAATAATTCTGTGGTGCTCATTTAATTTGTCTGATTTTCACTCTCTTCTCTGTTTCCCTTCCCAGACCTTTCCATATGCAGCAAGACAGATACCACAGTGACGTGCGCTCAGGAAATTTGACTGAAGGAAACTTAAACTTCATTTAATTTGATTATAGGTGCCACTAGGTTCACAGCTATTTATATGATTTTGTAGCTGTTTATTAGTAAGTCTAGGGCTATAATTTCTCTTTAGAGCCTCTAAAGGACTAAATGAAAATTATGAAATAACCTCTCAAAGCCAGGATTAGCAATGTGCTTTTAGAGAGGAGTTTGGGAGAGAAAAATCACAGCTCTGCCCTGGTCATTTTAAGGGTTTTTTGTGGACTAGATTTTAAAAATGCTAATAAGATGCCTATAGTAACCTGATCAAAACCTGACCTGAGACTTTGTGCTTCAATTTTCCACCTCTAATCCCTTATCTCAGAGTACAGTGTCAGGACAGTCCTGGGAGCGATGTGTTTCTCTTTTCCCTACAAGTCACAAAATAACTCTCAGCAAAGACACCAGAGACACTCAAGTTAGTGGAACAGCATCTATTCGGAAATACCCCTATTTTGCCCAACAAAGCTTATGATTTCAAACCATGAATGCAAGTTCCTAGCTCATTTCTCCAGCCTGTGAAGCATTTACAGTGGGATGCATACCATGCCAAGCAGTGGTGTTAAGTGAGCTCCCTGCCCGCTGCCTGTTGAGACCTCGGGCATGCGGCTGCACGACAAGCACAAAAATCAAATCTCAAACATGCAAGAGCAATAAGAACAGAAGCAGATAGTTAAATCTGTGCTTAAAAAAATTTTTGAGGAATCTTGGCTCCTTCTCTATCCTCTCTACACTCTTTGGAAAGGTCGGAGTGTTTTGAATCCCCCTGAATTCTGCACAAGAAAGGTTGCTGGCTGCTGGGCCAGGCTGGTGCCTCTGGGCAGTGTGTTCCTGTTTTCAGAAAAGCACAATCCTCCCTTAGGTGTGGGCACGTGCAGCCTTCTCTTCTGAGGCTTCTTGTGCATCAGTGGGCAGAAATGGACTTTGAAGTCAGTGAATTCCTCCATCCCTCTCCAAACCCCTTGAAGACACTCCAGATAAGGAGCTTTTGATAGCCTGCGACTGCCTATCCCTTATCACTCCCCTCTAAACATCAGACAGATTTTCTGCACCACTTTGGTCTGGCAAGGCTCGGATCTGGATATAATATTTTAGGTCCTACCACAAGCTTGGTATCATGGGCCTGCAGAGGAATCGAAGACCATACCATCTAATTGCAACCTTGTTCAACCACTAAATAGTGTTCTGTGGAGCAGAAGCCTATCTTTAGTCCTTCCCAAAAAACACTGGGCCTTTGCCAGTAGGGGAAAATGATGGGAACATAAACAGAACCGAAGAACAAAAAATGGCAGGACTGAGAGGAGATATTTTCCAATAGACAGCCTGTAATTTGCTATGGATGTGGTAACTTAGCCAAAATAATTGAATTCTATGTGTTTCCAAAGGGTTTCTGTTAATTCTGTTGGCACACCCAATTGGGTTGGGTGGTTGGTAATATGATATGGAATGTTTCATATTGGGTTTTCTGCTCTGAGAACCACCCCAATCACTGCTGATCATAAGCATCACCCAATCATAAACATCATAGTTGTTACTCTCGGGAGGCTTTTTTGGTGGTATATGGGAAATACATGAAGGTTTCTCATTCCCCAAGTGGAGGAACATACTCCCCACATCCAAGAACACCATTACTGACCGGGAATCTCATTGGACTTCAACTTACCCAGCTCCTCTTTGAGAGACTTAATCAAAATGGATAGCAGCCAGCTCATGCGTTCGAGGGGTTTGAATGGCAGGTTTTCTGCTGAGTGGACAGACAGCTTCCCTACTGCTTCTTGAGGGAAAATAAAACACAAAGACATCATAGTTGTCTGAAAATATTGCCTAGGTGGAGAAATGGAAAATAAGGTTGGAAGTGAGCTTTAGAAGGCCTTTCATCCTTTCCCTGCCACCAGGCAAGATCAGTTAGACATGTCCAACCTGGTACAGACATTGGTCTAGTCTCTTTTCATGATGGGCACTACATGAGTTGCCCAGACACAGGCACAAGCCTTTTTCCTATTGCTTAACTAACTGAGATCTTTTTTCTTGCAGGATGCTGATGCCAAAGGGGTACCAGGAATCAGAACCCAAGCTAAGGTGCTCATCTATAGTTTGGGCAGAGCCAGCAATGCTGGGAGTTGCTTCAAGAAGACAGAGAAGTGTGTGGGTAGAGGTTGTGGGCTGCTCACAGTGAGTGCAGAGGGATGTGACTAGAGGTTGGAGGTGAAGATGGGGACTAAGGAAAGGTGGGATCATCAGAGAAATGAAAACACAGCAAGAAAAAGGTCTATTTAAAGCAAAACCATCCCACTCTGCCCTAGGAATGCCCTGTTTTTTACCCCTGCACAGCTGAGGGCTGGGAGCCTATTAAGGTTTGGGTGTCTCACTGCCCTTTCCAATTCCAGTGCCGTGTCCCCCTTCCAACCCACCATAGCTATGGTTCTTGGCCTGACAAGCTCACAGGTGTTTAAATGAAAAATAGAAACCACCTTGAGGCTGGAGAAGCCCAGACATGCCTTGCTGCTTTCCAGCTTTGCTGTGGAGCACTGGTGCTTACCTTAAACGACTTTCTCTGCTGTGGGCAAAAGGAGAATCAAGCCTCACGCAATCTCAGTCTCAGCCTGGTACATCCCTCAGAGATGTTATCTTCCTTCTTCTCGCCTTTATTGGTTTGATCAAATGAAGTTCCCTGCATGTGAACAGCACCAGCTGTAGGTGCAGATTCCATTGTTCTTGGGGCTGAGACCCGCTGGCTATTTAAATAAAACAACTCATTATCTGGGGCTTCCTACTCTGTAACCTACTGGTAACACTGAATTGCTGTCAGAACACACCATCCTCACAATCACTTCCCTCCTGCTGGGACATCTTTTCCTGTGTTTACCCATGTCCTTTAAGTAATACCTAGGGCCAAGTGTCCATGCTGTGAGAAACATATTTTAGTGGTTTAGCTTCTGTAAAGCTAGGAGCACACAGCAAAAAAGACAGGGATCATTAAACTACAGTGATATGCCTATAAATCCTGCTTTGAACCTACAAGGAGATTAAAGAAGGTCATTTTAATGAGAACGTTCTCAAACTGATCAGTTTTCTGTCATTCTCTTTAGAGGAAGGGCTGCAGAGCCAAATGTAGTAAGCAGGACTGTGGGATGCAGGGTATCAGTGCAGCATTTTCTGGGCATTCAGTGACATCTTGAAATGTCTGAAAAGACCCTAATGTGACATAGCCACAGATCTAACCACAGATCAGGGTATCTGATCAGGTTTTTCAGGGATGATGCAGGTAGATACTGGTAGATTCTGATATTGGTGGAGCCATTACCTGCATTTCTGCAACATCAGAGATCTCCCTCCCCGCCTCTATCATGATTTACAGTCTTGATGAAGCTGGATCACCTACATTGCTTTCTGACATGAGTCAGAAGTATCAGCTGTTTACCATACCATGAAAACCTTCTGTCCTGTCAATAGTCTATATGGAACTAGATGCAGGGCAATAAGCTGTAACAAACCCAGAATATTAGGGCACATACACGGGAACTTTTGCTACATGCTTCACCTGAGCTCCTATGCACAGACATACCTTAAAGTCACAGCCCCTGCCCTTGGAAATTCCCTGCATGAGAGAACTGAAGTAGGTAGTTTTGCAGAGACTTCGTAACTATGCAAATGCACGTTGATCCTCACCATTGCTCTCAAAGAAAAGAGTGACCAAACACCCTGCTATTATTCTCCCTCCTTGGAAAGGTGTGAGGGAAAGCAGTAAAACCCTTGTTCTTTCAGTGCTGGAAACAGCAGCTTTTCTTGCTGCACGGTATATTGCAGTTTCAGAGCCACACAAGCGTGGGCAGTTCATTCCTTCCCTTAGCCTGAGCCTGTAAGTGCATATGAAATGGCAACTCAAAGCTAGTAATGTGGTGGCTGATAAAACTTACGCCAAAGGTGGAACTTAACACGAGGTGGATCATGCAGTAAAGTATCAGCATGGGCAAAGTGGCGCTTTTTTTTTCTTTTTGATCACAGAATCACAGAATCACAGGGGTTGGAAGGGACCTCAAGAGCTCATGGGGTCCAATCCCCTGCCAAAGCAGCTCCCCAGCTCATATTGCACAGGTCGGCATTCAGACGGGGCTGGAATCTCTCCAGAGATGGAGACTCCACACCCCCTGGGCAGCCTGTCCCAGGGCTCTGGCACCCTCACTGGGGAAAAGTTCTTCCCCATGTTGGTGTGGAACTTCCTATGCTCTGACTTGCAGCCATTGCCCCTTGTTCTGGCTCCACAGAGCACTGAAAAGGTGCTGGCCATTTCCCCCTGCATCCCATCCTTCAGATATTTATAGACATTAATAAGGTCCCCCCTTAGTCTTCTTTTCTCCAGGCTGAACAGTGCCCAGCTCACTCAGCCTTTCCTCACAGGGGAGATGCTCCAGGCCCTTCATCATCTTTGTAGCTCTTCTCTGGACTCTCTCCAGGAGATCCCTGTCTTTTTTATCCCAGGGAGCCCAGAACTGGACACAATACTCCAGGTGGGGCCTGGCCAGGTCAGAGTAGAGGGGGAGAGCCACCTCCTTCGACCTGCTGGCCACACTCCTCCTGATGCCCCCCAGGATCCCATTGGCTCTAAATGACACTATATAAAATTAAAGCTGAAACATAATTTAATCCCTTTACAGGAAAAGTAAGGAACTGATGACTGTACAATGATAAAACTATATTGCATTGGCCAGTGACTACACCAAGTGCTGTGTCAGAGTTTTTGTTAATGATGGTCTGACTGTGGCCATATGGCAGTTGCTACTGTTTTCGCAGTTTGTGGAGGCAAGCACACGCTTCACCATGATACCTGATAACCATTGTGCTGGAATTCCAAATGGGACTTCCTTTTGTCACTGCGCTCTCCTGCTTTCTGGGGGACTTCACTTCCCAATTTCAGCAACTCCATTTTGATTTTGGCTCTCCATCAGCCATGCTGAGGGCTCTGGGCTTGAGGAGTAATTCTATATTCTCCAAGGCTTCAGAGAGGAAATAGTCACAGATTTATTGGGCTTTAAGGGAGTTTGGGGGAAAACCAGATGAAGGCATCATGCATCCTGGCTGAGATTCAGCAGGAAGTCAACATATGTTATTACACATTAAAGATGTCACTTAGAAAAGTTATTTTGGAATAAAAGTAGGATGAAGACTTAGAAAAAAACTAATAACAAAATGCACTCTTATGTATAAAATTCAGCATGCAAAATATGCAAGGGTAGAAAGATTTCAGTGTTTTCTGATCACATGCATTCTTATTACAAAACTGTGATCTCTATTTAAAAGTTGTGTATTTATCAATTTTTTTCAGGCCAACATTATTTCTAACCTCAAGTAAAGAAGATTCAATCTTTAGATCAGTGAGTATTTCAGCAGGAGATGGTTGGGTTCCTGTATTATATTTCAGTGAAAAAACCTTTGACTTGCCCTGTAATTTGGGATGAGCACAGAACTGCTTGTCACCATGGCCAAACCAAGATGCTGTAGCTGCCACAATGGTGCATTGCTTCCCCTCTGTGCAAGTGTCTAGCACAAGGTCAGCCACCACGGAAGCCAACATGCTTGGGGGCAGAGTGATTCCCTCTCATCTAGCTTAAGCATTGATGGCCCCAGCTTGTTGAGGTTCATCTGATTTTCTTTCATTTTCCCCACATGCCCTCACTGAACTCAGCAGTGGCTGTTTTGAAGAGTGTAGGAAGATTTAAACAGATATCTCAAAGATGGGTCCTCAGACCTTCTGTTATGTCATTGCACAATGTGATGACCTTCATTGCTTTGCTTTTCCCTCATGATTCAATAATAAATTGAGCTACAGTGTTTGATCTATTCTGTGCCCTGAAGGAGAGGGAAATGTGCACAGAGGAAGAGCTAACCCCTTCTATAAAGAGCACTCACCATGTTTCTTTGGCATGTTTTACCTGCCTTCACAGCTCTTGCTTGTCCAGAGTTCTCTCTTAGCTCCTGAGAGGCAGTTTGTTGAATTTGTCAGGAATTCAAATGAGAAGTGGTGAAAAACAGTACAAATCTTTTGGAAATCTATGTATGAGGTTATTCCTGGTTTAACCAGGATAAACACCATCACAGACTCTTGGTTTTGAACAGAAGGAGAGAGGAATGGGAGGAAGAAGGGTGAAGAGCACAACTGCAAAGAGGGAGAAGGGCCACAAGATATCACACTACTCTTTGCTTCTTGGTGGTGGGAACCAGCCATGCCATAAACCCTGGCAGGAGGTGTAGTTGCTCTGGTAAAGGAAGAAATATGTTAGGCAGTATCTCATCCAGAACTTGCAATTAGCAGGGTGATCTATTTTTGCTGTGAAAGAAGTGATCCTGGTTGACTCAAGTCTCTGAATGGTCTCTGCCTACATTGTTTATTGGGGTTTTCATACCAGAACTAGGGCCCAATGGAAGGCAGTGGTGAGTCCACATGTGAGGAAGGTTGATAACAACTTCAGTGGTGCCTCCCAGCTCTAACTACTGCCCATGAAATGAGAACCCTGAAACTCTTTGCATCTAGACAGCAGCCAAAGTCCTGGAGAAACAGATGCAGATTAATTTTCTAGGGGACTGACCAGATAGTTAATCTGAAAAGCTGTTACACTCCGATATGTTCCCTGGTAAAGAAGACTTCTTCTTACAGAGGGTGCCTGGTCCTAGGCCTTTTCTCAGACTGAGGCAAGTGGAGTTTTAAGTCTGGAAAGCTATGACAAAGCATGTGATCACACAGTGCAGGAGCACAGCTGACATTGTCAGGTGGCAAGTTTTCTGTCTGTACCCACTAGTGTGTCTACCAGTACAGACATGTCCCTAGCCAACAAAATTGTGATGCTCTTTAAAGAAATAAACCTGAAAGTTAATCACAGAAATAGTTTGTGTTACTTCCTGAAAAAGTTTCATTTCACCTGGGTTTAGGTGTTGGCTACATGGCAAGTTGTCCTCGGCTCCTCTTATGGAATGAAACAGGTTTTTCTAGGGCAAGATTCATTTTGCTGGAAAGCACCAGATGAAGTTTAATGATCTGAACTGTAGAAGCTCCAGTTTTTCTCTATGGACCATAAAATGAGCTGAGGCAGAATAGCTATACTGGAGTTAAGTAGGAGGGCTTTGTCTGAATTGTGATTGCTAAAATGGTTCCTGTGACAGACATACCAGCAGAATGTACAACTTTAACGGTTCATAAGCTTCTATTAAACCATGAAAAGCTCACAGTTGGGCACGAAATATTATTCACTTGGCTTGGAAGAAATAGCTTCTTGAATCTAAAGGGTTTGCCCTACTCTGCAAATGTGAGAGTTAGGATTATACTGAAAAACCTGATCTCATTCTATGTTTTGAAGATCTGTGGCTCTGAGTCCTCCTGTCCTCTCAAATATTGTGAGTCATGATTCCATTCTTAGAGGCAATTATGTTTCACTGGACTTGCCTAAGCCCATCTGAAGTAATGGAGCTGCAAAAATGTCAGCAAGAACCATATCTGGCCATCATGAAGTTGCACATAATGAAGAGTGCTTGGCGTCCTTTACTGGTGGTGATGAGGCAAAAGAGGGAAGGATCCAACAGAGAGTTGGCCAGGCTGCCAGGAAAGGGAAAAAAGATGTGTAAACATAAAGCATTTGCTACAAAATGTGAGTGAAGACTATGACCATGGAGTCCCAGGAGAGGTGCCCTGATAGCTGTCATTTGAAGGAGACCTGGGTTTTGCATTAGCAGATCTTCCCTGTATGCATCTCAGCAGGCTTTGCTTTATTTGGAACAATGTGTGAAGACTGATCTGCAGCATCCTGATACTCTTTTCCAGATGTGAAAATGTCTCTCTATGCTTTCAAAACCATCCAGTCATACCTACAAAAAATGCAGCAGTGCTTACAGCTGAGCAGTTATCTGCAGTGCCTTCCAAGATCATTTCATCGATTCCTACCTATCTATACCCCTGTTGGTTCTTGTCCTGCTTACATTATAAATTTTTTGGTGATGGGGATATTCTTTTGATAAGGTGTTTGCAGAGCGCTGTGCACTTCAGGGCTTTCAAGGGGGTCACTGCAAGTAACATGTTTCATTAACTTGGGACTAGCTGTTGTACTCCCTGGTACAATCTGATGATCTTGGAGAACGAGTGGAAGTTATTCTGCAGAAAATGTATTTTTCTACAGTTCCAGGATCCTGCAAACCTCAGCATGACATTTCTACACCATCTGGAAATTTGTGTGCTGAAGCTCTGCTTATACCAGTAAAAGAAATGACTGTGGGAATGTCCCTGGCCCTGGGACCTGGGATTGATGGGAACAGGTCCTGGAATGCTCTATCTCCCTGGCCTTGCTGGGGCATCTGAGAGAGTTTTATTTGGTGCAGGGGGAAAGTTTGCCAAGGACTATTCCTTTGACTTTATGGGGTAGGATTTTGCTTTGTTTGAACTACTAGCATGGGCAGAGTCACGGGTCAGAGTGAAGAGTCCTATCTGCGAGATGGATTCAGTAGAAAGGCATGAGAACCTTCTTGCCACCATTTCTGTGCTTATACCAATACAGAGTTTGACCATGTACATTAGTCTTCTTAAGTAGTGAGGTCTGTATTCATGTGTCAGTGCTCAATTGCTTCAGGTACTTTGCTGACAGAACAACCAGCAGAACTGCCTGTTCAGAATCAATGTGTCTTGTAAACCTTGAATTGTCTTCAACCCTTGACTTCATTGCTTTTCCAATGTGCTTGACTGACCTTCCAAATAACAGTGGGATGAAGTCAATAGAGTGTGGTATGAACCAATTTACCACTTGACATGATTACCACTTTAATCTGTTAAAATTGTCAGCTCTTACAGAATGTGCAGTCCAAAATTCAGGTGTTTGCCTATTTTGGCAAGTAACTGCTTTTGCATAACTTGTAGAAATGTAAGGAAATTTCTGATTAAGGAAGACTGCAGAGCCAAACTAATATTAATATTAGTTTCCATGAAAAGTTTTTAGAAGTTTCCTTTTTTTTTTAAACAGACCATCTGCTTACAAGCCAGTAATTCAAACCCCAGCTCCATTTCTACACATTCATGATCATTGGGTATATCTTGCTTTCTGCTCCCTGAGGATTTGTGGTTATGGCTGAACTCTTTTCCATGCTGAAATAATCCTCAGTGCATGAAGAAAGTATGACATTGGATGCAATTAGTTTATTATGCCCATGGAGAGATTTGTGGGTGACCTGGCTGTATTCAGTAACAAAAGCAAGGAAGAGAAAGTATATGCCAGTTTCCATCCACGAGGAAGCATTTTGGAGAATAATGATTTAGGTCACTGATGGCTTATGGGAAGAGATTTGGGATGAGTTGATATTCTGGAGATGATATTCTGAAGCTGATCTTTGGGAGTGAGCACATTTTGTGCCCTTTTTCTGTTGATTTTGGACAGCTCTCAGTAACCAATAGCCATTTGCTTGGGAGATATCTGCAGAAAAGTCCTCTAGAATCATAGAATCATAGAATGGTCTGGGTTGGAAGGGACTCCAAGGATCACAGAGCTCCAACCCCCCTGCCACAGGCAGGGCCACCAACCTCCAGGCCTGGAGCTACACAAGGTTGCCCAGGGCCCCATCCAACCTGGCCTTGAACACTTCCAGGGACAGGGCATCCACTACTTCTCTGGGCAGCCTGTTCCAGCCCCTCACCACTCTNTTTAATCCATTCCCCCTTGTCCTGCCATTATCTGCCCTTCTAAAAAGTTGATTCCCCTCCTGTTCCTCTGCTCCCTTCAGGTACTGGAAGGCTGCAATGAGGTTCCCCCTGCAGCCTTCTCTTCTCCAGGCTGAACAAGCCCAAAGGGTCTTCCAGAGTGTCTTTTTAATTCTTTCAAATAAAAAATCAGACATCTAAAGTTTGACAGATACTCAAAGCATTGCCTACTGAAATGATTCCTGCTCTTTCCGCCTCACCATCTACTGAGACCTCAGCCAGTATCAGCTGCAGTGATGCTCTCTGGGAAACAGTGTTGAGAAATAATCTTGTGACTGCACATTCTTGAAAGGTGGGCCCAGGGGAA
>VZTU01016579.1:212057-231230 GCA_013400835.1 Zapornia atra | reverse complement strand
GTCCCTTCTTCCATGAAATACAGGCTTCCTTATTCAACTTTTTCAGAACCTCACTGCTCAGCCAAGCAGGTCTCCTGCTTCCCTTGCCTGATTTCTTGCTCTTAGGGATACACCAATACTGAGCTTCGAGGAAGAGGTCAGCCAGCTCTTATGAGCCCCTCTGCCTTCCAGAGCCCTGGCCCATAGGATTTCTCCAAGCAGTTTCTTAACCAAGGCCAGAGATTGTGAGGCTACTTTCAGCTGCCAGTAGAAGGCCTCATGAACTTCCCCATTCTGATTAGGTGGCCTGTAATAGACACCCACACCAGTAGCTCCCATTTTAGCCTGCCCCGTAATCTTTACTCACAAGCTCTCCACCTGCTCCTCATCTGCCCTCAGGGAGAGCTTGATACATTTGCTCTCTCACATAGAGAGCAACTCCACCACCTTGCCTTGTTGACCTATCTTTCCAGAAAAGGACATAGCCATCCATGCCAGCATGCCAGTTATGTGAGCTATCCCACCACATCTCAGCAATCGCAATGAGATCATGGCTCTGTGACCGCACACAGATCTCCAGTTCCTCCTGTTTGTTCCCCATACTCATGTGTTGGTGTACAGGCATTTCAGGGAATAGAGTGTGGAAATGTAACCCCCAACATTGGGCTGCCACCCTTTAGCTTGACTCTAGCAAGCTCAGTTTTATCTCCCTCCCCCCTTTGAAACGAGTTTAAAGCCCTATCCATGAGCCCTACCAAGGATCCTTTCCCCCTTTGGGACAGATGAACTCCACCTGTCACAATCAGTGCTGGTGCTGTGAAAACTTCCCCATGACCGAAACCCCCAAAATTCTGTGGGTGGCACCAGCCCCTAAGCCATCATGTGGGTTCTCCTCTTTCTTTCAGTATTCCTTCCCATCACTAGAGGAATTGAGGAGAACACTACCCACACTCCTGAGCCCTCAACCAATCTCCACCAAGCCCTGTTATCTAAAAATTAAGATTTGCACATTGTAAGTTGTAGTTTTCTCCTCACTGGACAAGAAATCAGATAGAATAAAGAATACAGAACTGGGCAGCAAAGAACCCAAACTCAGTTTATGATCTACACAAAAGATATTGCAGTTACTACACTTGTTAGACATCCTGTCTAGAATAGCATGGCAAGTTGCCCAAGGCTTTTTTTATGCTGGCTAGCAAAACATGCAATAAACAAAGTAGAAAGCAAACCAGTTCCTAACATGATTTGTCCAGCCTGTGAGGGCTAAAGTCAAGCTTTTTAAGGCTGAAAAAGAAAGAAAGAAAAAAAGGAACAAAACAAAAAACCCCACCCCAACCCAAACCCAAGTGGGAGGATTGAAATGAGCTGCATGTAATATTTTAAAAATAGAAATAATTTAAAAATCCAATAGCAGGCATCTCTGAGCCAGAGCCAGAATTCATGTCATTCAAATATAGAATAAACAGTGGAGGGACACTAAGGAAAAACAAATTTCTGGAGAAAATATCCTTACCTGAGGGTTAATTTAAAGAGCAAAAGATCTGTTCACAGTCTTCTTTCAGAGACTAAACTAGAATTGTACCAAGTGTATACATCAGTTAGTATATTAGTAAGCACAATTACATATTATTATGTTAAAGCAATATTCTATAACATACTTTTGTTCTTATCAGAAGCTGGAAGACAAACCCACTCTTCATCCTAAACTTAAAGAACACCATGTGGCAATCTACATAGTAAACAATGCATTTTATGAAGCATTATTTCATTTTCTTTGGGTGCTCCCTTCCATCTGTTTCCATCTATTATTTCCTGTGGTTTCTTTGGCCTGTAAGCTTTTGAGAGTAGAGACTAACTTTTTCTTTGTGTCTTTCTTTGTAAAGATCAGAACAGCAGGGTGTAAAAACAGGATCACTAAATGTTATAGGAATTCACGTAATGACATGTAGAAACCCTGCATTTTTGCTAATAAACCAATATGTGCTGTTGTTGTAAGGTATTTTTATCATGAGTTCAGTATTTAAGCATTTTGGTTATGGCAATTAAGTATTTCCTTTCACATGATCCTATTGAATGTGAAACATTGATGGTCATTTAAAAAATGTGCAAAAAATGTAATATTGATGCTCTTGGAAAGTAATGTCATAACACAGCCTTTCAGTGTGTGTATGTGCATCTGGGTCTCGAAAGTCTCATTGCTCCCCTCATCGCCCCAGTTTCCCTGCCTGGAAACTGGGTAGAGTAGAGATTAATAAATGGTGGGAATTCAGATGTCATCCCAATTCTGGATGTAGACAAGGCACGTGCACTCAGGGAGGTAAAGAGCACTCCCAAGGCACACAGTATAGCTGCAGCTATATGCAGCTGTGAAGAGGGCCTCGGGCAATAACTGACTTTGCAGCTCTGTGTAATCTCCAGGTTCATATGAAGTGGATGCCTTCTGATGCTGCTCCTTTTGCTACTCTTCCTACTTGTAAGAAAAAGCTTCAGTAGTTCCACAAGACACTCCCTACAACAGATATAACTATACATATAACAGGAATGTGCTGCTTGGTCCACCGCAATTAGATATCATGAATTTTGATGGTATTCCTTTATTTAAAATGTGCCACCAAGAGTAAATATTTTATGGTCAATGATCCATAAACAACAGGATTGTGTTCCTCATTTACTGGGCACATGGGACTAACTCTGTATCCGGCTCTCCATAATAAAGCTCAGCTCATAAAGTAGTATTATGCTTTGGAATAGAAATATGACGCATGATACACAACATATAATTTCATCATTCTTGACTGTGGTTGGAGGTGAATGCTGCCTGGACTAATACTAATTACACCTTGTACCTTTATGAATGTACTGAGTGAAGTATTTATCAGCCATGCACACAAGGATTTGCTCTAAGCCACACACAATGAGTCAGTGGCAAACAAAGGAGGGGAAACAAGGTTCCTTTATCTCCCAGACTTCTTCTGAGCCAGCTTCTTGCCAGCAAGAATTAAAAGCCATTTCACACTTCATAGTGATAAAGTAAATTTTTGTCAGGGTATTTCATCAGTTGTAACCTCAGCCCCATAAGATATTAAAAAGCTTTGGATAAGTAAATACAAATATATATGTTAAATATGGTGAAACAGAAACAAAATGGATGGAAATCTTACAACTCCTAAAATAGCTTATTTTTACTATCTGTACATGTTACTAAGGAAAAGAGGGCTACTCTTAAAAGCACGCATTTACTGCATAAAACTCAGTATTTTGTATAGCCTTCTGGTTCACTGCAGTCATTCTGTACTATATCTGTATGGTTCTTTAAATGACCACTGGGTGTCACAGTTATCAGCAGCAAACTCTACACTTGGAGAACTTTGCCAGACGCGTTTCAGAACAGCTTCACAGTATGAGAGATAATGGGTATTCTCCTGTGCCCATGATACTAATGGCTACGCCCATTCTGAGACAAGGAAATAGTTTCCTCAATAAAAATCAGCCAGAGTTTATGCAAACTGTGTTCTTCCAGAAACTGTATCGAAATGGAAGTGTTCAAGGCCAGGTTGGATGGGGCCCTGGGCAACCTTGTGTAGATCCAGACCTGGAGGTTGGTGGCCCTGCCTGTGGCAGGGGGGTTGGAGCTCTATGATCCATGGGGTCCCTTCCAACCCAGACCATTCTATGATTCTATGATCTGCACTTCCAATTTAGTCTACGGCTAAGATTCTGTCACACTGCCCATTTTTAAAGTATCTTCACTGCTAGACTGGAATGAGGCAATTCTAGATATCATGGACTTGAGGAATAATTTCCATAGGCTTTCTCCTTCAAAAATTACATGGCAAGAGAATTGATTCTTCCTTCTCCATTCACTCAAAGAAAGTCTAAACATTTTGGCAATACACCTAACACTAGAGCCTCGCGCTTCAGGTCCCAACTCTCAGAATCACACAAGTAGCAGAAGAACGTGAGTTTTCATGGTTCTTTAATTTAAAAGTAAATTGTGATCTTCAACACAGGAAAGAAAATATGACCACAGTACAAATGCTGCCTATCCATGTTTGCAGACATGGGTTTTGAATAACGTGAGCTGCTCTGTTGTCAGCTCCAAAGGGACAAGCCAGTATTAAACCCACGAAGGCCCCCATGAGATGAAGACCATCACCAACCTACGTGTACACGTTACACCTGGACTACTGGATCGCTGCTCCATGCATCCAAAGTGTAGGCATCACTAGGCTAATATACTAAATAATTTAAACCAAGTAAATATTAAGCTTCAGTTTAGACTCCATACACTCTGAGCAAATACCATCAGTAAGTACTGGCATGTCTGTGGACATCTGGGAGAGGACATAGAGGACAGGCAAAATGTGTCAGGACAAGCAGGCTGGTACTCCTAAGTGCCTGGGGCAACCACAATCTCTGCAGGATGCTTGGGAAGCCTCCTGTAGTTTATGTGATACAGGATACTGGTTTGGAACAGGTGCTGAGATCAGTCAGGGACTCATGTTTGGGATCATCCTGGACAATAGAGTTTTGGGGATCTTTGCCAGGACCTGTAAGATGTGAAGAAGTATTTCCTGGCATATACTAGAGCGTGACATTTGAGGGCTGAACGAATGCTTAATTCTATCTCTGTCCCCACCAGCTGGGCAACTTGTAGATGCCACCACATTTCAAGTTTTCTCATTCCAAACTTTTTCTTACCCATCTCTGACTTTAGAAATAGAACCAAAAACGGAAGCAGAGCAATAACTTCATCACTGAAAATCAGGCTCAACAGAAGCGCCTACTGTTCCTGGCCACAGTTCAGGTGATGGGTGGGAGATACAGGCTGAGACATGGGCAGGTGAGACAGAAATGCCAAAGAGACACTGTCATAAGAGATGTGTAACACATGGCAGGCATCAGCCTCTCTCTTATGCGCTATATTTAGGGCCCCAGATTGCCTTAAGCAAATTGCCCTGCCCTGCCCAGTGTCTTCCAACTCCTCCATCTCAGACACTTGCTGCCAGACTGGCTAAAATGACTCTCGTCCAGAATTGTATTTTCTTATTTTTTCCTTTAACTTATTTTCATCTGACTCTAGATATACACAAAAAGGCCCACTCAGAAGAATGCAAGCATTATCCAATATATAAAAGATGGATGCAGAGAGAATTAAGCTGTTCTTTGTGCCCAGCTTGGCACAATAAGATGTGATAGGTGTAAACTGCAGGTGGGAGGTTTAGGTTAGGTATTAGGAATGTTTTTTTAACAGTAGGCATAGTTAAAGACTTGAATAGATTGCTTGAGGAGGCTGTGAAGGATTTCAAAAACAGGTTAGATAAATATTTATCAGGAATCATATTGGTATACATGTTTCAGACTGCAGCAAGGAATAGATTGTTCAAAGTCCCTTCCGGGGCTATTTTCAATCTTAAACAAATCTCAACCTTAAAACACTGTCAGCCAAAGAATAGGAATTTTTTTTAATTAACGTTATTCTGATTCCTCCTCTCCTTACTCAAAAAGCCCTCCCACTCTTCAACACATTCAACTGCAAAGCTGAGCATTGCCAGCAAAATACTGAAAGCTTTGTATGAGCAGCACTGATAACACTGTGGTAATAATACACCAAGTGGTCTGAAATCTCTATTTCTTTTGACCAAGTTCTCACCCCTTATACCCTTCTCTCCTCCTCTCCACCCCAAAACAATACCCCATTTTCTAAATTACTGGAGCTATTATGCACACTTTCATTAACATAGCAGGTGCAGTTATTTAGACCATTAATGTCCTAGCACTAGTGTAAGTTGGGAGTGACCCCACTGCAAATTAACAGTTCAAATACAAGAGGTGAATGGTGCTTTAAAATACAGCTGGAAATCTTTCACTGTATCCAAACAGGACTTGGGCCAGGGGCCTTGTCTGAAAGCTGCTCCCTTCACACAAGTCACTTGAGTTGGAGGAGAAAAGTGTTACAGATTAATTCTGGTTTGTGGAGAAAAGAGGCTCTTTTCTTCCAGCTGAAGTGAAAAGCTGCCAGCAAGCATCAGCAACCTATTTGGAAATTTTGGACTGACTTCTCATGAGATTTGACCATGGGCTTTTTCTCCCCTTGCTATTGTATTATTCCTATGGTGTCAGTCAGCAAAAGCTTCCCCAATTCAAATGTATTCTCTCTGCCCTTTCCCTTCACACTAATGTGCCACTATTTGTCTTTTCTCTCCCCTTCCCATCGCTTCTCAGTAACAACTTCCTTTCCAATAGCTTTAAAAGACTGATGCCAATTTTAAGAAAAACCCTTCAGTGGAATCCCCCCTATACAAACTGTTCTATGTTACCTTCCCATTTCATCTCCTCTTTCTAAAATGTAAGTTTACTAGAGCGTGGACAGACATTCATTTTATGCTTGTACTAAGTATCTACAAAAATAGGGCTCACTTTGCCTGCATCTACAGGGATTACTGGTCCACAGATGTCAAAAACACTGTGCTTATGTACTGTAAGTAATGCAATGTTGGACTGTGGTTGCTATCACATAGCTTAACAAGGAAACAGGAAAAATAACATCCAGAAATTCTTCCTGAAATAGTAGAAAAAAATATGAAAAACAGGAGATGCGAAAAGGATGGTGTGATACACCATATCAAGAATCCTCCTGTGCTGCTTAAAACCCCACACGGTGAAACACACTGACAATTACTAAATACAGCACTGACCATGGAACAGGGTCCCACAGCATTCATTTGGCATTTGCATCACCTGTGTTACATATTCTGAATAAATTTGGTTTACCTGCCTGACTTATTACTCACATAATCCTATAGTTAAATGTAGGATATGACTGCACAGCTCAGCACAGCTCTCCTACCAAACCAACTCCAAAACAAGATGTTGTATAGGTGTGTCACTAGGGTGCTCCACCCCAGCTAATTAGTGTGGCACGCTGCTAGGAAGGCAGGCTAAGGTGGGAGACCATCGGCTTCCACAGCCCCAGCCTACAGTCCAGTGTCCCTGAGGGAACTGGAATGAAGAAGACCAGGCCAAATGTTAGACCCATCTCACTTCAAAGACTTTAGGAAATGGCCTTTTGATGTCTGTGTAGAACATAAAGATGTAAAGAAAGATTAGATGTGCTTCTCTTTTAACTGAGGAACCTCCTAAATGAGGTTCTGGTCCAGCCAGACACAGCAGTCCTTATTCAGAGCCACCACCACAGCTTTTCTTCCTCAAAGTTACAAGGATGGCAACATGATCAGAAGTTACGAGTTGGTTCTTAGGTTGCTGTAATAACATCATTCAATAAATGCTAATTTGTTTCAGTGGACCCTCCTGTGACCTCACACCAGTAAGAATTACAAAAATACTGCATGGAAGCCAGTAGAATTACACAGTGTAAGCTAGTCTTAAACCAATGTAAATCTAAGTAAACAAGTAACAGGCCCAATGTGTCATCTATATGAACTTACTAAAATAGAAAACTATACCAAATACTATACCCAGTGAACCTCATTCTGACTTGACTTGCTCTTCCTCACAAAAAACTTCTGCAGTCTAAAGAAATAAGTATTAAGCCAAACAATTCAATTAAATCATTAGCTTCCTGCCACAAACACAAATCAGACACGCGTAAGAATAAAAAGCCAGTTTGGCAACATACCACAATGCCAAGTCAGGTCAGTCAGGTTATAATAATTTCTAATTAACACTCTTCCAAGTTTCAGTGTTATTTATTTGCATGTCAGTGTCACTCAGAACAGTATGATATTCTTTCCTCCCTATGAAAACCTATATAAAAAAAAAAAGACAACCTTGCAGCCTGATCTGTACAACCAGGAATCCAATGTAATGAGAAATAAAAATGATGGTTGAACTTGACAACCCTTTATGAAAATATCTGTAGAAATGAGGAGTGACTTATGTCCACTGATTGAGAAAAGCAAAGCAGAGGCTGACTACCACTGAAGACCTAATTTCTACATCTTTCTTTGAAACTTCCCCCAATTCAGAGGCTATATATTGCCCTGCCCCTGAAAATGCTCTCTTTTGAAACACATAGTAATGCTGTTCCTTAAAGACGACAAAGGCCCAACATCAAATTCAGCAGGTTGAGCTTGCTAGAAGGCTTCATTAAAAAATGAAATATTTTAATTATGTTTGGAAATTGCCTGATAGTGCAATAACTATGCAGTATTATTCAAGAAGACTTGTTTCAAAAGCAAAGTCATGGATGCAGTTCTGTTGACAACCTGAATCTGCCCTACCGTATTCAGAATATCTGTACCTGAAAAAAATCAGACCAAATATCCATAGGGTTTGTTACATACATTAAATTATTTACCATTTAAATTAATGCTTATAGGTATACATGTTATATATGTAAAATAATAAAACTCATTTAGGATTGAAAGGCATAGCTAAAATTGTCAATTCCTATGACAAATTTCTAAACATATGTAAAGTAGTGTAGTCTTATTTTTCACATAATAGTAGGCATTTGTTTTGTTAACATAATTTTTAAAATAGTATTGATTGAAAATGTTAATATTTAATTGATTATAAAAGTATTACAGTAATGGTTCTGTGCAGAAGACAGATTAAATATGTTTTTGCATCAACTAAGGCTTCAGTGAAGTCATGATGTGTTGATAGTAGACATTTTAAAGGTACCTGCATGGTCAAGATTTTTAAACAATGAAGTAGATGATGTCAAGTCTCTTCTCAACTTTGAAATAATGCTACCAAAAAATTGCTGAAGGAGGCATCACAAGTATCTGTTATGGGGTTGTGGTGGTTTAACCCTGGGGTTGTTGGTTTAACCCTGGCTGAAGGCCAGATGCCCACAACAGTCGCTATATATATTGAGAGGCTTAGGAGTCGAGATAAGGACAGGGAGAGATCATACCGCCATTAAAGACACAGACACAGACACAGACACAGACACACTCTCTCTCACTCTCATTCTACTCCCCACAGGGGCTTCAGTTTTTCATTAATTGCCCCAGTGTGGCTTCCACAGGGTGCAGACCTTCAGGATCAGGCTGCTCCAGCCTGGTCCCCCACAGAGTTACAAGTAGCCCCCACCAAACCTGCTCTGCATGGGCCCCTCTTTCCACAGGCTGCAGGTCCTGCCAGGAGCTTGCTCCAATACGGGTCACAGCATCTTCCATATGTCTCCACCCACTCCAGCATGGGGTCTTCCATGGGCTGCAGGTGGGGTCTCTGCTCCCCATCATCTTCCACGGGCTGCAGGGGGACAACCTGTTTCATCATGGTCTCTTCCACAGGCTGACAGGGAATCTCTCCTCTGGCACCTGGAGCGCCTTCTCCCTCTCCTTCTTCACTGACCTTTGTGTCTGCAGAGTTTCTTATATCTTCTCACTCAGGTAACAAAAAGTGGCCCCTTGCAGGGTTTTTTCTTCTTAAATATGTTATCACAGAGGCACTACCACTGTCACTAATGGGCTTGGTCAGTAGCAGGTCCCTCCTTGAGCCTGGCTGATATTTACACTGTGGGGCCTAGGGAAAGCTTCTAGCAGCTTCTTGCAGAAGCCGCTCCTGCAGTCCCCGCTTCACAACCAAAACCCTGCCACACAAACCCACAACAGGGATACATGACTTTATAAAATTTTAAAATTAATACAAAAAATGAATGGGGTTAGGGAACAAAAGGGCATATTGTAGAGTTTTGTTGAGAAAGCTTTATTTCCAAGATGGGATAGCTGATACCTGTAATTTTTCTTGTTTCTACCAAGGAAAAGATGTTGTGGAAAGTATGAGAAACTGCTGGCAGTTTTGTATATTCAGAATGCTTACTGGTTTTAATCATTAAAGGATATTAAACTTTCATCTTGTTTTTTGCTCCTGTGCAAGTATCATAATATTTTAAAAGAAGTTCAATTATTTGCATATTTTTAAAGCAACAAATCTAATTGAGCAGCAGTGATCACCCTTTATTATCTAATGAATTGCATATATTAGACTCTAGCTAGGCCCAAGAGCCACAAGACATATACCCTCAAGAACCAAGAGGACAGCAAGCTCTGGGAGCAGCTTCCAGTTAAAAGGCAGTAGGTCTAGATCCTCCAAGATCCCTAAAGATTATCCTAGGATCTTATCCAAGGATCTCCTTAGAAATCTGCTGCTTTTTCAGGTGATTTATCAACAGTGGCCTCAGCACCCCTTCCTGGCTAGTGATCTCCCACAGATGAGTTTTAGAAAACATTCTGAACTTAAAGACAGATGATGACAGATCACCAAGAAGTAATGCGATAGTATGGCTCCAACTTGGCTTGTGAGCTGTATGCAATTCATGAGCCACAGGGTTGCCTCCCAGTGACATGGGAGTGGGAGTTAAACTGTCAAAACTTACTGTGACTGTCAATGGCATATTGACATCTTTCAGCCACAATGACATTTTTTTGTATTTTCAAATCTACCATTAAAGTGATGGAATTTAGGCCAGATTTTACCTCTTTTAACTGTACTCACCTAGAAGCTAGTAATGTTGTCTAATGTAGTTGGGCTAGGCTCCCCCTAATGTCAATGGAGAAAGACACCAGAGTGATTCATCCCATGCTAAGATCAGTATCTGAAATGTATCACCTTTGTAGGTGCCTCTCTTCAGGTGAATCCCAGAAAAATAGCGTGGACTAGGTGTTTAACTTATAGAGGTATAAAGTCAGACTAGATGAGTATCATATACAATGTTTTTTTAAAAACAAAGTTCTATCAAAGTTCTCCAGCTAATACCATTGTTACAACTGTAACAGCAGAGCAGATTTATCAAGCTACCTACTTTGTATTTATATCAATGCTCCTGGCAAAATGTAATTCGTCCTGTTCAGCTGTGTCTTTGGCACTACATGTCTTTGGCACTGGACTTCTAACCCAGGGGGATTCCTCAAGCTTCAGGGACAGGATCCTTTGCTTTTAGGAGAGAAAGCCTAAGCTCATTTCAGAATGCACTGTGAGGTTGTGAGCGGCCACACTGTGATATATAGTTAGATTCTTCAATGTGACAGATTTGTTATAATTTGTAATACCAGATTCTAACTGTGAAAATGCAGCAAGGGGTACTACCCACGGAAGTATGTCTACACACACACTGAAATATTTAAAAGACCATGTCTTTGATCCTAATGTTAAAAAATGTCCCTTTCCTCCTTCCAGCTGGAGCCCCTTCCCACTGTGCCTCCCAGTTCTAAGTGTATCCAGCAGGACACACTCATCTCCCGGATGCAGCATTCTGAAGAAGCACTGCTAAATAGATACTTACAAGGGTGTTAGTGTTTATAGAAAACTAGGAACTAATTTGAAAATTCTACAGATGTAATTGTTTTTCATCATCTTGTGCAGATGGATAAAAATAGAAATGACAATAAATAGGGTGCCCTTCCCATTAGTCAAACTGGTAATGAGTAATGTATCTGAATGAATGTCAGTAAAACCTACATACTACACCACACTTCAGAAACCCTCTTCTTCAAGAGAGAAGCCATAAAAGCATAAAGGTTTAACCTGCACTTATTTGAAATGAGTATATTATTTGTGAGGCAAGGATTCAATAAGGTGTATTAGTCACCCCAAACAAGTGTCAGTAAAAACCGTCTCTGCCTATATTCCACAGATTGTACCCTCTTCAAAAAGGCAAGCATCTTAGAAAATCTGGGGAACATTAAGTTTGAGAAAGCAGGTTGCTTTAGTATCAAAGACCCAAATATATTAGTCAAAGGCAAAAAACTCCCCCACCCTTATTAGATACTAGGAGCCTTTGGAAAAGGATCTGAATAAACTCTTCTCCAAATCATCATGTAAAATTTAAAGGTCATCAGATGACATGGATTTAACATCTTACTGCTTGCTGTTAGCTACAGAAGAAACTTCTGTCCTGCATGAGCGTCCTAAGATTCTGATCATACTGTGAAATACAGTTGTGCCATGACTTTGTTTCCCACTTCTGCAACTCAGGCCAGGACAGTTCTGGAACACCACTCTTTTTCAAGCATGCAGAAGTCTTTTTGTGCTGTTATTGGTGGTGTCTTGTGTTCTTTATTACAGCAGTTATATGAAACTTTATGAGGTCTTAAGTAAGAGAAGTAGTGCCAGAGCTGATGTACTGGAACACAGTGACAAATGAGACAGAGGCGAAGAGATTTACTACATAGATGTATGGTGCCACATGAAGGAATCTTTTCTCCAATTTTTAGGCTCTTTATTTCTGATATAAATACTATGCACCAATAAGAATGGAGAAGCTTGTGCAGGAAGTTGGATCTTAAGCAAAGATACAGTTGTTAGAAAAACTAGATACAGTTGTTAGAAAAACTAGTCATTTCCTTTAAAATGCAGGGCACTTAAATAGCAGTGCAATAACCTTCTTATGACACTCACCTTCGATCTCTCATCCAAAGCCCATAAGGAGGGTCTGGCTGTTCACTTGCTTTTTTTAAATACGGACTTGGGAAAACCATATTAGGAAGGAAAACAAGAATTACTAAGTATTCCCATGTCTCCAAGGAGTTATTCACAAGCTTAATGTTAAAATATAATCTGCTGGTGACTACGTAACAATTTCCCCTCTCTTCCCATTCCAGAGTGGATATGAGATACTGCAGTCTACATGCCCGGTCTTGAATTTTTAGTTCTGGGTGTAAGAGCTCAGTGCAATATAACCCTCTAGGGAAAACAGAAAAAGTGAGAGGAAGGCCTTGTGCACATGTCATTTTGGGAGAGGCGGGGCCTGATTCAGTGGCTGGGCAATAGGAAGTGGTGTGTTACCCCCACGCGGGATTAGGCTCTAGGAGCGATATGGGAGTCGGCAGACACAATTAACTAGCCGGAAATAACAATTGCCTTGAGAGCCAGCAAGAAGTAAAAGCCTGGGGAACAGCCCTCCAGTAGGAAAAGTAAAAGAACTGCAACAATAGAAGGATAAATCAAATCTCACACAAAACCATCGATAACTCTCATCTGAGCACTGGACATGAAATCCACACACTAATATTAAGGAACACAGACTACGGGATTCACTCTGAGCAACAGACTTGGAAAGCCCCAGGGGACAAAATCAGTGCTAGGCTTTTCCGTGGAATACCTGCCAGCTCCTGCTGCACACAATGGTCAGGAGAGGATTTAGTAGATGTCAGAGAGAACATTTACGCTCTCCAAGATGTGGAGGAAAAAAAATAGTCCCAAGCATGCTGTTATTCCATGAGTCACAAGTGTGGAAACCTCTCTTTGAAGTACAGACATGGTTATTTACCATCTTTCCAAATCCTGGCTATAAATAACTTTCTAATATATCTCAAAATTAGTGATATACTATGGAATACACAGCCAGATTTAACAGGCTTATATCTAGGACAGTCCTAGACAGACAGATGCATGCAAAGCAAGTGTGGTATGTCAGATTCACCACATATGCAACACTGTTGTGCTGTACATGCTCAGAGAAGCTGCACAGTAAGTACAGTCTGGAGTCAGACCTCTTGCACATACATTCTTTATCTGCCCACATGGATACATCCAATTTCTCCCAATACAAGGCAACCTGTGCATGTAGAAAAACACCTATGGCAACCGAAATACAGGGAAAGCCATGCCATCTGTGCTCTTCCTATGAGAAACTGTATTGAACGTATAATTATACAACACACCCTGTACTTAAACAGGATATTCCACAGTACATGGGACCCTCAGCACTGTGGTATTTATTTTTGATAGCATGCCATGCTGTGATTGCTCAGAAGAGCACAGAGGTCAACATCAGTGTGTATACATGACTGGTGGGCAGAAGACACTGTGATTATCTAATATTTAATTAGGTTACAACAATAGCACTAATATCCTTATCCTTGCCACATGAGTTCATCTACAGGGCAACACAACATCCCTACTGAAGCTTTGGGACATAGTATCTAACTCCTGAGATATGACATTTACTGCATCACAAATATTGTGTCCCCCCCCATACCACAGGGATTCTTGTAGGACGTGTACTTACAATCACAGCAAAATTAAAGCTGGGTGAGATCCTTTGCAGGTCACCAGTTCAACCTCTTGCTCCAAACAGATCTATCTTCAAAGCCTTGTCTAGTCTAGTTGTATCTCCATGGGCAGTAAGTCCATAGCCACTCAGGAAATGTGTTCCAGTACTTGACCTTTGAACTCTCTTTCCTTATACACAGTTGGAATCTCTCTTGTGTGCAATTTCTCACTTTTGTCTCTTGTCCTGTTGGTGCACATCTCAGATAGAAGCCTTCTGCTGCCTTCTCAACAATAGCCCCTGGGAAGGTGAACATTGTCATTAGATCCTGCTGTAGCGAAACCCACTTCCTCAGCTTCTTGTACATCATGTGCTCCAGCCCCTAGAACCTCAGCAGCCTCCAGTCAACATGTTCTAGGCTGCTGCTGGAGGGACCAAAATTACACAGTGGATATTCAATGTGACCTCACCAGTGCTTCACAGAGAGCACATATTGATAATGAACACCTGTGGGTGTTGAAAACCCATTATGAACTTTAGTCCACCAGGTGCTGGGCTGCTCCCAAGCCAGTTGGTTCTCAGCCTGCAGCATTGCATGAGGATGGTCTATCCCATGTGTAGGACTTTGCACTTGTTTCTGTTGACCAACAAAAGGTTCTTGCTGGCCCATTCCTGCAGCTTGCCAAGACCACTCTGAACGGCAGCTCTGGCCTCCAGTATGTCAAGTTATCTCCCTGGTCTGATGCAGAGATCAGCTGAAAACTTCCTGAGGATGCATTCTGTCCTACTCACTGAATCACTGAACATATCAAACAGGATTTACTCCAGTGTTGATCCCTGATGCCTCCTAAGCGTGCATCAGACTTCAAGGTCCTACCCTTAAAGCCTGGTGGTACAGACAGTTTTTCACACACAGTTTGCCCACTACATCCATCTCTCCCCAATTTTAAGGTTTCATGAAGAAAAACCTACCAAAAACCCTAATAAAGTCATGGCATCCTCTGCTTTCCCCTTGATCACTAAGCCAGAAGTCAGTGAGGTTGGGTCAGACATAACTGAACTTAAAGGCATACCATTTGCCTTTTTTCAGTCACTGGCAGTCTTCTAAACACCACAGCCTTTCAAATGTCACTGGGAATGAGCACACAGTAACATTGGCCAGGTCCCTCATGCTCAAACATACACCAACTGGACCAGTGAACTTGTATATGCCATTTGATGCAGTGGACTTTAACTTGTCCTATTGTGGACAGTCTCCCTCTCCTGCAAACTCTGCTACTAGCCATGGACACTTGGGACATGTGGGCCAAGGTGTGGGGGAATTGGGTATCTCAGCCTTCCCCTCAATCTTTATCAGTAGGTCAATCACCCAAATCTGCAGCAGGCCCACATGTTCCTTTGTCTTTCTTTTGCTGCTGATGTGCCTGTAAGAAGCCCTTTTTGTTGCCCCTCACATTCTCCTTCAGTTGCATCTCCAGCCAACCTTTGGCTTTTCAGATTCCACTCCTTTACTAAAATAACAACCATCCTCTGCATGAAGTGATAGAACTGCAGCCCAGGGTAGTTTGCTTACAAACCCTCTGTCTTTTGAATGATTTCTAGAAATGTTATTTAAGAAATGTGGTTGGTTCTTATCCATATCTCATCTTTTTGGAAAGTTGCAAGCAGGTGCCTGTTCAAGCATTTATTTAGCTGGTACTATGGAAAATGCCATTGTTCTAAATTATTCTTTCTTCCTTTGTTCTCTGTTGTTAGTTGGTTTGTTTCCAGTAACCTCATATTCAGTGCAGAAGAAAAACATAAACACATACACCTGATAGGAGAGAATCGAATGGTTCATTACCTTCATCATGCAGATTCAACTGCTGACACATCTCTCCAGGATTTTCTCTAATATTTTGTATTACTTCAGGTCTGCCCAAGCAACTTCACACAATTATCATTAAAAAACCCAGCCCCTTAAATGAAAGAGTTCCTTCCTATTATTCAGATCTGAACTTCCTGCCCCATCGCCCTCTAAAGCAAAATTTAAAAAAAATAGTAATGTGAGAAACTAGCTAAAGTTTTCCTAGATGTAGTGAGTCTGTAAACAATAACTCTGAGGGTGTTTTTTTCTAACTTTCCAGATCTAGAAAAGGGAGGTGTTTCTTGCTTTCCAAGCATGTGTATTAAGTGTAGTGCATCCCAAGACAACTTTCTTTCATATAAAGATACCACTTGTTCAACATATTCTCCACCTGTTTGTTTCATTGGTTGGTTTTGATAGAAATTAATTGGTCTCTTTAGTCTTATGAACTTTCACAATAGCTAAGAAGTGTTTCTGAAACATTTTGTAGACAATAGGAAGTTGTTTGAATTGCAATATAGCCAGAACTGTACATATTCTCCATAGTTATGTATTACCTCTGCACTTCAGTAACACGGTTGATATTATGACAGCTGTATTTAAAGTTGCCAAAATTTGGGTTTTTAAATTCTTCTTCTGTGTGTTCATAAGTTTGTCATTTTTTATTGCTGAACTGTAGTATTTATTCCCTACTTCTAGGAAACTTTTAAGATGTCTGAGGATGATGAAAGCATACTTATTAAAAAAATAAATTTACTTCTTAATAAAGCTCTCTGTTACAAGAAAGATGTGTTTTGAATAGTTGATTCATACAGTTGCTCAAAAAGCTGTGTGCTTATTCTGTCATTAAATCTGCTCTCTCTCATTAGGATGTGAAATAGAATTAGGATCCAAACCAGGGGTCAACTGATGAAAGATTGACAAAGCACAGTGCCACTGCCCCTATCCTGGTTCTTCCTATATGCAGCACAAGGAGTGGCCACACACCTGTCTCCCAGGACCCCCTCCTGGTGACAAAGAAAAGCCTTCCCTATGACTAGGAAAACCGTAGGTGACAAAGGAGGAAAGGAGCAGGAATTGTTCTGGGAACTGGCTAGGCATGGGACTCTGAAACATTTCCCTTCCACAGTTTCATGTCAGCTAGGATCCTGAGAAACTTTCCAATGCTGTGCCCAGCTCTCCCCAGCATCTACAGCCTGTGCCCACCAAGCATTGCTGATCTTCTTCCTCCAGCTCCTTTGTGTTTCTGAGGGCTACAGAAAGGTTCTGAGATAGGGGCAGGAAGGACTTTCACTGTGATTAATGCAGCAAGATCTAGCTCTTAAAGGTAGTATTTTAGGTTCTTTTTGTCTCCAAACACTGATCTTGCTCTAAGAATATTTCATTTAAATGAATGGGGCGTAGTGCAGCTCTGTGAGACCCTCTTCTGTCACAGCAGGGTATACAGAGCTACGTAACCATGTGGTATCATCCAGCCACAGGACAGTGGATCTGCCTTTCATCATAGATACATGCTTCTGAGAATCACTGAAACAGGAACAGGGACTCAAAGCTGTGACTGGCGAGGAAATGCCAGGCTCTACAGGCAGTGCAAGGGCAGGATGGCAAGGCAAGCAGCTCCAGGGACAGCAGCACAAACAGGTATGGCAGGAAGGTGTTTTTTTACCCCCACCCCTGGATACTGAAGCACAGGTCAGGAGAGTATGATGGGCACCTTTACCTTCTCAAAAACCCAGCCCTTGCTCTTTAGAGCTTGCTTTTGTATGTAAGGTGCCTCCACAGGTTTTACGCTGCTCTTTCTACTATTTCTGTCATCTTTCCCCAAATCTCCGAATTATAGATTCAGTGATGGCACCTGGGGAGGGGGAGGACTGAGAGAGAACTCAAGAGCGATGAAAAGATGGAGTGATGGAGATGAGAGGAGATACCACAGTAGTGGTGGCTAGAACACAAGCAGTGCAAGGGTTGGTGAGCTACGGAACACAAAATCAACATGCTCCTCTCTCTGGAAGACCAATGTTGAATTTAACACTACAGTCACACCCAGGCAGCGCTCAGTGTCAATGCTCTTTCCAACTTCTCCCTTCGTTGTAAGGGTGCTTCAGTTGGTATCAGTTAAATACCTTCAGAGGCCTCTAAGCAGGCCCAAAGCATGATGTATCTACTTCAAATGGCCAGGCCTCCATATGGTCTCATCTCCTCTGGTTTCATTCCTTTCGTGAATTTTGTCTCTTCGTAGCTTCTCCACTGCTCTTGGGCCCATGGTTTCCCTCAGTAAGCCTTTTTCAAAGCTGCATGTGAAAGAGAGCATTATTGTCCAAAGTTGTAATTTTAATGTAAGTAACATTCAGTGCTTCTAGCCCTCAGCTTCTGAAGGTGAAGATGATGAGATGTTAATCTCAGCTTTCATTAAGAAAAAAACAAAGTTTTGTTATTTCCCTTCAGGTTTTGAAGAAAAGCTTGGGAATATTTTTTTTTAAAAAGAAAAAAAAAGAAAAAAAGAAAATTAGAAAATTCCTGTCTCTAAAACCAAATAATACACATATTCCTTCAGGATACTATTTTTAAAGACCAAGATTTCACTCATCTCATGACTTTTCACCAGTTTTGGCTGAGGCTTTGACTTTCCCCTCCATTGCACAGGAGGGAGACACCTCAGAGCAGACAATAGGACTCCCAAAATCCCTAGTGTCTTCCAACAGCCTGACCTGACCAGTATGACCCAACTCTTGACATTCCTGTAAGGTCTATGGCAAGAATACCATTCCCCCCCACTTCTGTGCCTATGCACACAGGGACTACAAAAGTCAAGACCAGTAGCACATTTGAACCCTTTCAGTAACCAACCTGAGAATGACAGGATGCGACTTGATCGAGCATTTCTTCTTTTTTTAAAAAGCAAACACCCCAAACCCAACAGATTGCTCCAGGAAATTACTGTAACCCTCTCCTGGCCAGTCACCTCCAACACATTATGGGGATGCCCAGTCCCACAGTGAGTGCTCACCACACGTCGTGTGTGCCCACCGTGTTCGACTTCTCATGTCCCCAGCACCGGGCTCTCAACCCGGGTCTGACAGGTGTGGGTACACACCAGGCACACGCACAGGACCCCCGGGATCCCCCGGGGCAAGGTGCCTATGGCTCCCATATGCATCGGCAGACCCTGGCGCGGAGGCCGGGAGGGCAGTGTGCGAAGCGATCCTGCAACAGCCCGGCAGGGCCCGGCAGCGACCTCAGGGCCTGCCCCACAGCCGCCCCCCGGCCCCTATAGGGCCCGTGCCCCACGCCCAGCCCCGGGCGGCGGAAGTGTGTGTAGGGGGCAGTATAGGAATTTCCTGTGACGTCCCGGCCCGGACTCCATTAGGCTGCAGCTGGGCTG
>VZTU01016579.1:98324-210967 GCA_013400835.1 Zapornia atra | reverse complement strand
GAAGAAGGGATCCCCGGAGGAGGGTTTGGTATCGAAAACTGCCCTGTCACAGCCTTGTAGTCCCCAGCGAGGAAGAGAGCAGTGCCTGGGTGCGAGGCAGGGCAGTGGGGCAGGCCCGCTCGAAAAAAAATGGAGCCGGAGATGTGTTTTCCAAGCCTGTGGCGGTCAGCTCGGTGTCTGCGAAGGGACAGGCCAAGAGCTTCCTCTGCCAGGGATGGCAATATGGAAGTCGAGTTGCACACCGATAAGGGTAGATCAATACAAATGTTTTAGTGGGGGAGAAGTTATCTGGNAGGGGCGGTTTTTTGCACGTTAGCTCCAAGATTTGGTTTGTCAGCTGGGAGGAAGTAAGCATAAACTAAATTGCCACTTAAATAGCCTGTTTGGTTTCAGTCTGAAAGCCTTCGTCCCTGTAAATGGTGACGGCCTCTGCAGATTTGTGCTGGGCACAATTTTTTATAATACTCATTTCTCATCTACAGATAATCTTACATTGTCCCTTTCTTAAAATCAGAATAGGGAAAATAATTTCCCAGTTTAGTAGGACAAGTCTGAGGATTTAGTTGCAACGCTCACTTTGTGAGTAAAGCTGAAGCCAACATGTCATCATCTGGGAAGGAGGTTAGAGAAGCCCTGTAAAGTTTTCATGTAACTGCCACAAAAGAAGTTTTCAAAACACTGTCGAGTGGGTCAATTGTAGAGAAGTTAGTGCATAAAATAAATTGCGTCTGACACAAGAGGCTAGTTTACAGCAGCAGGCAACTCGTGACTGTTCATAGATGGCACCACAGTAAATAAGCTATTTTTAGTGTAAAAGGGGGAGGGCTACAGGTTCATGAGTTTGTTTATTTTATTTTAAGGAGCCAGTCTTTTAATATATGCTGAAGAAGAAAAAGGCCTGTTGCAGATGTAGTGGTTCTCCGTGCTCTTTTATGGGGGAGGAGGAAGGGAGGGCAGGGGATTGTAGCCAGTAGCTAACAGCTTTCTAGTCTGTATCTTCCTTCATGAAGTTTATCTTCTGTGCAGGGATGGCTGTTTGTGGTGGCTGGTAAGTCACATACTTTATGGTACTTCAGTGAAGCTTTCAAGCTCTTTGTCAACTTGCTTTAGATATAGGTAGCTGTTTACATGTCTCAGGAAACTGACTCTTTCTGGACAACCATCTGAATCTGATCATGATATTCTTTATTAAAGTTACTTTTAAATATGGTTAACTATTATCATAGCAGGCGGTATATTTGTGAGGGTAAAACTGGTCGGGTTTTTTTACACTGTATCTCTCCTGCAGCCAGACTGTTGATCTTCTCATGCAAGAGTCAGGATGTCGTTTAGAACATCCTTCTGCTACCAAATTCCGCAATCATGTCATGGAAGGAGAATGGGATAAGGTAACGTAGGGCTTATAGGACTGTATTAACCACTGTTTAAATTTATAGTATCTGTGAGAGAACTCAAAATCCACCATCCTTACATACTTTTTTGTTTGTTTTTGTTTTTTTTTTCTTATGCCTATTTCTGCAGGCTGAGAACGACCTGAATGAACTTAAGGCTTTAGTGCATTCTCCGCATGCAATTGTGGTAAGAGGCACACTTGAATTCTTTCAGAGTTGTATAGTTGGACTAATTGTAGTGGTGTAATCACCATGGAGTTGGTTGTCAACAGTTCTTGTTTTCTTTTTTGTTTACTTTAAGCAGCTTGCATGCTGTATCAAATGTCATACTAATCTGAACTTTCTAAATTGTTTTTTAGAACGTGAGATAGGAAGCCCAAAAGTATTGAGGCTAGTATTTGGTGTACTGAATGTTAAAGCTTTGCTGAACATACTTAAGTGATAAAATATAAATCCTATAACAGTCCTAAATTAGGTCAGTTTGCATAGAAACTGCTTATGTTGAATATTAATCTAAAACTGGAAATGCTTCTCGCAATCTCTGTGTTTATGAGAGTTGGGTTTTCTTGAGGGAAGAGAAGTTTAGAAATAAAATGCAGTAATACTAATGTGGAGTGGGCATTGTAACAGCACAATACAAAAATATAGAAACAGCTATAGACCATGAACAATACTGTTGCTTTTCCAGATGGCTTCTAAAGAGCAAATGCATTTGTATTGCTGTTTGGGATTTTATTTAGAGCTTTTTCTCTTTTGCTGGCTTTTTTTTTAAAGATGAACCTAGAAATAAAAGGTTGGTAGATTGGTAGATCCTGTGACTTGACAATTGCAGTATGTGTTGTTATGACTTCGCTTACTTTGAGGAAAGTGTTTCTTACTTTGATTTTTTTTTCCTTATATTTCGAGATAGAAACCATTACTTGGCTCTTCAAACAGCTTATTCTGTTGTGTTTAAACGTTTATTTTAACAAAAGGAAGTTAGAACCGTAGGGTCACTTAGGAAGAAAACAGTAGGGAAGGCTTTTTGAAGTGTCTATGACTGTAAACAATGAAGAATCAGCTGATGGCTGCTTAGCTCCACTTCTAGCTGATTCATTTGTTGTCAAGACAATTTCCTGTCTGGTGGGGGAGGGAGAGAAAGAGAGAACAGGAAGTGAAGTAGGAAAAACAGATGTTTAACAAAACATCAGAGGGTACTTGAGTGAAGATTACATTCTGTTCTATTATATTGGTCAAAACTCAGCACCTCTTTGTTAGACTAGTTGTTCACTTTCTCTTTTCTCGAAGAGTTGATAGTACAAGATTTACTGTTCAAGTAGTTTAGAATATTGCACACAGCTCTCAACAGTTTGTGGAGACTAAAAGTATGAAACCACCATATCTGAATATGAATGGTTGTTTGACTGTTATTTTCTCATAGAACTTCTGAAGTTAAGTTTCTCAGTAGTATTAAAGCTTCTTATGTCTCTGGGAATTGAGATTTAGCTGAGTATCAGCAGCATTGTACATTATGGAGAGCTTCATTTGAGTCAAAAAGGGGTTTTTTCCTTCTGTTGTTTTGGAAGCCTCTGAAATGATGGTGCTTTTTAATGTTGATGTCTAACTGCTTGAGTAAAACTTGGTGCAATAAAAATACTTGGTTTAGACAGAACTTCACCTGAACCAAATATTAACTATTTTCTTCTTAAAAGTTGTTCTCCCTTACATAGACATGTGATTGAAAAGAGATAATAGCATGAAATGTCTTGTGTATGTGTTAGTTAGCCAGTGCTGATTTGCAGAGCTAAGTCGAGCTCGTGCATGGTCCATTGTGTGCACGCTGTCTCTGTCTCGCTCCACGCCTGGCACTTTTCTGTACATGGTTGAGATTATGGCTGGGCATTAATGTAGTCAGCACCTGGAAAACTAGTGAAAAATCATCACAGGTAAGGAGGGATGCTTTATGTTCTGTAGGTAATCCTTATTGCAACAAAATCAGAGCTAATGAAGATGATAAATGTCTTGATTAGGGAAAAGTCCAAACAAGATGCTGCTGCAGGTAACTCTTTAAAAACATAAAATTAGATTCTGGGTTTCCTGACTTGTGACTCATACTGCATGACTAGAAGTTTCACAAATGTGTGCATACAAGAAGAATGGGTACCTAAAAGTTTAGATGACACACAGTGTTTAAGAAGGGTGGGTGGGTGTTTGGTGGTTTGTTCTTTGCTTGGTGGCTTGGTTTTTTTCCTTACAGAGATCTGACCTGGACAAAATAACCAGGTTATGTAGCTGCTCTTGAAATGTCTGGTCAGTGAAGGGGATATGTATGTATTTTGAAAATTCTATTTGTCTTTTCCTTATTTCTGCAAAGTGCTGGAAGTTCTACAGGTGAAAACACTTAACACGAAATGACTGTTCTCAGTTTGTAAACCTTTGCTGTGTGTTGATATATTGGGTTGTCTGCTATTTCTATTTGTGTCAATGCAACTGAGTGCTATATAGTGTATGATTAGTCATGTTTACTTATCCAGCGTCTAAGATACAGCTGTCTTGAGACAAACTGTAGGAAAACTTTATAGTTGATTCAAGCATGCTGTTTTTCCTCGAGCAATGCTTAGAAAATACCAGCTTCAAGCCAGCCCAAAGTTTTGCTTGCTTTTTGGGTACTCAGGCATTATCATGGCATCTATCTTCGACAACTAATTTAACCTAGTAAGGAATGTGGAGATTATTTGTTTATAGTCATCTAGAATATACTTTCAAATTGTCTTCTTTACTGTTTATTTTCATTTAATTAAATGGGCCTTCTCCCAAGTTTTGGAGTTATACAGCCTGCAGCAGGCAGTACAATTTAAAAAAAAAAAAAAAAAGCTTTGATCTTTGTTGTTTAAGCAAAGTGCTCCACCTGCCTGTATGGCATGCCTCTTGCTACCAGGGTTAAGGGTAGTTCCCTATTAGAATGAATTACCAAATCCTGTCACTTAAAGGGTATGTTTGAAGCTTTGTGACATTCTATAGGTTGGAGTATTTTCTGTATTTTACATATCAAATCTTATATAAGTTTAAGTTTTGGATGGTTAAGTGCTTTTATCAGTATTTTACAAGGCTGCCAAAGTAATGAGGGCTACAAAGTAATGAAAATTGGGGTCTTAGTTCTGCAGGCTACAAGCAAATAGCTACTGCATTGACTTTGTCTTGAAACATCAGCTGATAATTTCAGTATGTCTTTTATTTACCGTCTTCATTTCAAAGAAGAGTTGTTTCAGCAAGGTTCACTTAATTATTTTGAACACATAGTACAGAAATAAAATGGTTGTGGAACTTAAGATATGCAGGTCAAATAAGACCAAAATCTAATCCTAAAATTAGGTTATTACACATTTTATTCCTTAAATGTCTAAAGACTTGTTAATGTAACCAGTAGTCAGAATGGCCCAGTTTCTTGACTGTAGTAAGATGCTTGTTCTACTGTTTTGGGTTATTTTGCTGAGGTTTTTGCCTTCAGTTACTTACTGCTGGTGAATTGTGGTGTGCACACAACTCCTAGAATTTAAGGTTTTACAAGGGACTTTCCTATTAGCAGGTAGGGCAGCAGAGGAGTAAAGAACTAAACGCTTGAAAGGCTGCAGTTTGAAGAAAGCAAAGTGCTAGTAGTACATACATGAAAACAAACAAAAAACCCTGTAAATCTATTAATTCTTAGTTCTGCCCCTGGGTGACCAGAGGTTCAACTTACACTTTAATAGCTTCTAGAAACAACAAAATACTGCACTTTAATCTCAGAGTTAAAAAGTCAGGATGAGGTAGTGATAACTGAACAAAACCAGCAAGACTGCAGTACTAAAACTGTTGGATTTGGCTCTTCCTGGGCCCTGCTGGGTGAAGAATCTTTGCGATAAGCCAAGCAGCAGTGGTGTCTGGGTTTCAATTGTTCAACAGTTAAGAGTTTAATGATGTTGAATTTCCATTGCAAACACTGAGATGATAACAACAGATCCCAGACAGTTCTATTGCATTGTACATGATGTAATTTGGATTATGATAATTTTTATTTCCCTTCTTTGGAAGGCAGCTAAAGAATATGGAGAATGAGTAAGCTGTTCTTGTGGGTGCCTTGCATCAGATTAGCTGAGTATAAACTCGTTCTGTTCTGCTTAAATAGTGAGTTTTGGTTTTTTGCTTTAGAGTTGCCAGTATTATAAACAGTTCTCTTTCCTTCTAGAAGACTTAGTTTGAGCTGTAGAAGAGATGATACACTAAAAGAGGTCTTGTCTGCCCTGAGAAGGTGGTATTGGAAGTAATTGGCAGTAATATTAGTAGGGCATATAAGTAGTTGGGAGAAAATAAAGACAGAATTCAGTTTGCCAGTGAAATCTGTTTGTCAGCAAAGTCAATAGTTGTACAAAAATAAGTGATAGGAGGCTCTGATATATTAAAAACCCAAAGACTTGAACTATGATGTCACTAGAGTGTGACTTTTGCCTTAAGGAGGATTCATGACATTGTTTCAGTATGCTATAGGGTGAGTTTTGGAGCAGTTATCAAAATAGCTTAGAAAATCAGTTTAATTTCCCTGTCGATGCTTTAGTCCCTGCCTTTTGTTGTAGGTAAGCAGTTTGAAATTGTAATTTATTTCTTATTCTAATTCTCCAGTATATTAACAGTAGACTCCTGCATGAAGTGTATAGGACTGTGATGTGTTCTGGAGGCTTTTGTATTCCTAATATGCCAAAGTCACATATGATATCGATGACTTTATTTTTTTCTTAATTATGCTTTCTAACCCCAAACTGAAGTTATACTTCTTTGGCTAACTTGGCAACAGCATTCTGCATGGTACTGTTTTGTAATTGCTTCCTGGAAGTTGTTGAGACTGATGTTACAAAAACTGGTTTAAGGCTTTTCTACTCTTTTTTTTTTTTTTTTTTACTTTTCCCCCTAAATTACAAAAATAACATACCAAGACTTAAAAAGTAGGGAGGGAGAAAGATTAATTACAGATATGGTTATCACATTTAAAGACTCTATAAACTTAATAAATAATATTAAATATGCAGTGAATGGATAAAGATGAGTTGGAGGGATTGTAGGTTTGATTACAAACTGGAAATATCAAACTTCTTATCCGATGGTGATTATCGATGTTGGGTGACCAAGAGGAATATAATATGGTATGTGCCTACTACCTGAGCACCTCCATGCATCCTTGTAAGCACGTGCATAGCTGGGAGAAGAAGCTCTTATCCCTCCTGCTGCTAGTGTATAAGCAAACAGTGTGAGATCTGCTGGCCGACTGCATGGAACCACCACTGAGCCTGTAAATAACTGGGATCATTCTTCTGTCTGTCTACATGTGAGAACACAAAAAAAATGTTTTCTCAACTGGAAAAAGAGTACAGTGATGCTCTAACAATTCAAAATCCAAATAATCTGAAGAACTGGATAGGGAATGTAATATTGGTTTGTCTGTGGCATGCAGGACAGTAGAGTACTACAGACATGTTTGAACATAAATCACCTTTACTGTGTAATGTTTTAAGCGTCACAAAGCTGTGGGATAAATTAATAGCACTCTGTGTGGAAACTTTATTCTTATTAAGAATTTAATATCTCTGGAAGCTAAAGCTGCCTTGTTTTAGCTTTGGGTTTTACATATAGCAAGCCTTAAACCTTCACATAAGCTTTAATGGGACAGGAGCATCTTAAAATTTCCTGATCATCCCTCTGCTTAAGGAGGCTGGCAGTGTGTTTGAAACTAAGTAAACATTGACCAAATATGAGCATGAAAGTAGTGAGGTGCCTGAGGACTGACAAAGCAGAGGAAAGCAGTGATTGAACTTGTGGTTGTGTATTCATTAGAAAAGAAATGTAATTTTCTATACTTAATCTTCATTCTGCTTATCACTTAATTGTCTAAGAATGTACATTTTCCTCTTCAACCTGGTGAGTCATGTGGTCCAGAAATGTCTTTTCTTCCTGATAACTGCTAGCAGTAAAGATGATGTGGAAACACTGATTATTTGGTTTAATCCAGAAAATAACCCCAAACTACGTTTCTAATAAATTGGTATTGGAAACTTTTAAGCCTCTGTATTTTTGAATATAGTAAATACAGGCCTGCATTTTATTTTTTTATTCACAGAGGTTTGTTGTTAGAACAGCAAACTTGCTTATTTTTTAAAAAATGAAATAACAAAAAACTGTACCAGATGAAAGTAATACTAAGAAATAGCAGTGGCTACTTCTAACAATTGACTCCTAAGTGTAAAAAAAATTTTTTTTTCTGTAGTCCTTAAAAATGATCCAACACCCAAGGAAAACAATATGGAACCACAAAATAAAACCTCAGGCAGTGACCATTTGTTACTGCTGTGTGTTATGCAGCTATGCAAACAATCCATATCAGCTCCTATGCAAGCAATATGAGAACTTGTTGAGTTGGCCTGTTGTGTTCTGTCATGCAGTCTAAAATATGTGATTAGATGCTTTTGGGTGCTTTTCTTGATAGGATTCCCAACCTTATATTCTGTCTGCTTTGGGGTTTGAAGAACGGTGGCTGAAAAGGGAGTGAGTATGAAAATGAGGCAAGTTGAAGGGGGGAACTGAGAAATGAGGTAGGAAGACACCTGGAGCCCCATAAGGCAGGAAGGAAATTAATGGATAGCTTGTTGCAATTTTGTTGAAAACCCATCAAAAAGATACTGAGTAATGAAACATTACATGTAGCTGCATTTCTGAAGGGCATAGTAGAATGGTTTCTACTGTTCTGTTTAGGCTCAAACGTTTTCTGAAACTTCAGTCAACCTTTTTCCCCTGACTGCTGCTTTCTGTCATGTCAGAGGATGAAGTTTTTGCTGCTGCAGCAGAAGTACCTGGAATACCTGGAGGATGGCAAGGTCCTGGAGGCACTTCAGGTTCTACGCTGTGAACTGACGCCTCTGAAATACAATACAGAACGCATTCATGTCCTCAGTGGGTAAGTGCTTGGACTTTGAGAGCTCTTTCAGTGGAATCTTCTAAGAAGTTCCATAGCTTTTGATAGCTGACACTGTAAAAACTCAAACTGTATTAAAACTATTATCCTGTTGATTAATAAGCTGTAGTGAGATATGCTGTAGTGGTGAGTAAAGATGACTATTCAGTAGACAGTGTTCTGTTTCCCATGCCTGAAAATACCCTGATTGTTATTTACTTTATAGTCCTAGAACAAAGTTAATATATTCATGTGTATGGTCGTCTAATCTTCAGAATTACTAGCATGTTATCTTATAATTGAGTAAGTAGGTGAATGTATTTTTTTTTTCCTTAGGGAAGGTAAAAATGTCTTATTTTCATCTAAAATCTGTTTGTTTGTTGTTTTTCTTTTGCCAATTTGTAGATACTTGTTCTGAAGATGATGTGTGTTTGTGTGGAATAGTTCCCTGCCTTTTTTCCTATCAGTCTCAAGCTTAAGTCAGTCACCTGTTTCTCATTCGTTCAGAATGTTATGATATCTGCCATGTTCAAAAGTGGAAAGAATGATTCCAGAAAGACTTGGTCTGTTGGTGTGTGTGTGTGCTCTTTTGAACAGGTATCTGATGTGTAGCCATGCAGAAGACTTGCGTGCAAAAGCAGAGTGGGAAGGGAAAGGAACAGCTTCCAGATCTAAACTTTTGGACAAACTCCAGAGTAAGATGTTCCAGTGTTAGAATTTATTCCCACCTCTGTAAATCCAGTCTGTTTTACATAATGATGTATCCCATGGGATAGGCTCTTAACTGTGCTTGCTGGTCGTTGTGTTTGTATTTCTTGGTTAATGGGGATGCCTTTTTGTACCTTTACCCTTTGGTCTTCTGTAGCTGACCTTTTGCTGTCTCTGATAAACTATTTGTAATAGCTCTTGTTTCTAAGAGCTCCTAACAGCTGTGACTGTTTTATAATTTTATGGATTTTGTTACATACCTGGTTTTGAGTTAGCTTGTGCAAATGGTGCTTGTTGGCTAGGACAATATATACTACAACTGCAAATACCTTGCATACAGTTCTGTTTTCCAGAAGTTCATGCTTCTAGATCCTGATGGATAGCTGTAAATTTGACAAGCTGTGTGCACTCTCTTCCTGTAGTTTTTAAGCTTTATTTACTACAGTCTCTTCCTAAAACACTCAAGTCAAAATACACTTTTACTTGTAACTTGGTTTTGATGGGTTTCTTCTGTTCTTTTTTTCTTAATAACTCTTTGAAAGCATACCTACCCCCATCGGTGATGCTTCCTCCAAGGCGTTTACAGAACCTGCTACGTCAGGCCGTGGAGCTACAACGGGACCGGTGCCTATACCATAATACCAAACTAGATAGTAATCTAGATTCTGTCTCGCTGTTAATAGATCATGTTTGTAGTAGGTAAGAAACCTTTGCTACTTTTAAGATAGGTAACAATATGGGTTTTTTTGTCTTTTAAAATAATTGTACCTACTGTTAAGTTGTAACCTACTGTTAAAAGGAATGTGGAAACTACTCTGGGTTGGTTTAACAGGGCTTGACTGGGAAAAGACGGTTCTTGTAAACGGGTAATGGGAGGGAGTAGGGAAGGTGTGTTTGTAAGAGACTGATAGCTGGATGTGGGGTAATGGGGTCAGACTGAAGATTTAAAATTTTAATCAGATGGATATGAATAGAATATATTACTATGCTAATCCTTAGTGACTTGCTTCTTGTAATTTTGGACAGACGGTCTGTTTATTCATCACCATGTGATTGCTCTGCTTTTTCATTGGAGAATTACTAGTATGTTACTTATCCAGACTGTCTTCAAGCTTGCTGGAATGCAGGAAGTCTGCTGAAGCATACTTCATGATGTCAACTTTCAGCTTCAACTTTTAATAGTGGACAGCAAGGTGCTTTTAGACACCAAGGTTAGAACAGAGTAGAAATGTGCAGTAGTCACTGCTGTTTCACATAATATTTAACATGAACAAAACCTACTTTCTCAGATTTGTAAGGTAGTAAGAATTTAGTATCTCTTATACCTACACATTGTATCTTAAGACTATCTGGATCATATTTTTTAACAATACTTTGTTGCTTCTCAATCTTCAAGAAGCCATCTCTAGTAGACATGAAGTGGGAAGATGTTTGTACTGAATAGCTGACTTGAGTGGCTTTTCTTCATCCTGCAGAACTTGTCTGAGAGCTTAAAAACTCAGTGTAGCTGTAACTAGAAAATGACTGTGCATCATGTAGTTAGGGAGTGAGGGCTAGGACACATAGAAAATAAGGGCTGTATATGAAACCCTTATGTTCATATAACAGGCCAACTCTTGGGCTTATGTGAGAGGGTTTTTCGTGTTAAGGTTAGTTCATCTGAGGAAGTTAAGTACTGATAAACTTGACAGAAACTTTGTGAAATCAGCTGCTTTGACCTACATTCTTGGGTTTCTTGGAATCTGTTTTTAAAGATGCAGACTTCCAAAATACTTCACTGAAGCCATCTTAAGGTTTTAAAATTAATATTGTTGGCATTTCAAGTAACGTTCCCATTTTAGTTTCCTATTTTAAGAGTTATTGGAAATGATCAAATACTGGAATTGTGGCTTCCTTACTTCAAAAGTGAGTCTTAAAATTGGACTGATGACAGGAGATGTTAGTCTTTCTACAATTTTATAAATAACACTAAATATTCTGTAGCAGATTGGGGTTTGTTTTATCACATCAGAGCATGGTTTACTGAAGCTGTACTAGCTAGAGCCAGTAATAAATGGCAACATAGGGAACAAATTTGGACTTTTACCCACCTGAATCTATTTGCTGACCTAAGTTTGGCCATATCTTGGTTTTTTGGGTTTTTTTAACCTAAAGTGGTACTTTCTAAGCTTGCATATTTGGTATGTACACATATGTACATACTTGGGACTACTTTTAATTTAAAAAAAAAAAACCAAACCAGAACCCAAAACACTTCAAAATAAAGGCTTCCATTCTGTCCTCAACTCAACCTATTGTACCTACCTATTGCAGGGATCTGAGATCAGTATGTGGTGCGCTGTACATGCTGCCATGCTTGGGCTTAATGAGGTGAGTTAAAGACAGTGGAAGCCAAATTTGGATTAAACTGACAGAAGTATCTAGTCTAATAGTTTAGACAATTTAAATGATAGAACACTGACAGCTTTCCCCTTTTAGTTGTAACTAATCCATTTTTGGACTTCTGGCAGTATTTTGATCAAGCATGCTTGAAACGAATTAATAGGAAAAACATTTAACTAAAACTTAACCACTTCATAAGAGTGGGAGATAAGAGGGAGAAATTGCTGGGAGTGAAGGTGAGGCATTTAATTTAATTTTTGTAAAAATCAATGCCTGTGGGGGTGGTTGCTTTTGGTTTTGGGAATCTTGAGCCTAGTTGAGTGATTTTTATGTTGGTCTTCCCCCTCCTGGAATCCTTTTGTCTTGCTTTCATGGGAATAAACTTTACTCTGAGTTTTCAAACAGTGAAGCCTAAATGAGAGATGAATGGTGCTACTTCCTAGGTACCAGTTTAATGTAGTGTTTTTGGAAACGAACCATTGTGGAAGTTGAGGAATAAATGTTCTGGTTTATGTGCAGGGGATTAAAAAAAAGTAGCTGTTTGCTTGCTTTGAAACTTTGAACTCCTGTGAATGCAACAACAGATAACTTATTAGATACTTCAGTATGTGAACAACATAATTCAAGGTTGCTGTGCTGAATGGCATGATTTATGATGACCCTTGAGTTACAATAATTTCTAATTACCAAACCCAACAACTGCTAGACAACTGGTTTTGATTTCTTTTTTTTGAGACTGCTGCTGTTTCCTTCTGCAGAAGGGTTATTTAGTGTATGCTTTGCTATCTGTGAAGTCAGGCTTGCTGGATCGTATGTTTCATTAGATAGGTGAACTCTTTCAAAGAGTACTCTGTTCTGACTGGATTCTAAATAGCATAATTCAGTAGTGGGATGAGTCTGCAGGAGCTGTATCAACTGTGCCTGTTCCCTCTTTAGGAATCCAAAAGCCACCTTGCTTTGAAAATTGTGTATTCCAGCATTATAGTGTTTACTCTTTGCCTACAAAACTTTGACTACTGTTCTTAAACTTTAAAATACAAACATGTTTTATACAGTATTTTTTAAAATTAAATATGCTGAAAAGGCTTTCCTGGGACACAGTGTGCCCCTTGTACTTTGACTTATGGATAAAGACTCTTTCACTTTCTAGAGCAAATTGCTGCTCTGAGGAGAAATATTAACTTATTACAGTATGGCTAAATAATAATAAAACACACAGATATGCACACCTACAGGAAGAGTAAGGGCTTGCCTACCTCCCTCTAGACTTCAAGGAAAACAAAGTCTTCTTACGCAGGTGGGGCTTTTTACCTTGAGCTCAGTGTTGTTCTAGTGGCAACTAGACAGCTGCTGGTCAGCTTAAAGAAGGAACCAGAACAGACTTGTGTTTCTGTAGAGTAAGTAGACCCAAGGAAGCCAGCTATACATATATATGTACACACACACATTTTGTTTATCCTGCTCTACCATAAGACAGAAAATGAGGGCTGTATGGTTGTTTAGTGCTGCTAGATAGTCCTTAAGTATGGACTAGGAAGCGTCTTCTAGTAAAAGAAGATGGGTTGAGAAGAAATGGACACTGTATTAAACAGGACGACTTCTGGTAAGAAGTAGTTTGTCTGTCAACCTGGTTTGTCTATCACCAAGCTGGCTTTTTTTAAAAACCACAAATTTAAAGGAAGTAAGTGTTCTTTTAAGCCCATTTATCTCCAGTGAGAAGTACAACTGTACATTCATAGAGACTGTTGTTACATTAGTACTTTTCTGGCCTGTTAGAGTTGTGTTGCCCTGAGTGCTATAAGAACTCAAGAGATAACTAAATCACTTCAGGATTCTTGCAGTTCAAAGAAGAAAAGGAAAATCTGTGGCTAGAGACTACCTCTTGGTGCATCTGCACAATGAGCTAGTAGTTAACTGCAGTTTTACTTCTATAAGTAGTCACCTGCTATAAAAGTCTACATTTATTTTAGCTTAGCTCTCATTCTAATGCAGCAGACAAGCTGTAAATAAAATAAAACTTGTCTTCAGTTCTTACCTAACTTAATATTTTGTTTGTTAGTTTTTCCTCAGTGTGTAACTGGAAGATTAAATATTAGGTCTAGAGAAATGTTTGACTCTTCTCTGTCAGTAGTTTACCATATAATATTTTGTTTATCAAACACTTAATGTTTTACTCAGTGTAGATTTTGTGAGGGAAAGCAGTTCAAGTTGAAAGCTCATAATGGTGGTGTGTTTAGATATAGTATGTGGTACTCTGCAAAGAAAGTGAAAAATGGCACAAAATGAAGGCAAAGAAACAACTTACTGCAAGATCCCATTGAGAAAAAGAAACAAGTCTGTTCTTTTAGTCAACTTTTGTAAGAGTAATTTCTAAAGATCTGGCAAGATACAGTGAAGTGGCTAAGTACTTAGAAAAACCTTATATGTAAATAAAACATTGCACATAAGGTTCAAAGAGGTTTGGACTCCAGTATTTTTTTATATGTCAAAGTATATAGTAATAAGCTGTTACACCTATAATAAGGTCTGTTTTCTTCCAAGTTACATGAAAGCATAACAAATTCTTGGTAGAATAAGGATAGTTCTAAGTTCCTACAGTTAGTTATGACTATTTGGTGATATGAGCTTTTTACCCAGTAAGACGCTTCATTCCATACTTACTTGAAGGCTCTATCTTACTAGAGGAATTTTTTTTAAGTTGCCTGGTCTTGCATTTAAGTTTGGGTTTTTTTGTTTGAGTTTTTACTAGCTCAGTTTTAAAAAGTGTCTTACTGCTTTCTTATTAACCTACAAATCCATCCCTTTCTTTCCCCAGGAAACAGTTCCCATGCTATACACAGCAGATACTAACGGAGCACTGTAATGAAGTGTGGTTCTGTAAATTCTCCAATGACGGCACTAAACTAGCAACAGGATCTAAGGACACAACTGTTATTATATGGCAGGTTGATCCAGTAAGTGTGAGAAGTGTGTTAAAATGTGTATGACTTGTCTTTCCCTTCCCTCTTCACTTTCTCTTGCTAGGATGGTTTGATTTTTGGAGGACAGGCTAATGTGTAGTGTAGCCCACGGAGTAGGGTACTTATCTGGGATGTTGATGACTGAACATGGTCAGTGTAAGTGAAGGAGGACACTTGAAAACTTGATGACTGAGTGTAACAGGTTTGAACTGTTGGCTGCTTTGGGCAGGGCCTTGGCCTGCCCCTCACCAGTAAGCACAGGGTAAAACCTGCTGATGCTCTCCAGAGGAACTTCTCACCTTGAAGGCCTTGCGAAGCATTGGGGGAGAGTGGAAGGAGCCAAGGCAGTGAGGACCCTTCCTCTAAATTGCTCTTCTTAAGAGTATTTCTGAGCTATGTAAGCAGCTAACACTTTTCTATTATCTTGCTACTACTAGCATACTTGGATTTAAATACTCTATTTCACTGTTTTACTACTTTTATTTCTGAGTAATAATATGGCATGTGCTAAACCAAAGCTGTATCAGTATGCCACTTTGTGCTACTTGCTGTTAAGATTTGCCTTGGCTTGAGATTAAAATTTAAACACTTGTCAGAATCCCCTGATGCATGAAAGTATACCCAGCCATTTTCTTGCAGGCCATGGTTTTAGGTTTTGATGCTAACACATGGCACTATTCCCATTACAAAATATCCTATAGCTACAAGATTTATTTTTCCTACCTGTATCTGTTCTTATGCAAATAAGTTTGTGGGGAATCTAAGACTCTTTGGCTGGTAGAAGTGATATGAAAGTGTCTGTATGGTTCATAACAGTTGAGATCTGTGCATAAACTTGTATGTATGTGTGTAGTATTTGATGTTTATGCATATAAAGCACCATCAACAGTAGGATTCTTACCAGCTGTGCGGTTAAAACCTATGCTGCATGGAAGATGACAGATTTTTTTCAAGTCAGTACTGTCTTTCAAAAGGATTTGAGAGTGGAACTTAAGCATTCTTCTGCTGCAGGTTAGGAGGCCATATGATTTGAGCCCTTTTTGCTATTAAGATGATGAGAGTTGTTACCTAGCCCCTGAACTAACAGCAATTGATATGAATGTTTCAGGCATAGAACCATTGTAGCTTTTCTTAACAGAGCCAGTGTGCTCTGGGCAGAGTGGTGCATAGCACTGTAAGCTGACTTCTGTAATTTACTAAACAAACAGGGCAATTATAAACAAATTAAAGATCAAATGTTTTTCTTGTCACTTGGTTGTAGAGGCACATATTCCTTTCATATTTATGGGGTTTACTACCCAGCATCTTGGCTAGTGGATTGTTAGCTGATACCTGTTTAATCAAACCACATAAGTGTTTTGTGTGTGTTTTAGACTCACCCTTTTGACTGAGGTTGTTAGTGAAACAAAATACATACGTAATAGGAGAGCAGCTTTGTAGAGTTCTATCTTCTGTATTTGGCTACTTTAAAAAAAAAAAAAAAAGACCTTTTCAAGAAGGTAGATTCCTAAATAAATTAGGCCAGAGTCATTTTTGTGTTTGCCAGAGCATGCCTTTCACATTTCCTGTAGCAGTTGACAGTGTCTTTTGAACCATAAGTTTAATCAAGTTTTTAAGGCTGTAGGTATTGGGAATTATTCTATTCGGTATCTATAAACTGCATGGAAACAACTGTCTAACTGTCTGGGCAAGTGATGGGGTAACACTGTTTCAAACGAACAGTGTTATTTTTCCACACACACTTCATGTGTGTGTGAGAACCCTTAATTTCTTCCTTTTCTTCATCACCTCTCCAAGTGTAATGACACTGTTTCCATGTGTTTTCTTCATTTCATACCATGAATTTCTTATTTCTTTTCCAAGACCCAACTACATGTCCAAACTGACTTAACTCAGGCTTCTATTTTCACTTGTTCATTTAATAGATCTTCCACGGGTTCAGCAGCATTAAGTGACTTGGGTGAGCTAGGGTTGTGTATGGAATTCATTATTTGACTGGCACAAGGTGTGGCAGAATCTGTAGATCACAAAGAATAAACAAAGTTGGTGCATCACCTTCTCAGGCATCTGTCATCTTTGAAGGAAGCCTTTTCATGAAACCAACATTTCTTTCTGTGCTTTCTGAAACCTGTTGACAGGCTTTTGGCTTTTCAGCCAAGGACCTCAACTACTGCAGACTTAAGATGATAGCTAAATAATTTTTTCTTCTACATAATAAACATTTGGGAGACTATATGTATAGGATAACAGTGCTGAGATTTATTCTGGTGCAGGGTGGGAAGGTGGACTAACTTTGGGGATGTTTTCCTCAGGTACCATGGATTACTGTTACAGAGCAAATCATGGTATGATAGTTTTGCTGTATTTGGAGAGAAGTATGAGAACAGCATGAGAAATAACAGCCACAAAGTCCTCTATCGTAAGAAGATTAGCATCCTATGTGTCTTGTTCTTCATGAGTCTCAAATGTGATGCAGAAGTGACAGGCTACTTAATATTGATGTAAAAAGAAATACATTGGTTGCAGGCAAGCAACCAGGATGTGAGATGGTGTCCGACATGACTTGGTTTCCTTGTACATCAGTTTAGCTACAGACACAGCAGTGTCTAATGCAGAATAAGAATAATAACTAGAAAGGGAAAGGGGCCTTGAGGAGGTCTGTTCATTTGCCCCTCTTTCTCTGTGCTTTGAAAATTGCTCTTGGCCCACTTGCTTTTTCTAGCCATCAGAATTCAGCTTTTTCTAGCCATCAGAACCATCAGAGCTGCAGGCTGGCTGAGAGTCACCAAATCCCTTGCAGGTGATCCTAGGAAGCAGTTCTTTCTCACAATGTTCTGCTGACCAGGTTATTTTTCTTTAGAATTAGGAGGTTCTCTACTAGGTTATGCTAAAGAAGAAAGACAAAACACAATTTGAGAAATGAAGCTAGGCTTTGAAAGGAGTTACATGTTTATACTTCCTACATCTATTAAAAAAAAATCTCCTGTGCAGGAGAAAAACAAAGGGGAGGGAGGAGGGAGGAAAATGCACTTGCCCTTTTCCAAGAAGCTTCACAAAAATTGTCAGCAGTTTAACAAGCTTGCTTCTATTTTCTTTATGTGTGTTTGGTTGTCAAGAATCAGTGCTAATACTGTATTAAAGCTTGTTTGTGTACTTAGGAAGCCAGTGTATGGTTGTTTCACAGCAGCTGTACTATTTATTTTTACAAGCTGCTTGAAAGTCATGCTCCTCTGACAAGGCAGCAGTAGAACAGTTGTTGCATAAAGGTGATATAAGATACTCTGTGTGAACAAAGTATGCTTGATTCACGAAATCTGGCAGAAAAGATGCAGCAGCATGCTGTAGGGAACACTTCTGAAATAAGAACACCCCTCAAGGAAGCTTTTAAAAATACCTTGCTGTAAAGCTTCCTTACCGGCACATACAAGGTACATTCATGTTTATAAAAATATTGGCACTTGCAGGTTTTACCTTCTGAGTGTAGGTGAAGGCTTTGCTTCTCTGTTTAATCTTGACAGGCTTCCAGCCTGACAATTCCTGCCTTTACTGTTAAGAAAATAACTTACTTCTGTAAAATATGGATAATAGTATTTTTGTGTTCCTGTTCTTCTATACTGAAGCAAGTGTAATTTATTGTGCAACTCCATGTGCAATGGTATTTTGTGAGTTCCGTACTTGGAACCGGGGAAGACTAGAACAAAAACTTGCACACTGACACACAGGCTTTCATTTTATGGCCCTATTCCATAAACTGGCAGCTGCTTCTCCAGTAACAACCTATTCATAAGTCTTGTAAAACGCAGATGCCAAGTTGCATAAAGCAAACTTGCCGTGCTGTGCTCAGACGTACTGTATATGTGAAATCCAGTAGGAGTTAATTTGCATTGTGTCAACAGAGTCTCTCTTCTTTCAGGATACTCACCAGCTAAAGCTACTCAAGACGTTAGAAGGTCATGCATATGGTGTCTCTTACATTGCTTGGAGTCCAGATGACAACTATCTTGTTGCCTGTGGCCCAGATGATTGTTCTGAGCTTTGGCTCTGGAATGTACAAGTAAGTGGCAACAAAGAGTTAAAAAAAACCCAAACTCTGGTGTCAGGCTGCTGCTTTTATTTCATTATCTAAATGTGCTAAGTGTGAAAGAAGTCATCTGTACAAACCTGTTGTGCAAAGGTGTGTGAGTATAAAGGAGACATTGATCTTCCCCTGCCCCCAGCTTCTGTGACTGAATTCAACTCTGTTACAGAATTGAAATCAGAGTTCCTGGTTGCTGCTGGAATTGTGCATTAATTCTGGTATGTCTTGTTACTGATGTTTTCTGAGAAGGGATGACATAAATCCATAGGACCTTAGAGAGCTAATGGAGAGAGGAACAGTAAATTAATCAAGAGAAGTGGGGCAGAATTATCATCTAAGGGGAACAGTTGCTTGTTGAAGATTTTAACAATTAAAAAAAACAACATAGAAGCAAACCTTACTTTGTGTAACCCTCCCAGTAATGTTGCCAGAAGATCCACAGAGGCTTAAATTTTTTATTTCGCAACTTCATATTTCAGTGAGACACTAAAGAATTTTGCTACTTCCTCTGTGAATTTGAATATCATTTTCTGCTCTTGACTTTTATGGGTGTTTGTGTCGATATAAAATCTTCCCCTGCCTCAGTTGTGGGCTATATAGGCTTTCTTGTGCTGCCTTGGATTCTGAACTAATTTAGTTTTCCAAAACAAAAATGTTCCCTTTTTACACCCTTGGAATATTTTGCTTCTGTTTAATTGACTAAATTGGCTCAGTGAAGAGCACTAGAGCTGCACAAGGGAACAGAGAGAAGCCTTTGGTGTCTTGACAATGGTTAAGCCACTCGCTGGCACTCTGTCTTGTGAAACATTGGCATTAAGCTAGGGTTGAAAGCTACATTTTGGCATGGAGAGTTCTAGCTTGGGGAGGAGAATATTCTAAATACACTTAATACTCCCAATTTTTTGCGAAAATGTAATTTGTTTTCTCTGTATTTTACTCTCCTTCTGCCTCCTTGTTTTCTATGTTAGGTTTTCTTTAATTTCATACTGCTTCTCTTACACGTTTTCCATCTTTTAATTCCTCTCTTTCCTCATAACCTTCCACTTGTCTAACACACCAACTAGTCTGTTTCTCTTGATTTGAGGAACAAACCCAAATCAAGTCCAGGGTCACTGGAGATGCTGAAGTAGTTCTTTTTATTGCTTTATTCTGAGGTTTGTATTGCTTTTTAATAAGCATATTGAAATATATGTACTTCCCGATACTATGCATGTCAAATAAAATTATAAATGCCCCTTTGTGAAAGGGTTCTGGTGTAAGGCCTTGCTTATTTTCCAGACTGGGGAGCTGAGGACAAAGATGAGCCAATCTCATGAAGACAGTTTAACAAGTGTGGCCTGGAATCCTGATGGAAAGCGTTTTGTAACGGGAGGTCAGCGTGGACAGTTCTATCAGTGTGTAAGTTTGCTGTGTCTGTCCCATCGAAAACCAAGCAAGAAATGAAGAGTTTTGTCATGCTGGGATCTGAGAGACCTATTTTTTCATATGTGTGCCTTAAAACTTCAGATCCTTTATAACTCAGAGCAGCAATACAGTAATGCTAGTAGTTCAGCAGCACTTCTGTATAAAGCAGTTAGAAGGGTTCAAGCATCTCTTGACTGCTCAAGGGAGGATTAATGTGCTGGGAGATACTAATACCCCAATAAAAAGTGCAGTGCCTTTGTCCACAGATATTGTTTATTGCACAGTATTTTGGCTATGTCTGCCTTAGTGTTTGCCTGCTGTCTTTGCTTAGTGCAAACAGAAATTTGAAACTCTCGTTATTTGACTAGTGTTGATTTTGGGTGGTGGTCCAGTCTTGCCCTGCCTGTGTCATCTGAATTGGTGCCAGAATAACAGTGTGGTATGTAGCCCTCGCTGCAGAGGTGAGTTCTGTGATGTAACGTAACTTAGATTGCACGTGTCACGCCTGAGGAGAATAAGATTCTGTGCTCTCCAGGATGGGTGCCTGCAAAAGCCCTTGGTAAAAACAGCCAAGTCCTAATTCATTAAGTCCTCTCTTATACAGAGTAAGAATGCTTTCTGTAGCAATTGTATGAACAGAAGGTTAGAGAGACCTTGTGTGTCAACTCCTCAGAAATCTGAGGCTAACTTCTTTTTTTTCTTTTTTTTATATTCTCATCAGGATTTAGATGGTAATCTCCTTGACTCCTGGGAAGGGGTGAGAGTACAATGCCTTTGGTGCTTGAGTGATGGGAAAACCGTTCTAGCATCGGACACACACCAGCGGATTCGGGGTTATAACTTTGAGGATCTTACAGACAGGAACATGTAACTACCTCTTTCTTTGGCTTTGAATTCCTGGTTCTTAGTGTCAGAAAAAGATTGAGGAAAGGTTTTAGGGCAGCATGGGAAAGAAGTTATTAAATTGCTCTCAGTATTAGAAGAAAAATAACATGGGATAAGAGCTACCGAAGTCCAGTTGCAGAAAGAAGCATTAAATTAAGTAGTAGAAATAATCCTTGAACATCAGGGTAGGTTGTTTGTGGCTGTCTTGATGTTTCTGTCAGAGTTGTCATCTTCTCCATTCCTGGAATATTTTAGTAGGTTCTGCCTTGAAGGTAGGGGTTATTTGAGGTCTGAAGTACCTCTTGGTCTTGGGACTAGTCATAAGTATGAGCAAACTATTGCAGACCTAGCTTGTACTGACCTAGAGATGTACATAGTTTCAGACTCGGAATTGTCTTTCCCTGATAATATCAGAGACAGGACATGCCTTTTACCTTGGTGTTGCATCATTGGTTGTGTCCTCTTAACACTGATGTGTTTTACCATTTCAGAGTACAAGAAGATCACCCTATTATGTCATTTACTATTTCGAAAAATGGCCGTTTAGCTTTGTTAAATGTAGCAACTCAGGTGAGTTGGTGATGGCAAAAGGAAATGCAAATAAATGTGCTTGCAACTGCCACCTTTAAAAAAATATTTTTGAAATTGCAATGTCTGATATTAATCCGTTGTTTTGCATATAATATGAAGGCATTAATAGTCATAAATAAAGCATAACATTCTCTGACATGAAGGTAATCTTACTCTTGAGGCTGGTGGGGTCTGTGACCTGACTTAAAGCCAAGAGTTTCCTCCTATTGAATGTTAGTATCTGGCTTCATTGAGAAGCCACGTACAGCAAGAATTGTGGCAGGTCAATGTGTTTTGGGGGCTAGATAATTAGATTTTACTTATTTTTATTTTTGGAACCTTGGGTAAGAATAGGAGCTTTCACAATGGGACTGCAGTATGGAAGTTTGACCTAGTAATTTGGTGTATCTTTACTCTCTTGATTCAGCAACAGTCTGGAAGTTGGCTGAAGTAATATACAGTGTTTCAGTAATGTTTACTGATAAAAATAATCTTTATTTCTTTTCTCAGGGAGTTCACTTATGGGACTTACAAGACAGAGTTTTAGTGAGAAAGTATCAAGGTGTTACACAAGGATTTTACACAATTCACTCGTGTTTTGGAGGTCATAATGAAGATTTCATTGCAAGTGGCAGCGAAGGTAATGTCATTCCCTCTTGTGCAGAAAACTGGAACACTGTATCCTTCCTATACCTTTTATAATGTCGTTAGCAGCTGTCATCTATAAAAGCAAGCAACTGGCTGGTTGAGGAGCACTGAAGATACGGCATGCTTCACAAAATAACTGCGTGCTAGCAGAAAGAATCTTCTGAGAAGATGGTAGTAGTAGAAAGCATTCATGAATCTTTTGTGTTGCTCCTCTAAAGCAAAAGCATCTTCAGTTTTAATTACAAGTGGGTGGGGTGTTCTTGAGGCTTTTTCTTTTTGTGATATGATATTTAGGCTTATGGTTTGAATCAAAAATACATCTGGGGAGTTCCAGCTTCATTTGCCCATGGAAGACCGAGGTGTGGTGAGGCTATTTTAATTTCAATAAGAGTTGTCAGCTTAATTAAGAGGAGAGCAGTCTCAAATTAAGCAGTTGTTGACATAGTCTGGTAGAGTGATCAAAGGCTTTGTGGTATGCTTTTATTCAACTGTCTATGGCAAGAGTAGAAATTAGTTAATGGTTTATGTGTTGAGTTGGTTCAGTTCTGTCACTGATGTAATGCCATCAGCTCCTGGAGAGGTCACTTAAGGTTCCAGCCTATGGAGGACTAAGAATTACACTTAGGATATAAGTGAATCACTATTAGTACCATGTAATTTGCAGCTCTTAGGAAATAACATTAGCCAGGACATTCCCACTATGCTTTTCTGGCAAACACCAAATATGTATGAAATAAAACCAGACTTCACCCTCTGATCAGGCCTGGTGGAAGATAATGACGGAAGGACAGCACCTCCCTCTTCATAGTTGAACAAAGGACCTGAAGACCCAAAAGTTCAGGATTTGTGTTGAGCTATACCAGTTTGCATGTGTAGGTGTAGATACTACAGTACACTAGTCCTTTTTTCGCATCCTATTTATTATCTTGTCTAAAAACTACCCAGCAGTACTTGAAATTGATACCATATTTAGATTTGGACTGTGAAGTTGTTGGCACTTTGCATTGAATTGTTGCAAATGTGGCTACTTAAAAGGTCTTTGTAACGTAAAAAAACCCACCAAACAAACCCCAAGCAAATTATGAAAATAACAGATCACATTGTCATTGTCTTTTTAAGAAAAGTAATTGATAATTTACCTTGTCAGAACCTCTTAAACTGAAGGGGTGTTGTCAGTTAGGTAGGCTTTTATCTAATATTTGCATGAACAGGAAGAAAATGGAATCTCTTTCTGAGAGGGAAATTGAGTGCTGCCTTAATCTAGCTAACTTGTTTTTTTCCAGAACAAAATACAGGCATTCTGACAAGCACCAAAATACTGGTTTGTGTTTAGGCTTTGATTCTCCCAGACAGCAGAGGCTTGTGCGTCCAGTGTTTAAGCAGAGGTTGAATTGTGTTGTCTGATGAATAGTGTGGGTATGTAGTCTCTTGAAATCGTTAAGTGGAACATTTGCAACCAATGCAAGTTTATATAAAGGTAAGGTGTACTCAAATGAGCTGATTCAGCAGAAGACAATTGAGTTATCCTATGGTTCCATGATGCTATTCTAGCAGGTAGGTCAGACAGCAAGTTTGTTGTGTAAGGGGTTGGGAGGAGGAATAGAAGACCAGCTGGTTGGTTTGCTAAGTCTTCAGAATGACATCTAAGTAAAACTTTTCAAATAAATTAAAATACTTCCGTTTGATATGCTAGACATAAATACTAGGCTTTTATGTAGTACTAGTAATACATACCTGTTTGGTTTGTATACCTCTGCTCGGAGTATTCCAAAGACATTCCTGGAGAGATCAACCTGCAGACTTGTTAAAGGCTGCTAGTCTACAGTTGGGAAGAAACCCACACCCTTAGTCATTAATAATTAAATATGGTAGATTATAAAGCAGTAACAGGTTTCTAAAACCTGCAGTGGGATGTGTGATCAGTTCAAGCTATTTCTAGCATGTTGCTAGAAATAAACAGCCCTACAGATCTCATTTTGTGATAGGTAATTACATCTATTTTAATATGTACAAATTCATATCTTTAAATGCCACAAAAGAATTAATTGTTGTTGAAGACAGTAATAGCTCACAATTTGAGACATTGAGCTCTGCTGCTTTCCCTCATTTCCTCTGCCTTTTCACCAGAACGATTTAGGTCTTTTCAAGATGTATTTTATACACTATAGAGCTGTGATCTTGTCTCATACTCATCAACAGGTGATGGTTGTAAATGTTCTGCCTTATTATTCATGACTTTACAAAGTATGTTCTAATCTGTAAATACACAATCTGCAAGGCTTCCTTTTGAGTAAGACTACAACTCCATGACTTTCCTGTAAGAATATTGTAGTTTCTCTCTCTAGCCATGTGTTGGCTTATTTGCACTACAGTTAAATGTTGTTGTGAAATACCATGGGTAGGAGACTCAGTGGGTCTTAGAGGGAGCGTACCTCTTGGCGCCAGAGCTGTGCTCGTATGCTTGTGATGGCTTTAGAACAGCAGTGTTAGTGCTATCGCACATTCAACAGGCATGGGGTTTGTATATGGGGTTTTATAATGTTCATGGGGTGTTAGCTTGTGTGGGAGTGATGTTTGATGTGACAAACTGATCTGTGCAGAGCAATGTTTCTCATTCTGGTTTGTTTTTTTAATGTATATCTTTTATTTAGATCACAAAGTATATATTTGGCACAAGCGTAGCGAGCTGCCGATCGCGGAGCTGACAGGGCACACGCGTACAGTTAACTGTGTGAGCTGGAACCCGCAGATCCCATCCATGATGGCCAGCGCTTCAGATGATGGCACTGTTAGAATATGGGGACCAGCGCCTTTCGTAGACAACCAGGATATTGAAGGTAAAACCAGCATGTGTGTGTGTATGTTCTCTAATCACTAAGACCGTAAATCAAAGGGAGCTGGGTAGGTGGCTTTTATTTACCATAAATAGGATATAAAAATGCTTTTAACTCTTGGGTTAGAATCATTGCTTCTACTAAAAAAGGTTACCAGTTTACTTGTTTTTATGTATGGCTATGGATCTTTAAGTTATTCATGTTTGTGGAATAAAAGGGAGACAACTGGTATTTCCAGAATGATACTCAAACGTCTGACATGGCCCTACAGAAAACCAATGTCACTAAGATTGCAGGTTTATATTAACTTAGCTACATAAACTCAGCTAGAGCTGATGCTGGCCAGTACTGTGGCAGCCAACAAAAAGGGTTTTTTCAATTACATTTAACGAGAGGAGGAGCCGAGAGAACACTGGTCTGTTACTCGGTGAGCACGGTCACCTAACAGGGACATAGACAAAGCAGAGACGTTTAACGCCCTCCTTCCCTCAGTCTTCACCACAGTTGACAGGCTCTGGGATCCCAGAGTTGGAGGAGTGTGACTGCGGTAACAATAAATCCATAGTGAACTGTGAACTTGTGGATGATTTGCTGCTTCACTTGGATCCATATAAACCCATGGGCCCCCATGGGATTCATCACAGGGTACTTGTCATTGCAAGACCTCTCTCAGGTATTTTTCAATGATCTTGGCCTTCTGGAGAGGTCCCAGTTGACTGGAGGCAGGCAAACGTTGTCCAAATTTTCAAGGATAATGCAGTCATTGGTCACAGCCAGCACAGGTTCAGGAGAAGAAAGTCCTGTCTATCCAATCTGATTTCAATTTACAACAGGTCATGCAGCTGTTTGGCCAAGGGAAACAAGTTGATGTTGTTGTCTTTTATTTCAGTAAGGCTTTTGATAATGTCCCATGGTATCTTGCTGGACAAAATGTCCACTGTACAAATAGACAAAGCCATAATGCGTTGGGTGGACAACTAGCTGGCAAGTTGGGGCCCAGAGGGTGATATTGAATGGGGTTACATCAGACTGGTGACCAGTTACTACTGGGGTTACCCAAGGCTCCATTTGAGGTCCAGTGCCTTTTAGCATTTTCATAAATGACCTGGACACAGAAATAAAAGGTGGCTTAAGTTTGCAGTTGACACCGCATTGGGAGGACCTGTCAACTCTGAGGGTGGAGAAGCCTTGCAGAGAGACCTGGGCAGTCACTAACAGCATGAAGTTTAACAAGGGCAAGTGCCAGATTCTGCACCTGGGATGGGGCAACCCTGGCTGCACACACAGACTGGGGTATCAGATGCTGGAGGCCAGCCATGCTGAGAGGGATTTGGGGGTCTTGGTCGACAGCAATTTAAACATGAGCCACCAGTGTGCTCAGGCAGCCGGGAGGGCCAACCATATCCTGGGGTGCATCAAGCACGGCATGGGCAGCTGGTCCATGGAGGTGATTCTCCTGGTCTACACCGCACTGGTGTGGCCTCACCTTGAGTACTGGGTGCAGTTTTGGGCGCTACAGTACAAGAGGGACAGAGAACTATTGGAGAGTGTCCAGAGGAGGGCAATGAGGGTGGTGAAGGGTTTGGAGGGGAAGTCTTATGAGGAGAGGCTGAAGTTCCTTGGTTTGTTCAGCCTGGAGAAGAGGAGGCTGAGGGGAGACCCCGTCACGATCTGTGGCTTCCTGATGTGGGGGAGCAAAGGGGCAGGTGCTGATCTCCTCTCTTTGGTGGCCAGTGACAGAACCTGAGGGAATGGCATGAAGCTGCGACAGGGGAGGTTTAGGTTGGGTATTAGGAAGAAGTTCTTTACTGAGAGGGTGGTTGGAAACTGGAACAGGGTCCCCAGGGCAGTGGTCACAGCACCCAGCTTGACTGAGTTAGAGAAGCATCTGGACAATGCACTCAGTCACATGCTGGCCCTGTGTGGAGCCAGGAGTTGGACTCGATGATCCTTATGGGTCCCTTCCAGCTCAGGATATTCTGTGATTCTATGTAGACTTACTAAATCTTGCATCCAGTGCCTGAGGCTTAATAACATCCAGTCTCATTAGAATTAAAATAATGTGTTCTCACCACACTGCAAATCGTATAATGGTGTTAGAGTGCTTCCAAAAGGAATCTCCAGCTTCTAGAGAGAGTGAAGTTTCCCACTGTAAACTCTGTACACAGCTGATTCTTTCCTAACCATCTGTGGCCAGGAGAGACTTGTTAAACAAGGCAGCTTTTTCCACTGCCAAAATGTCCATTTGTTTCCAACCCTTCTTGCTCTTCCCCCCCAAATAATTAACGAGATGACTGCTGGGTGGTTGTTCTGCAGTTTATAGGCTTCTGTCATTACACATACAACCTTGTGGTAAAAATTTACAGTAGACATTAAAATTAAATACAGTATATCCCATTGCCACAGGACCTTGTGGATACCAGGTGTGGACAAGAGTTCAAGGGGAACCTGGACAAAGTAATCGGAGAAATCCATTGAGTGCTGCTAGATAAGTAAACGCCTCTAGTTCAGAATGTCCCTTAGGTGAAAATGGCTGAAAGTTGGAAGGATACTAGGAGGAAGAAATATCTCCTCTCCCTCCTTCAGTGCTTTGAGGCATCTGCTTCTGGTGTTGAACTAGGTGGACCAGCCTGGCCAATCTCCTGTTTGTAACACCTTGAATAAGGACTCTGAGCCCCTCCTCCAGTTGTTTTCACTTGTCCTTTTCTTTGTTTTCTCCAGTTAGCCGCTTGCTCACTCTTTCTTAGCTCCTCCAGAAAACGAGCTAGGAAATACCATAAAAATCAAGCCAATAGTAAATGGATTTTTCACAGCAGTGCTTCCACAAGGGGTTTAGGTGCACGGGATGATACCTAACAACTTGGGAGTCTTACATAGACGATAGACAGTTTTAATAGTCACACTTCCCTGGAACTCGAATGCAAACGTGTTACTTCTTTTTTGGAAGAGATGCTTCTTGTGTACCAGCACCTAACATGCTAAATTAATCTCTCAATTAATATGAATAATGATACCTAAAATTAGGGTTTTTTCATGGGATTTAGTTACGGAATAAAAATAAGATCCCTTAACTAATGCATGTTCAGTAAAACCTATGTGTATACATTGTATTGATGACTTAATAATAGAAATGCTAACTACTAAGATCTTCGAGGTATGATTTTTCTCTTATGTTTTTGTTTTTGCTCAGAGGAATGCAGTAGCATGGATAGTTGATGGCGAATTTGGAGCAGACGACTTCAGTTTAACTTAATTAGTCGTATTTTAAATGGCTTGGGATTTGGTGCAAACAAACATGATTGATAGCTGGACAGACATGCTCGTCATGAAAAAGAACCATTTCTGAAGCCCGGTTGGGGCCAAACATTTACCACCTTGCTTCATAGTAACCAGTCGAGATGAAGCACGTCCTTAGAACGTTGTTGGACACCGTGTTGAAATTACCCCCCCATCGGTTGTGAAGAACTGTGCTACATTCAGGCTAACCATTGAACTCAGTATATATATTTTTCCCTCCTGCCTTTTTGTCTGGCAGGCTACTGTTCTTGTTGCTCTTCTGTGTAATGAAGTTTAAATGCTTGTTTGGAACACTTTATTTAACAGTTTAGAAGGCTTGATAGAAAGAGTGCTTTAGTCTGAAGAGTATACATTGGATAGGAAAGTACTTCCTTCTCTTGTTTCTCAAGTCTCTCTCCGCCTTACTTAGCTTGAGATCTTTGCAGCTTGGTTCATGGATTCTAGCCTTGCCCGTTGCGCAGTATATATAAATTGAGATGATAAACCAATGAACTATGTCAAAAGCACTCTCAATATCACATTTGACAAAAAGTTTTGTACTTTTCACATAGCTTGTTGCCCTGCAAAGGGGGTTAACAGCACAATTTTTTAAAAATAAATTATTTATAGGATTAAAATGACTTCATTTGTATACATTTGGAATTAAAACAATGCAAGAAGTGTCACGAAACACAGTATCACTAATGCTTTTCTGAAGTGTCTTGAGATCCAATCAAAAGCAGTGGCTGGAAGGAGCTTTATGTAGGCAGTGAAGCTTGTTTTAGAAGGAGAAACTCACTGTCCATCTTTACAGATGTTTAGAACAAAAAGCATTCAGAGTGCACCACCAGACTAAGAGTTTAAACAAGACAAGGTCCTTTGGTTTATTTAGTGACATAAATATATGCAACGATGCTGGTAAAAGGTAGACTACACCTCAAGGGAAGAATGTGCTGAATCCTTTCTTCACAACGTCAACGTTTTGTAAAAGTAATTAACATACAAATCATAATTAAACACTTGCATTATGATGGCAATTTCTCTTGGTTTGATAAAAAAGGTGTACAGATTTTTCTTTTTGAGAATGTTTTTACCTCTGCCTCTCACAGACCTTGTTGCAAGCTGGTGCTGTGAACATCTTGACACATCTAGGAATAGTTCCACTAATATTCCATGTTAAAAGATAAAGATGTTTATGATTGATGTATTTATTCTGTTTGACATAAACAGCTGGCCTGACATCACTGTGCTGCTGCGCTACACACACATTCATTATGGGATGGCACTGGATTCCCTTTTGTCACCTTGGGTAGGAAGGTAGTTGTTGGTATTGCTGTGAAGTAAAGAAGGAGCAGGGAAAGGCGTGCTGCCAAGAATGATGTGAGCACAAGTGTGGACTTCATCCTTTAGTGAGATAATAATCTAGTGTCTTTCTTAGTCATGTGTGGAAGAAGGGTGGGGGAAGATTTTTCTGGAGTTCCTGCGAGAACTGTGGCCACTTTCACTGGGAATGTGTTATTTTAACATAATAAACAGTCCTTTTTTTTTCTTTCCCAGAAAACCAAGGTGAGCCTTGGCAGGTTAGGGGGGTTTTTTTAGATCCCAGCTATGAAGTGGCACAGGTTTATTCGAACCTTGCGTGTGAACTTAAACGTGATTTAAGGATGCTTTGGTTGAGACAGCCCCGAATCTGACATAATCCTACTTCATTTTGGAGGTGCTAGGAACTTCAGGTTCTCATCCTCAATCTAGTATATTTGTCCTAAAATTAAGGTGGTTTCTTTTTTTTAGATAGCAATTACTGCTCCACAATACTGGGCATACGTGTGTAAACTTAAAAGACTACACCTCAGTTTCTTCTTCCATTAGCTAATCTAGAGGAAGCTGTTTCTCTTCCTAGTTCAGACAACGTAAAATTAGTCAGTCTTGTTCCCTGTGGCATCGGTGTTACAGGCAAACAGACAACTTAGTCAAATTTGACTTTAGGAAGTTAAACCTTTAGGTTTTAAATAAAAATGGAATACCTAATTAAGTGTTTCATAGGTTCAAAACATGGTATAATTCATTACTAGTGCCAGTATGTGAATCCTTAGAAGTTTCCTTACTCTGGAACTTACGTTTGGAAACAAAGCGTTATTTAGGGAGAGTAAGGAGAACAACGCTGGGTTTGGTGTCTCATACAATGGTCTTGGCACTACTTGCTTACCTCATACTTGTGGGTCTTTGGTGGGACCTGTAGGCGTGGGGTAAAGACTGGCTCAAATCTCAAGTTTAGATTTAGTCTGACACACACACTTCAGCAGGTATTTTTAATGTGGCCATACTGAAGCAAAGTGAGACTCCTTGCCTAGTACAAGCTGCAGGTGGGGGGGTGATGCATGGGACGGTCCACTGCAATCCTGTGTCATTAACAGTTTAAACATAATACTCTTGCTGAAAGACTCCCTCTCCATTCTGGGGTTTCGGTTCTGAACTTGGGTTTGTACCTCTAAAACACACTTCAGGTGTTTAGAAGCAGAGTTAGAGGGAACTGTGTTCTGGTATCTCCAGGTTAGTTTTGTGGCGCAACTATGCGATGTGAAGGAAAGCTCTGTAGGGGTGGTGCCGCTTGAAGAGGGGCTCAGTGTATTGCCTAGCTGTCTGCCGCTCACAGGCAATGAGCAGAGAGGAGAGTAACCATTCTGCCACACTACTTGGTCCCACAGTAAACTGACGTGATAGATCTAGCAGTAACAACTACTGCTCCAACCTGGAGATTAAAAGGAACCTAAAACTTTCTATAATGTGTCATGAATTCACAATATGCAGGTTGAAAAGTACCAATACTTTTTGTGCACAGAATACAAAATGAGACTGGGCAGGGGGGGAACAATTAAATCTGCTCATTTGCAACACGTTGATTTCCATGTGCTTAAAAATGTTTGCAGGCTGGAGTCTAAGGCTGGAACAAGTACACACCTAGTCAACAGACCTATGGTTTTAGAGAGGAAAATACTGTAAGCGTGTCCTCCTTTTGTAACTTCCCCTGGCCAGCTGTTGGCTTAAAATATTTGCAGTAGCCCCAGGTTATTGTCAAGGCAGATCTAAAAAAAAAACAACCTGAAGCATTTCATGATCTGAATGTTCTTTAGCTGTTCAGGTAAGTAATTTTCAAGGCACAATGGAGCATAAAAGGGAAAATGCTAGATCTGTCCTTGTTCTGGATGGGAGGGTAGCGGGGGGGAAACGACATCTTTGTTTTAAATTCCCTCTTCTGAAGTTCTCAAACTTTAAAGTTAACTTCTTTTTTATAATTGGAGCAAGGATGCAAGCTAGAAATCTATCCAGATCTTGCCAGGTACTTCTCCACTTGGCTTCAAACAGGTAATGTTTAATAAAGTGGGTATGTTGTTGGGAGTTTGTGTCCAGTTGTATACTTGTGCACTGCTAAGTGATGCTCCCAACCCGAATCAGTTCTGAAGGCTTCCTTAGTAGGAAGCCAGGACTCGTACAATTAGCTGTAACTGGGGGAAAGTGCATAGATCCAAATGTGGAGGGAGGTAGAGAAAGGGGAATAAACATTAAAAGAAAAAAAATACAAAAAAATACTGACCAACAGACAAACTACTGTAACTCAAAGGGGAGGAGGAAAAATGCACTTTCAATAGTTTGTCCATGGTTTTAGCTACAAGATACACCTATATCTAATTATTTTCTTTTGGGACAACTATTAAGAGGAACACCCATCCCACAAATGGCTAATCCTCCTTTTGACCTCCTCCTGTCTTTGCCGCAATGGCTTGAGTCCATTTTCAGCTGCCATACTTAATTTTGAAAACTACTTTTAATGATGCTTAGGAAGAAAAGAAAAAAAAAAAAAAGAACAAATCCGTTTACTCTTGACACTTTTTTAAACAGGGTGGACTTAATGGAAGTGTGCAGTGTGGAACTACTGCTGCGGTAGCTGCCTCTAGTTGTCGAAATAAACTGTAGACAAGTTTTCTGTCTCTGAATCCTGGTAATCCGGATTCAGTGAAGCATCCGTGAGAGTGTTCCTCCCGTTCGGTGTGAGTGTGTGTGTGCGTGTGTTCCATAAACAGACAGAGAACCAAATGTTCTAGGTACTTGTCATGTTTTCTTGCATACTTTAAGTTGTGTGTATGTGAAGTGTCCTTTGACCAGAAGGTTTTGGTTAATATCAGTATATTTTTATAAATTTGAAATTCATTGTGCCCCATCTTTTTTTTTTTTTTTTTAAATTTTTCCCCTTAAACACTTTTTTCATTGTCAGGGTACATGTGCTAGATTTGAATCTTAACATTTTTAGGCACAGATGGAAAAAGTTATTGGCTCCTTGAAAACATATGGGACAAAATGGATCCTCAAAGCATGTATGTACTTACAAACCAAGCTGTAGAGATCAAGAAAAGAACTTTATTGTTGATCTCAAGATTTCTAAATTGTCAAGATTTATATGGAGTTGTGGTGGAACTAGTTAACACTTAGAGCTTTTGGTATGTAATGACTATTTGCTATGGACTGATATTAAATGTTTCAAAGGATTGCGTTCTTAAACTTTCTGGATTTTTGTTACTCTCCTCGGATTATATTAAGTAGTTAAAATTTCTTTGCTATATTACATTAAAAACATAAGAACTTTGGGTCTCGTATTTATTTTCACTTGTTTTACTAATTATTTACAGAACAGCGTTTTAACTTTTTTATTTTATAAATGTGTAGTATTTTAAACATATCTTTAAAAGTTGTTCAATCGGAACTACATTAATTTCTGATTTGTTTTTATTAGGATTTTTAAAAAAAAATACACTTTTTCCATGTTGGTGCACAGCACTTAACAGAAATGTTTGTATTCCCTTTCTTTCAATTCAATAAACAGAATAAATAACTGGAATGAATAGTTCTTAGTTTCCCTAACTTCACTTATATGACTGACTTGGATGTTAATTTCTTGATTGTTGATGATAGATTTCTTCCCTAGCTGTAGTATTTAATTTCCTTGCTAGGACTCCACGTAATGTGTGGCAGTGTAGCTGAATGTGATTTCAGTCACTGTGCAGGCTTTCCTGTTCTTGGGGCCTGGCTCTCCTCTACCTCACACTCTCTGTTCCCTGCATTTAGCAGTCAACTTGCCTGTGCCCTGTTGCATGCATATCGTAACTCCTCCAAGCGCCTGCTCCTTCGAGGCTTAGCAAGAACCTTGGTCCTGTGATACTGGAGCCTGCTCCAGTGCCAGACACGGGTTGCTTTTGGTGAGCGGTGGGTAAGGTGCTCCTAAAGTACCTGCATCTCTTGCTTAGACTTTCTCTAAATGGGAGTTGAGGGACCTCCAGGCATCTGTCTGACGTTGTCCTAAGCAGCATCTGTGGCTGAGAGTTCTTGAAGATACCTCCCAACTGTTGCTATTGTTTCCTCCAACTAACTTGGCATTCTTGTCCCTCTTCCCTGTGCTTTAAAATAGGACCTCATCTTCTGTCCTGCATTTTGATTCAACTCTAGCTAATGTTCTTTTAAAGAAAAAGCTGTGCCTAAATTTACCTTCCCCTCCCTTCAGCTTTTCCAAAATCAAACCTTTCTCTGAAATGTGTTCAATTTTTTTTAGGTGCTCTACTGATTATAAAAGGTCTTTGTTCCCTCCAGCAGCACCTCTGTGTTAACCTTATTCCTTCCCTTACCCTCTGAGCAGTGCTTAGATAATCATGGCTTAAAGGAAGGTGCAAACAGAAGGGTTGTGCCTTATCCCTTTCTGTGTGCTGCTTCCCTTGGGGGCTAGGACAAGTTGGAGGGTTGTTAGGCTGCAGACCTGCTTCAGCCATCAACCATCCGCTCAGCAGGTGAAGAAGTCAGGGTTTTTTGCTGGGTTTGTTGCTGTGCTTCACCTGATGCCTCTACCTCTGAGAAACAGGTATATGATTCTGTAGAACTATGAAACTTCAGTATAGCTAAGATTTAAATGCAATTGTAATGCTTTGAGGAGTAAACACTGAAGTTTGTATGCCTCTAATGTTTCTGCCAAAGGTAAGGCAGTTCATGTACAACTGGTGGTCCGTGTAGTCTCAATTCTTCTATTGCCAGGAAGCTCCAACTCACTATGAGGAATGACTTGTTCACTTTGAGTGACAGAGCACTGGCAGAGGCTGCCCAGAGACACTGTGGAGTCTCCTTCTTTAGAAATATTCAAAACCTACCCGGACATGGTCCTGTGCAACCTGCTCAAGGTGATTCTGCTTCAGCAGGGGCTTGGACTAGATCTCCAGAGGTTCCTGCCAACCCCTGCTCTTCTGTGGTTACCTTAATAGGGGCAAAAATGATCTTTTATTATCACTTACACCAAATCCTAGAGAGCTTCTTGTGGGGAAAAAGCCTTAGAATAAAGCTATGCCAACTCTGAGCAGATTTGCTTTTATGGCTTTATCAGAGTTTCAAGTTGATTATTAACCTGCACATAGAGTGGGTCTTGGGACCACTGATTCCACAGATTTATTATGTTCCACACACTATTTTAGAATAAACAAGTAGTGTACGATATGCTTTAATAAGGGCAAAATAAGTAACCAACATTCAGCAACTGTAATGATTAATTAGGGGGAAATGTTCTATTGTACATAATCACCCCCTCCCAATTCCTGTAACAGTTACACCTTCTCTCTCTGAGAACTGCTGAATTGACTAACATCTGGGCAAGTGGATGAGGCTGTTGATGGCAGGTGAGGAAAAAAGCTTAACAACCTTGGTTAAAAGTTAGCCTACAGGGATTCTAACTTCAGATTTTCTCTAATGGAATAAGAGCATTCTATAAATTGTAGCTAACCATTTGCAGGGTAAGCTAACGGCCCCTTGTCTGGGTTTACTTGCATTCCTCTGTTCCAAATGGAAACATATTCTGATGAGTAAGAGGGAATCAGTGGCTGGTCTTACCCCGACTCACAGTTACAAAGGTGGGTGAGTTTTTATTTAACATCAGCCTAAAGTTTGTAACTGTCTCATTCCATAAGGTGAGCTTGGATTGCCATTACTCTGTTCTCCCCTGGTGAGGCCCAGAAGACAAAGGGAGGTTTTGTTTTAGTTTTCACTGCTGTAAAATTTCTGACTTGGGGATCTCCTGAGGTGGGTGGCTCCAGGACCCCTGGCTCCAGTAATGAACTACGTTTTTAGCAATTAGAAATGCATTTTTCCCATTGCTGATGCTCAGCCCTCTGAAGATCTCTGTTAAGGCAAGAAATTACTCTCTAGAGTAAGGAAGGCTTCAAATTTACTAGTGGAATTATCCAGCAGAATTGTAGTTCTCTGGAGTCTGATACTGAGGTTTTTTCCAACTGCTACCACAAGGTGTTAGGCATGAATTAACAAGCAACTCCTTTATTTTAAAAAAGTGGGGTGGGAAGTTAACATTCATATGAAAAGTATAGCTTGTTCAGTATTTGACAACCACCACGTAGAAAACATCTGTATTTCTTGGATAGTAATTAGCACTTGAGGATGGAAGGGGAGTGGAATCCACAATAAAACCCCTCTAGGTCCGGGCTATGAATTAAGACACATGCTACCCCCATTTCTGTTTTTTTAGATAATGTTGTTCTTGTCCCTTACCCTTGGCCTGCTCCCATCTCTAAAGAAACACACAGCTTTTCATAGTAGTAAACGTTACCAATTCCATTAGGGAATGGATCTACCTTACCTACTAATCATCCCTGTAACTCTGAGGTGCTGGTAGTTAGAGATACATTGTCTTCACTGATTGTAAAAGCATTTTCATTATTAGTAACAAAGCTCATCTCCAAATCATGTCTTTCTAATATAAAACTGCTAGTTTTTTTTTTTTTTTTTTTATATTAGGGCATGCTTAACAGATCAATGATCTTGTTTCTCACTGCATCATTAATGAAATTCATCTACTGTTGGCACTACAGCACAGACTTAATTCAAGCAGCTTACCAACAATGAGATAAATGCCATTATAGGAGTAGTATTTTTTTTCCTACATACAACTAAGATAACAGCTTGCACAGCAGGCAGCTATGTTACAAAAGTTACCAACTTCCTTCTCTTTTAAGGTTTTATTTGCTCTTCCTTTTCCAGACCTACATCCTGTCTGGGTGTCAGCTCTGTGAGGCAGTACTTTCTGCTGTCTGGCTTTTGTGGTGTCAGGTAGTCAGTGGCGTGCAGCTGTTGTAGCTATTTCCTTAGGTGTTTTTAAACAAGCATCGTTTTCAGCAGTGTTTCATCTTTGCAACAGCTGAGACCCCATCCATCATGGGATTTAAAGCCAAACTCTTCCTAAAACAGATACTGAACACAAGGTATGTAGAGAAATCACACTTCAGGCGTTGTCTTGTCACTGCTGGCCATGAAAACCAATCTTAACTACAGCTATACACCAGACAAGTACAAATGAAGGAAAAGCTCATAGATTTTTTAGGACTTAATTACAGAACTGTATTTTTGAAGTGTTTCCCTTGATGGGTTTGTTTCAGAAAACCAAGTTTTTATGCACATATTAAAAACTTCAAGACAAGTTATTTAACAGTGAAGGTACAAACTCAGGTTCATACACTTGTCACTGATGCAAAGAGCTGCATGAAAAGAACTTCCCTTGCTGGTGCCTTTGAAGCAGTCATGTCAGGATTGAAACAACAGAGCTAGGTTGTATTCTTGATTCACCTCACTGGAGGTGGAAACAGCAGGCTGATGGAATAGTGATGGCAGAGCATCTTTGGCTCTGTAACCAACTCCAAACCTGATGCAATGCTGACTTTGTAGCGAGGTCTATGATGTATTTCAATGGCAAAACAGGAGTTGAAAGGAAAAATAGTATTAATCATCTTTCTTATCTGTTTTTCACTTGGACACAACTGTCACTTTCACCAAAAGGACTTTAATCAATCCAAACACAAGACTTCCCTTCCACCCCTCCCTCTAACAACCTGTATGGAGGAAAGCATAACTTTTATTATTCCATTGTTCTTTAGCTTGAAAAGATGCTGACACAAAGATGCAAACTGTGCTACTGTTCCACTCTGAAATCTGTTCCAAGCACTGCTTCAGGCTGGGTTCTAACAGAACAGCTTGACAGCCAGAGGCACACCCTGACCCCTCGCAGCAAGGAGCAGACATCAGAGCTGCACCTGAACTTGTTCTCCACCTACCACTGTTACCAGCCTATGCTGCTGAAATGAGCTTCCCCTCTCACCATTTAATTCACAGGAGATGAGTTCTGTAAGCAAGTTCCACCCTACAGAAGCAGGGGCTCAGGTTGTAAAGAAACAAAAACAAGGGCTACACAAATCCAATGTCTTTTGAAAATATTTTATGTTAAAAATACAGAAAAATATTTCTTGTTCAAAGAGGAAAAAATATACTGCATGACGACACGGATCTAGGTATGTTCGGGAGGTGTCTGCGGCTCCACAACCAGCACTGGAGTGATGACCCACTTTGGCAGCTAATGGTTCTTTTTCAACTTCTCAATCATTTATCAAAGCCAGAATCAGACTGTGACAAAACAGAAAACATGAGACCAGTGGATTACTGAAGCACGTGCAAGCAGGAACAGCTATCACTTTCATGAAAGAACTGCACTTGGTTCTGAAATAGAAAGACAGCCATGCTGCGTGCTTCGCTTACGAAGACAAGGCCTGCAGCAGTAATGCTGCAGTAGAGCAGTTAGTTCTTCCCTCCTGTAGGAAGTGGTCCCACTGCAGAACTCATCTGTTTGGAGCTCAGCCAGATCAACTTTATTTTCTAAAACAGAATTTGTAGAATAAACTCGGTCCTCAAGATTATTTCCATTCTTAACAGGCACTTAGGCTAGGTGCTGAAACCGTGTAACTCTCTATGTTGTACTTGGAGTGTGTTTGAGGTTAAGGAATAGTCTGAGTTTCCAGACATTTGATCAGAAAGAATGAAAGTATGTAATGAGCCTGGAGATAGCTGTCAACATGCATTACTCTGGCTTAACAGGATGCAAAGTGATAAAACACTTATAAATGCTACCAATTACTCTAGCAGAATAGGAGAGAGGAAGATAGCTGCCAGACAACTCCTTTGTTCCTTGGGAGCAATTTTTGAAACTAACCTGTAAAGGTACATGAAGAAACAGAGCAGATGAAAGCCTAGTTTAATCATGGCTTCCTTCATGTGTGATTTCAGTTGTCCTCGATTATGGATCTCTGTGGGATCAAACACCCCCATGTTTCCACTTGGCACCATAATGTACCTGAAAGTTTAAGAACAACAAAAAAATAACCCAATAGAAGTATAATCACCAAAATATTAGGGAGTGTCAGGCAAAGTGGAGGAGGAGAGCTTGCACAGAAGAGACTTTCATCTGAAGACTTGTTTCACAATTCTACATAAGGGAGTTCTTTAACTGTCTTTCCGTTTCAGGACATTCAGTTTATCTCTGCTACTACAACACACAGAGTAAAAGGACAACTAGTACTAAAAGCATCAGCCAAGCTTCTCATGTATAAATAGGAGAGTTCCCAGGTAACAGCTGATTCCAGTTCATAAATGCTGTTGGTGGTTTCTTGGTGTTATGAAGGAAACATTCACCCACAGTGGAAAGAAGCATTAGATGAAAGGGACTGGAAATGAATTAATGTAGCTAAGAATGAGTGTTTTATTTACCAAAAAACTCCACACAGATAATCACAAACTCCAGTGGTCAAAATGAGATGGCATAAGAGGAGACAAAAGATCCACCTGTGTATTATTCCCTTTTGTCAGTCACAACCACCCTGCGTTATCTCAGCAGAGACATTGAGGCCAACAGGAGGAGAGACTGGGCAGAGCTGAAGGGGTTAAGTACTGCTGTCCAACCCCATGTAAGAACAAAAGCTGAGTGAGTCAAAGTGAAATGTAAGCAAAGGGAAGAAGAAAACCAGTGTTTATGTCCTGTGAAATTCAACAAGAAGCACGTGCTTCTGTCACAAGCTTTTCTCAAGAGAGCAAACACAAGCACTTGCAGTGCTCACTCTGGTTAAGCTTAGTGTAGGATTGTACTATTATTTCACTGAGATGTCATACAGGCTCTGCCTTCCTGGAATAATACTCTTTCTGCACAGGAATTTAACTCCTGGTCTTACATCTGGAGAAGCAGCAAGGTCTCAGAACAGAGCACGTTTTGATTTTCTTTACACACTTTGAAGAATGGCACCACTTGTGCTACAAAAGGCACTCCCCCACCTCTTAGAACTTCATTTCAGTAACAGGAGGGGAAGAAAGGGAGCCAGAAACAAGGAGGTTTTCAAGCAGCAGAAAAAAATTAAGACCACAGTATTTGTCTTTCAGAGGCATTAAAAAGCACTGCAGCATATTTGACAAACAGCAAAGATAATTATGATGCATTAAAAAAAGTTAATGTGAAATAATCAGAGTTTAAAAGTCTCTTCCAAATTTGAAGTTTTAAGCAACAGGTCTATTCCTAGGATTGTAACAAAAATTACTGTCCATTTACTGGAAATTTATTCATACAAAATGTTTTATAAGGAAGAACCTAAGTTTCCTGTACCAATTTACCCTAGAAATAGCGACAGACCACAGAGTTTTCTTGTTTTCCAGGATTTATTTACTTTACTGCTTGCTCTTTTTTTTTTTTTTAGTAAGAGTGAGAACACTTAAATTATGCACCTTAATTAAAGCTTTTGGAACTTGGCAGATAGTTTTTCCAAGAGGCTTACAAGCTAGTATGGCTTATATTATATACCTGAGATTGCTAGATGCTGACAAACACAACTCCTTCAGTTTTAAGAGGGGTATGATCTATTTAAAGACCCAACAAGAACCCCATTACTCTGACCTACTGCCTCAAGCAGGTCTATAGAACAAAGAAAGGGAAGTGTTCCACTTTTTTAGGAGTTGCTTTCTTATTGTCCAGTAATGTTCAACATTTCCTTTGTAGTTCTTGCTTCTTTTGCTTAGTAGCAGGTCTAAGAAATCTTTAGGAATTAAAAAACATGTATTCTGAAATACAAAATAAGCTGCTTCACTATCTAGTTTTAAAACAAGGAAAATGTAAAACAAAACTATGTCTCTCAGGAGATGGTATAAGATACTTCAAAATTAATCAAAAAATACACCAAATTAAATGAGCATCTGAGTATGCTGAATAAGATGGCAAGTAGGACATTACAATAAACATGCTGCACTTTGAAAGTCTCCCCAGTACTGCTTTTGACCAATTTATTTTCCCTGGGATTTGTTCTGATGCCCCTTTGAACACAAACCCTTTCTACTCTCACCAAAACCATTCAGACAATTAAGCACATTAAGCCACTGCTGCCTGTAACTCCATTTACTCATCAAGATTAAGCTGGTTTCAAAGGAAAGAGATTAGGTGGAAGGGACTATTATCCCTACCTTTCTCTCTATTCTCACTTCTGTACACTACAAAGCACAGACTTCTTCCATTTCAACACAACTATCCTGAGAGCAATGCTCATCTTGGTGTAAATGACATTCTTAAACTTTTCTGAACTCACCTGCAGCAACATTTATTCCTGAAACTGGTTCCTGAAATGCTCTAACACACGAAAGAGATTCAGGCACATGATGCTGATGCTGAGGGTTCACAGCTCATGATAACAGGTTCGTGTTTCAACTGTTCCCACTTAATCCCAGCTTCATAATCGATGCCTTCTCCTCTCCTTGCTGTATTCGTGCTGTTTTTCTAACTACCATTTTTCTAACTACCTTAGCTTTTGCCCAAGACGTAAGTTCTATCCCAAATCTTTAGGCTTCCTTTGTAATGCTGAACAACAGCTTGTTTTTGCAGACAACTCCTTCACTAGAGGTGGGACAGTCCAGGCTATTAACTTGGGTGAAACACCTCGATCCTCAGAAAACAGGGAGGATTAGCAATACCAGCTTAACACTGTGATGTCTTGTGGCAAAGTACCACATATTCACTCACAGCCTACACCCCATGTCTAAAATTGAAGAAACAACCCTGGATTTCAGGATATTCAGAATGGCAAAATAAAAATGAGAGCTGTCAGTTGAACACAGCAGACAAAGCTTACTGCCTGAAGTGCAATAGAAATAATGGCATCTTTTGAAATTCTCCCTGAATTTTCAGTTCTCTCTAGAAGGGGAGGCAAGCAGCTACTTCACACATCAATGTCAGGAAGCAAAAGGAAGCAGCAACAGGGTAACCAGTACAAGAAATCTTCAAAGTTTCAGGGAAAACACCTTCTCTCCCTATGCCTCTGCAGACAGCCTAGCCTAAATGAAACACCAAATGCAGACTCTGTACTTGCCAGCAGATACCAAAGGGAATGCCGGGCATTTTGTGTGACAGCATGTAATACAGTTGTACCTACAGGTGGCCAAGCAGAACCATCCTTAGGTGTGTGCGTTTAGGCAGCGTTTGTTTAGTAAGCACACACAAGTTACACTGTCTCATGTTCCTCCAGTTCAGGAACGTTTGAAGGCTTTGCTAGCAGTTTTGTGAAAACAAGGATGATGAATGCATGGTTTCCCCAAGAATAACAAGACCACCAGTAAAGGGATCCTCAGCTTCTTTTCAGTGAGACATATGGAACTTCTTGTTTAATTTCACCAACAACTTGACCCATCCCTGCAAAAAAGTTATCCCTAGCAGGTTTAGGCAACAAGAATCATGGCCAGCTTTTCACACCTGTGTCATGCACAACTGGTCTCCTGCACTTCCCCTAGTAGTGATTAGAGATAATCTGTGACAAACCCACCCGTGGTTTTAGTGTAACACATGTAAAGGTTCAATTCCCTTCACATCAAATGATACAAAATAAAATTTTTGAGCCCCAACATTGCCATGTGGAAACCTGGAAACCCCTCCTGCAAAGCAAGCCATTTCAAAGTGGGGGGCAGCCCAGCCTACAAAGACCAGTAACACTGACAAGTTGCCCTAAGATGAAAAAACCTGCAAATCCTTCCAAATACAGAGGCAAGGTGGGAGGACAGAAAAAAATGCAAAACAAGGGGGAGAGGCAAGACAGCAAATGTGAGAGTGTGCAGGGGCAGAAAACCACAGCCCAGTGGTTTTACAACCATCAGCAGCGCTGACTTATGTACCTTTATGCTGATACCACTATCGGCCAGAGCATGAAAAATATTAACAACTACGTTTGCAGTACTGCTTCATAACCCCCATTATCATCCTATCATTTCCTAGAAACTTGGGAATGATTCACAAACCAAGATTCCTGGGAACTAGTGAGAATGCAAGGAAAGGCCAAAACCTTCATGTCCTTTACACTGTTTGCTTTCTTCTAAGTTTAAGTGTAAGCAGAGGAGTTTTATGTTAGAGACCTGAAGAACATTAGCAGCTCAAGAACACACCTGAAACATCTCATTGTGACATATTCTTTATCTTCATACTACACTTAAAGCTAAACTAGTGACAGTGGGGGAAAATAAAGCACACAAACCCCTTTGCACTTACCTATATATATTCCATGTTGCTACTGGCAAATTAAGGAGAAAGATGAACCAGTGCAATGAAATAAGCATTAGTACAGTTACAACAGCATGGCCAATCACCTCAGGGACCACCCACTGTGAAGAGGGAAGAAAAGAGAAGAGTTATATGGACAAATGTAAATTCCTCTCCCAAAACCAAACAAACCCAAAACCAACTCCATATGGAGTTTTCATCTGATTCTAATCATATCAGACAGAAAATTAATGGAAGAAGAAAAGTCATGTGATTTCATCACAATGTAGGGAAATTAATACCTTCAGATGGATTCCATGTGAGTAAGCTGGAAATCAGGCCCTAAGACACTACCACAGAGTAGCAAAGTACTGCAAACATTTCTAGAGAGAAGCACAGCAGCTGTTTGAACACAGCTCCATTATGATTTCAGAAGAAGAGCAGATAATTAAAATCTGCACAGACACAGGCCATACAAACACCCCCAGGCTTGGTGCAGATAAGCAAGTTGATCAATGAGAAAGCTGGCACAGCTAAACTGGGTCAGTACTATCAAGCAAAAAAACGTGTTATAAGCAGGAATGCCACATTGATTTAATAAAACCAGCTTTAAGCAGGTTTGGTTAAAATGGTACTCTTATAACTTTAAAACCCTCTACTGTTAAAGAGATTATACAGAAGCATTTGAGAAAGTTGCTATAAAGTTCTTCTAGTTCAGTCATGAACAGACATCCTTGGTGTGGCACACCTACAGAAACAACTCAAGAGTTGCTTGCAACTGCACAGAGTTAAGTCTCAGCCCCACGAATTCAGAGTAGCAGCCTATCTCAGAGTACCAAGGGTCAGAAGAACTGCCTTTTGGAACTGAATTTGCTGAAAGGCAGGCAACCAAACAAACCAAAGCAGACTGAAATAAAGGACAAATGCAAAATATTGCCAATCAAGGCTCTTCAAAAAACGTTACACCCTTCTTTTGTGATGCTAATTTGAAGGACTGTTTCTTAAATCACATTAAATGCAAAGAAGAATAATTTACTTTGTTGAGTTTTGAGCAACATGATCTAGCATTGATGTAGTCACATTCCAAATCTGACAGAGTAATTATCTGAAGTTCAAGATAAGGAAAAATGGTATGGTAAATCAGAATACAGAAAGCTTTATTCCTATGCAGTAATTTGGAGAGAGAACTCTGCTCTCAGCATAGACTGTCTTGTTCTACAGCTGCTCTGCCAAAGGCTTTCAATCAATTACAACTCAATTCCCACTTCAGGTAGGAAGTTACGACTACACTTTATCATCAGGCCAAGTGATTTAACCACGTTTTTCCAACGGTAAGTGTTGCACAAGTGCTAAAGTTCAATTCAACACTTTAAAAAGACCAAGGAGGCAAACTCAGGATTTTTAACGTTAGAATTATTATCACAGGACTTGAAACCACAGCTTAAAACCAAGAAAATATTAATGCACTTTTTAAAGTCTCCTCACAACAAAGCCAAATGCTGCAGTTTGAAGTAGCTGATCTACTTTTAATACATTTGCAGCAACACTAGATTAATTCATGCTTTGCTGGGAAATACGAGGGTAAAATCACTGTCTTTCAGCCATTGAAACGTGAAGATTTCAGCCAGAAAAATCCTCTCCACAAAGGTTTAGCATGCACATGTACACATCATCATTCTGTCCAGTAAAGCTTTTCTCCACAAAAATGACAGAATGTGACATTTTTCTGTCCTTGAAAACAAAAATATAGGTAAAGTTGGGGTGGCCTTTTTTTTTTTTCCAGCACTTAACCTATCCTTCTAGGATGATATTTTTCCTTCTCAAGTGCTTCCATACTTTTTTCTGTTAGGACTGGGTAGATTCTGGAACGGCACTGAGATTTGGAGGAGCATGAGAGCCAATTCTCTTTCATCCGGGAGATGCGGGGGTAAATAAATCAAAGCAAGCCAGTGCTTTGACATCCTAACACCAGACAGCAAAGACCGCAGGCGGTTTGTCACAGAGAGTACGAAATTTCGTCCGTGGAGGAGCTCAGTCTGCCAGCTACGAGCTCACGCCTAAGCCGGGGTAAGGCACCCTTCCCGTGAAGGGGCTACCCTCCGGCCGCGTTGGTTTAGGCCCAGGTAGTTGTGAGGCGCGCTTTCGGCGCCCTTTTCTTCCACGCCAGCCACAAGCACATGCTACTTCAGCCGAGGAACCGGCCGCACACGCCCGCGGCAGCCTCCCGACCTCCAGCGCCTAACGGAACGAGCGTACCTGGGGCACTGAGCCGCTCGCCGTTTCCCCGCGGCCAGGGCCCTCCCCCGCGCCGCGGTTCCCGGGGGCTACGGCGGCGGGCACCCCCCGCCAGCGGCCATTACCCAGCACAGGCCCTCTCCCCCCGCCACCCTTAACCCACCGCCGGCTCGGCGGCTCCAGTCCCGCGCGCTCGCCAACCCTCAGCGGCGCCTCAACCGGCCGGGCCCAACCCGCCCCGGTCCCGCCGGGCGCAGCTCCAGCCCCGCCCCCCGGACGCCCCCCCAACCCCGGAGGGAAAGGATACAAAGTAGACGGAGAGGAAGATGAGGGCGCAGCAATCAATCAGCGAGAACATGAAGACCACCGACTCCATCCCGCCGCGGCCGCCGCCCTACCGGCCGCCGCACGCTACGCCCCTCTCGCCCGCGCAGGGCCTTCGCCCCGCCGCGCAGCCTGCTGGGAAATGGAGTCCCCGCCGGAGGCCGCCCGGTGATTGCCGGAGCACGTCCCTGCCCCTCGTTAGGGCGCTGCTGGGGAGCTCACGCAGCCCTGGCCAAAGGAGCAGAAGTGCCTATTTCGGAGCGTAATACGCGGCCCAGTACATCACGAACGGAAGGAAGGAGTACGCCCACGCCGGACCGGAGCGAAGCGGAGCCGCGCGTCTCCGGTACGGGCAGGCACTTCGAAGGGGACCTCGCGGCGTCGTGGTCGAGACGCCCTCGTGCTGCCTGCTCACAATTCCATCCCGGCCGCTGCCGGCTGTGGCGCGCAGGCGAAGCGCTAGGACAGCCCCTGGGCCCGCTCCCATGCTGGGAGGTCCTCGGACGGTGAGGGCGGCGAGCGGCGATGCGGAGCAGGCCGGGACACTTCGTGGACCTGCGGCTGAAACAGCGTGTTAAGCAGGTACCCTCCCCGGGCAGGCCGCGGCGGCTGGCCGGCTGGCGGCCCTCGTTCCCGCGGGGCCGCAGTCGATGGCGGGACGAGGGGCTCCCCGCGGCCGGAGGGACGGGCCTCGCGTCTCCCCCTTGGCGCTGAAAGGTCCTCGAGCGTCCGGGCCGCTCCGGTGCGGGAGGGAGCGGCAGCGAGCGCCGGAGGCTGGCCTGGCCTCCCAGGGCTTGCCGCAGGCTTCAGAAGGGCGTTTTGCTGGGTTGTTTCTTGGCTTGGGTTGGGTTTTTCCCCCCCTGCTCTTCAGTGCCGCTGATCCTGGCGCGGGCTGTATAGCGAACAGCGCAAGGAAAGCGGGCGAGGCGGGGGTGCTCGCCTCGGGAGCCTGTGCGTGGGGTCTGGGAAAGGCTTCCCTAGTGCCCGTGCGGAGAGCGGGGACGGCGGGGATTCCCTCAGGCGGCCTAGGGCTCCTGACCTCTCTGGCAAATGGAGCACCGTGTGTAAGTGTACGCGGCTTCCAGTTCCTCACAACGCGAGCGGCAGCTGGAGGGAGCTCGCGGCTTTGCTTTTACAAGGCCACAGTGAGGGTGTCCTGACCACCCTGAAAGAGAGGAGCCAGCTGGACTTCTGGTAGGCTTGATGTTTTCTGCAGGTCAGTAGTTGCCTGTGACTGATGTGAGGTCCAGCATAGTTTCAGACAGCCGAATCCTATGGTTGTTTTTAAGCAGTTCGATTGTTTGTAATGGAGGCATTAATTTAAACGAGACTTGGAACGTCTCCTTGCTGTGATGTTTGTGGTACTGTGTCTGTTACAGCAATGTTCTCCACCATTTTTTTTCTCTTAAGAAAGCATTCACCATTATGGTGAACTGATTTGGAGAGTTGGGGAAGAAAGTAAATGGGGAACAGTTGTACCTGAAGTGTAGTGCATGTTCACACACATCCATAATCAGTGATTCAAAAATAGGTAGGATCAGCTGCTGTCAGGGGAGGGGGAAAAAAAGGCTTGATAGAATTCATTATGTACTTTTCTGTGGTATTCTTTGAAACATCTTGCAAAAATTAAAGCACTTCTCATGGCAGTATTCATACTAATTGATGCAGACTTTGTTATTTTTATGGTAGGAGAGCTAAACCAAAAGGAGGTTCACTGAGAGAAACCAAGAAGTTGAGAAGGATTGATCCTTGTGAGTTAAGAAGTAATTGTTCTTATGAAATTAAAACAATGGTGTTGTACCAGCAGAAGTCACAAGCTCCAAATTACAGTATGCTCCTTTTCTCCAGGAAATGTAGCTAGCCAGCTACCTAATAAACAGTTCATTGGTAAATACTTTGTAGTGTTTTCTAAGGCAGTTCAAAGCTGTTTCATGTTGTCATTTTGACTTCTAAGAAGGGGAGAGTTTGAAACAGGCATATTGGAACTAGCTATCCTGATTCAATGATTGAACAGATTTTATTTGCTGCTTAAAATTCTTCATTTCAGTATCTTGCAAGTAGTAAATGTGGCCAGTATGTTGACATTGGAATTCTAGCATCTGATTTGCAGAAAACATACAGGTGAGCAAAGATTGGTATTCTTATATTCTGCATTCAAAATAACGGAGTATATTATATTGATATTTTGCATTTGCATATTTTTAATCAAATGTTTTATTTTCTTTATGTTAACTTCATTACCAGTTGTTGAGGTTGATTGAAACAATAAGATATCTCCGCTCCAGTGTTGTCCTCTGCCGATACACCTAGTGATATATTTTATTAATGCATTGGCATTGCAAGCTCTAGTTGCAGTTTGGAGTTTTTTTTCTTTTCTGTTGTCTTTTTCTTTTATTTTGTTAACTTAAACAGCTACAGATCCATTGCAGCATGTTAGTCCTTACCTCAGGAGGCTTAAAATACGAGGGAAAATACCTACTTTTGTGCAGGCAGGTGGGGGAGATACAGGATTCAGTAAGACACTCGCTCAGTTGCTCAGCAGGGCAGTCAGTCTTGCCTAATTATTTTTAGGATGTGAAGCTTTTCTTACAGTAAGGTTGTGTTTCAGCAGATCATTGATGGGTGTGGAGGTTAATGAAGGATTAGGAGTATATTGATTTGTGTTGCCATGTTTTGTTTATTGTGCCTTGTTAGCGAAAGGCAGCCAGAACCCTTGTTTAGCATGCTTACAGGTCTTGGGTTTTTGTTTTGTTTTGCCTCAGTCAACTGTTGTATAAAAGCAGTAAGTGAAGATGAAAGGTAAATTTTTTTTTTGCATTTAAGGACACTCATTAAATCATTTTCTCATAGTGACTGTTATTAATTATCACAGTTGTTCCTCACTAGACTGTAGTTCTGTGTGTTCTTCTTTGAATTAAAATGAAAAAGTTGGTAGCTTTGTGAAGTGGAATCCAGTGTGCTCATTTCTATGTTGCTTCTTCTCTATATTCACAGCTAAAGAGGACCTTGATAATTTTCACTGAGCATTCCTTTAGAGACCAATATCATTTAGTGGTTTTGATTCATCCCAATGATTGAGCTATTTCAGGTTTAAGAATAAACAATCACGTTTTCACATAGTTGGATTTTAATAAGAACTTGTATAGAAACTTGGATCAACTTACAATGTATTTTTTCCACGGAGAATGACAATATGTTGAGGGGGGGAAAGCAGTTGGTGTAACCTGTTTATTTTGTTGGATTTGTTTCAGTGCAGACTATGGAAGAAGAAAAAGAAATGCTTTTAGAATACAAGTTGAGAAAGGTACTTCTGTTAGTAGTATGTCTAAAATGCTAAATTCCTTAGTTACACTTCAGTTGTTTGTCTAATATATTTGGAACTTTTTCTTGCAGTGTTTGGAATCATCAGTAATGAAAAAGAACGCGAAGATTTAGCAGTTTTAGAAGCTGAACATGTGGCAAAAAGGGCAAGACAACAGGAGAAAAATGAGTAAGAAGTTTCACCATTAGATTAATAATGGCATTATTATTTCTGCCTTCATATTAGTAAATTTGGCTATTTTCAAGGCTACAGATAGATCCTTGATTTTACATGAGCTTGCCTTCACCAGAAGTTACCAGTAGTTAATGGAATCACTTTTCTCACTGAAGACTGTAATGATTTCTTTATTATGGGGACATACAGCCATAAATTAGTGGGTATCCTTGGGGCTTCATTGATAGTTTTCCACCTGAGGCCAGAGTGATTCCATTCCTTTGTTTTGTTGTGGTTTTAATCTTTCCTAGATGTGAGAGATGTGGTCTTATCTCTCAGACTTGGCTGCCAAGTCAAGCTATTCAGAGTAAATCACTGCTGGAGACTGGAATCAAGATTTCCTAACCGAGCGCATAGTCTCATAGACCATTCTGGTTCTGGGACCCCTGTGCCTTTCAGGACTGTGTCCCAAGGGACCCTCCCTACCAGTGTCCTGAACAGTTTGAGGTCTGCCCTCCAGAAGCCCAATGGAGCAGTTTCACCCACCTGCCTCCTGACTCGACCAGGGATAGAGAGCTGTACCGCTGTGTGGTCCCTCTGCCCAAGGCAGCTCCCGGCCACCACATCTCCCACTCGTCCTTCTCTGTTTGCGAACAGAAGGTCTAGCGGGGCACCCGCCCTGATAGGCTTGGTAACCAGCTGTATCAGAAAGTTATCTTCCACACATTCCAGGAACCTCCTAGGCTGCTTCCTCTGGGTTGTGTTATATTTCCAGCAAATGTCCAGGAAGTTGAAGTGTCCTATGAGAACATGTGCTGGCAATTGCACAACTTCCACCAGTTGCTTGATTCAGCAGCTATTTGCTACCCCATCACTTGTGCCAGCATTGGTGATTGTGTGATCTCTGGCATCATTTTTCCTTTCAGCCAGGTTGTCAAATTGATCCAGCTCATCACAAACTTGGAAAGGATCTGGTTTTTTAACTCAAAAATTGAGTTCAATTAAGAGCATGCTAGCCAGGGGGTTTTCTCCAGTCTTAGACTATATATCAAGATTGGGGGGAACCATGTTGTGGCAGTTGCATTTGTTTTGCTTTGAGGGTGTCTCTCTCACAGTTCTGGTCTGATACATTGAAAGTTTTTGTCTTCCTTCTATGTAAAGTACTGCAGGAAGTGCCACAGACATCTCCGATGATGACGATTATCCAGAAGATCTAGTAAGTTGTATTTTGCTATCCTTGTTTATATTTGCTGAATGCATGATTCTGTGTTGTGAAATTGCAGTGCACTTAGAGCTTGAAAGCGAAGGTGAAGATGAGATATAGTCAGAGTTGACAATTCCAGCTGAGAATATATAGAGCTAACAGGAGGCTATTTGCTAAAGAAAAGGAATTGCTTTTGAGGAAAGCACACAGGGGGCCCAAAAGACTGGCTATCAACTGACTGAAATGATTGAAGGAACTTTAGCTATTGCTAAAAGATGACTGTCAATTAACAGGGGTCCTTTGGGGGTAAATGCAAAGGCTGCTGCCTCTTCAATGAGCAGATGTAGTTTTGTATGCAGTCATTTGATTTGCAGAGGAGTGAGTTGGACAATGATCCAACTTGGATCCAAACAATCCAAGTTCTAACCTGTATGTTTTCATTTCAAATACATGAATCTGCAGTCTGCAAATCACATGAACAGTTCCCTGCTGAGCTTATACAAGAAAGGAAATCCTGATTCTGTTCCAGCCACTCCAAAAAATGAACCAGCAGAAGCCTTCCCTCATGAGCGAGCAGCACCTCAAACAAGCACCGTCTCACCAGGAGCAAGAGCTGAAACACGCATCTCTCAAGGGGGCTGGTTCATTGATAAAACTCCATGTGGAAAAGACTTTTTCATTGACCTTTCTGAGGATGAGGAAGGGGATGGACAGAAACCAATTGCTGAGGTATTGTGTTTTACAAGCCCAATGTTATTTAAGTAGCACATATGCATATCATTTCCTGTATTGACAGGCTTGTGAAGGATGATAGTAAGATCAAAAGTACTGCCTGTCTTTCTGTATTTTTTAAATTATATTGGTTTTATTACAACATGGACAGTGTGTTTGAAGATGGTGAACATGTTAAATAGAAAGGAAAGATTGGCTTCATCCCAGCGAAGCACTTATTTTTAGCTTGGTTTGTGAAGAAAGGGCTTAGCTCAGTTTTCTGCCATGTCAGAAGTGATTTGTGAACTTTTGGCTTATCTCAGGCATGCTTGTATGGGAGGTAAGAAGTCGCAAAATTAAGAACTTCCTCCATGTTTTTTGAGGAAAATATAGTGCTCAGTATTAGGGAGACCCAGATTAGTTCCTGTACCGAGAGAAAGATAAGTGGAATTTAGCTGTTACTTACTCCATTTGCCAGTGACTGGCCTTATTAGTCAGGAAGTATGTGGCTTGCTGTAGGCTAAGCCTAGCCAATCCTTAAGTCTTATGGAGCTGAAATTGGACAAGAGTTGGGGAAGTTGAGAGGAAATTGCATTGATTTATAAAGCAGTTAAAAATAGCTCCTGCTCCCCATTCAGACATCCTGCCCACTTTGTGATCTCCCCCTCTCCCTCAGGTTTTTCTTTCTTAGAAAAAACAAACCTTGTTTACGTGTTGGAAACTTTCCGTTTATGGGAGATAAGATTTATGATGTTTGGCTGAGCAGACAGTTGGGCAGAATGTTCTTTTTAGGTGAAGGAAGAACTATGTTTACATCTACCTTTTTAATTACACAAAATGGTTACTGACTAGGCATATTTGATATCTCATCCCTCTATCCTAGTAGTATGGTATCCTCTTCTATAGAGAAATTGAATAAAAGGGAGATCTTCAAATTGTAAATTGTTTGCAATACCATATTTTAAAACAACCAACCAACCCCAACTTTAATCATTGACCATCTCTTTATTTCTTTTCTCCTGTGTTAGTCCTTTACTTACATGCACTTGTTTCAGAACTGAATAATATTTTCTTAGAGCTGCTTGTGACTTACTAGTAATAAAAATTGCTTCTGTTGGCGTAAAAACATTGATACAGTTTTAGTCATCCTCAAAGTGGAATGGTCTATGATATGCAAATAATGGGTGTCTGATTTTGGGTAGTGGTTTTGTGGGAGCTTTGAAGGGTTGTTTGGGGTTTTTTTGCTTGTAAGTACATACTCAGCCAAAAAAAAAAGTGGTGTAAATAAACCTTTTAAAAAAAAAAAGGCAAATTCTAAGGAAAAAAAATATATTTGCTATGAAAAGATGGTGTTTACTTCCTGCCTTGCTTCTATTAATATGTGTGGGTTTAGCATCATAGGCACTTAAATGTTTTGTTTAAGTATTTGCAGAAATTCACTGACTTGGAAGGATTTGTGGATATAATTCTGGTTTTATGCCTTAGAAATCAACAGAGTTTTCTGTCTTGGAGAGTGAAAGAAAGAAGACAAAGGGTAAAAGAGCAAAAAGGAAAAAAGAAGAATTTCCAGATGTAGATGAAGAAATTAATGCTGTCTTACTTAAAGAGAAAGGTGAGAAGTGACTTTTGGCGTGCTGCTCCAAAGAAAGAGATGGTATTTCCTGGTCTAGTGAGGGTGTCCCTGCCCATGGCAGGGAGTTGGAACTAGATGATCTTGGAGGTCCCTTCCAACCCAAAGCATTCTGTGATTCTGTTTGACTGTGGAATCCCTTTATAGAGAAGTGGTTTACTCTGAGGTGCAGAGAAGTGCTTTTGTTTAAGAAATTTAGCCTTAATATACTAAAAGACATCCCAGTCCTGTGTCTGCTACCAAGAAATAACACTACTCTATATACTTAGCTGATTATTTAGCCTGAGCTCGTTCTTGTTTGGTGTTAGCAGCTACTGTTATGCCATGTCTGAACTTGCATGACTTTTCCTCCCGAACAGTTAGAAGTAAGGGACCAGAGCTTCACCGCCCTTCAGTGAAGTTTGAGGATGTAGGAGGCAATGATGAAACTTTAAAGGTTAGTTAATATTTTAATCAAGACACACAATGCTCTGAATAAGATGTTGAATGAAAAATGACAAGATATCTGGCAGAATTAATTGGTTTGGCACTGAGAGTAACTGCTTATACCAACAGCAACAGTCTTGGGATATTTTTCTTTGACTGATCTTTCTGAAAGCAGTCACTGAAATTTATTAATAAACAGAACTTAGATTTTGGGCTGTCAGTGATGTATAATGCTAATTCCTTCAATTTAAATGGAGATCTCTCCTGTCTTTAACAGGAAATATGCAAAATGCTCATTCACGTCCGGCATCCTGAAGTCTATAACCACTTAGGTGTGGTTCCACCTCGGGGTTTTCTTTTACATGGACCACCAGGATGTGGGAAGACGCTACTTGCACAGGCAATTGCTGGGGTGAGATAACTTCACATCTACAGCTTCTTTTGGTTTTGAGTTACATTTGCAGGGAAACAAGTCAAATCCTCCTTCATGATAGACTAGATTTTTTTTCTCTTTTTTTTTTAATGTTTTCTCTCTATTTTAGTCTAGAATATATTAATTTTCACTTCCTTTGTTTAAATTCCATATAAATCTGTTCTTGATAGAACCTCATATGAAGAGGTGACATAGTGACAGGGTATTATGTTTGACTTAATGGTTCTGGGGCGCTCTCAGGACAGCAGTATAGCCATGGGTATTGAAAAGGAAGTTAAATTTAACTTTTGGTTAAATTTAACACAGTGTTTTGGTTTAAGCCTGCTCAACCTTACCGTCTTACAAGGCATTACATTGATTGTATTGGGTGGCATCAGTTAAACAGTGATTTCTGAATTCCAAAAATGCTGCTCTTCTCTGTGATGTCCGGTGATAGGGCAAGGGGCAATGGGTGCAAGCTGGAGCACAGGAGGTTCCATGTGAACATAAAAAACTTTTTCTCTGTGAGGGTAACAGACCACTGGCACAGACTGTTCAGAGAGGTTGTGGGGTCTCCTTCTCTGGAATCTCTCCTTCTCTTCTCCTTCTCCACATTGAAAACCTACCTGGATGCGTTCCTGTGTGAACTAGGGGGCTTAGACTAGATGATCTTTTGAGGTCCCTTCTGACCCCTAACATGCTGTGATTCTATGTCAAACTAATGATTTCAGTGCCTATGGCATTACTGATGCTTTGATGTGTGGAGGGGCTGCTGTGCAGTTCTGTGCCTGTTTTGGATGTAAATCTAGGGGTTATTTAGGGCTTCTTGTAGATAACCACAGACACTTCTTTGTCTTTAATACAGTTGTTTAAATGTCACATTATAACCTTAAATTTAGATACATGTAAATTATGAACTATTGTAGTGCAGCTTTATCTTTGTAAGCAAATACTGATGTTATTCACTTAAATGTTGGTTAAACCCTTCTGACACTGTTTGTCAAATGTTTTTAAAAGTTTTGGGTTTTGTTTTTTTTTTAAATGCCTCACTGTACAAAGCTCCCCTTTGAATGAATCTGTGATGTTTAATAATACTTTGGCAGGTGTTTGCTTCCTGGAAGGTTACTGAATTTAGTGGAAGAAACATAACACAAGTGAAAAATTTTCTGAGATAAGATCAATTTAATGACTGCTTCTTAAATAATCTTCTTAAATAAGATACTGTCAGGTAGCTATTCAGGGCAAATTATCTGTGATTTGTATAAATTAGAATTTGTTTTTAATCTATAGTCTCAAAGACCTTGAAATTGGCTGCAACTACTGGTAGCCCTACTGTGCTACAGTGTATCAAAATTTTAGTTAGTTATTTGTAATAGCAGAAACCATGAGTGTGAGCTTTACCAGTATCTTACCGTACAGTCCTGCTCAGATAATGCTGGAGCAAGACTGAGGGTACCAACCAGACCTGGTAGGGATCTCTTCCACACTGCCCAGTAGTGTTTTGCTGCAGATGGAAATACACAGTTTTCTCAAGAATGGAGCCCGAGCCTGAACTGAAGTATGCACGTTGGGAAGGATTGTGTTGGGGACCAAGGTGCAAAGCTATTTAACAGTGCAGTCTTTCTTGAACCAGATAAGGAAACCTGGGTTTCGTACCCTTTTGGTTTGCTTGGCCAGGTAGCTCAGACCCATTTTAAATTGAAAGATGCTACTCATATTTTTAAGAGCTCTTTAATATTTAGTCTTGAATTATGTAATTTTTGCACGTAAAAGATGTTGTATTGCAAAATGTTTGTCCTCTAGGACAGCCAGCATTTCTAGCCTCTGGATATGTCATACAACATTCCTTGTCTCTTTCAGGAGCTTGAGCTCCCGATGCTGAAAGTGGCAGCAACGGAGATGGTGTCTGGAGTGTCAGGGGAATCTGAGCAGAAACTGAGAGAATTGTTTGAGCAGGCTGTGGTGAGACACCCGTTGGAAATAACACTGTGTATTGTTTGTCCTTTTCTTTGTCAAGATTCATACTTTGTTGTTGTAGAATATTAATGAGTCACTCTTTTATACTGCCGTACACAAGTCATAGTGTCTCCCCTTCTGTGACCAGCACTCTGTTGTGCTGTCATACTGTCATAGAGCACAAAGATTACTATTCTGAAGTCTTGGCAAAAGATAGTTCATCTTACCAATGTAAAGGGACCAACAGAAATTATTCACCTATTTGAAGCTGGTTGGCTTGACACAGAAATATAAAAACGATGTAAGAACAGTTTGGGGTGCTCTTTTCTTGCAAGATTTTTTTGCTAGTTTTGTATGTCATGGAATTTGGGGTTTAGGTGCAGAGTAAGAAATTTGGGATGGATACCATAAGAACAGGATTCAGGTTACAACTTTGCTTTGGTGCAACTTTGTCTTACTGAGAAGCAAAGAGAACTAAACAGATTGAGATGATTTTAAATGGACAATTACAGAATTTTATTTTCTTTTCTTTTTTTTTTAGTATATTGCTATAAAAGTTATGTGTGTGCTGTGAAGTGTAGCTTAGTTGCTTTTTTCCCCCCTTACCAGAGCGCAGAAAAGTGATTGACAACTAGATGGCGCAGTTGCTACCCGGTAACTCAGAATGCATGAGGCTTAAAATACTTTATTCTGTATGATTTCAGTATTTAGTTTCAAGATTATTCTAGTGTTTTCTTTGAATATTCTTCTTCACTACTAGTGCTGCTTGAGAATATTAATAATCTTATGTCAGTTAATCTACTGTAAAATCAGTAATTCTATATTAATGTTAGCTTTTTATAAATATGATGTGTGTGGAATTTTGGAATGCTTGTAGGAGTTGCTCATTGCTCACTCTTACTCTTTGAACATTGTCAGGTACCGTATTAATCCTGACATGGGTAGATCTTTTTTCATTACCACCTGCTGCTCCTTTTGGTTTATGTGTGTCAGTAATACTGGCTCGTGAAGTTTCACAGCTCTAAGGTGGTTAACAGAACAAACAAAAAATTTTGACATTTTTGTCTGATTTTTTTTAACTTACTTATTTTTACTTAAACAAGTGTAAGCAGTTGCACTGGAATGTTTATTGAAAATAAAGCAACATGGAGATGCATTTAAATTTTAATACATGGAAAAATTTTGAATCTCATGCTTTCATTATTTCGTAGCTTCAGCTCAGCACAGTGTCACAGTCAGGTGGCTCTCCAGAGAGTCAGTAACAACAACAGAATTGTTCCAGGACAGGCTGATTGTGCAGCAGACTTAAAAGTAATAATTATAGAGGAGGAAATCTGAGAAGTTTCATTCTGTCTTGTAATACACCGTCTCAGTGTAATTTTGTAATTATTACTATTTCTTGTTCCTAGTCCAATGCACCATGTATCCTTTTCATCGATGAGATTGATGCCATCACCCCAAAAAGAGAAGTTGCATCAAAAGACATGGAGCGGAGAATTGTTGCGCAGCTCCTCACTTGCATGGATGGTCAGTGTCAGGAACCGCTTTACTCCGCTAAACTTTCAGCGAGCCTCGCTGCCTGCCTGCTTGTAGTAGTGAGTCACAGTTAGGTTCATGGAGATAGCAGTAATAGTGGGTTTGTATTTGGCACAGTTTACCTGGGGGTGGGAAGATTCTGATAAATTGGGACAGGGTGTTAACTACATTACTTTCACAGTGGTCTGTACAGCATTATATCAGCCTGTCGTATAAACAGATATAATGGGAGAATGCATCAAATGTCATTTGAAATGTTTATTTTTGCTTGATTGTGCAAAATGCAAATCTTAGGTGGTAGTAGGAATAAGGATGAACAGCAGTTCAGGATGTCTGCTGGTTATCTCTGCCATTCTGATTATTATTGTTTGCTGCAGGAACAGTGACATCGATATTAGAACAAAGTTCGGACACTGAGTACTAACTGTCTGTCTGTCTGCCTGCCTTCCTGCCTTCCTCCAGACTTGAATAACGTCGCTGCCACCACCCAGGTCCTGGTTATCGGCGCGACGAACAGACCTGACTCACTGGACCCAGCGCTTAGGCGAGCGGGCAGATTTGACCGAGAAATTTGTTTAGGAATCCCAGATGAAGCAGCAAGAGAAAAGTAAGTGTAAGGAAATTAAAGCTTCTTTTTGATTAACAAATGTAATTTAGCATGCAAATTAAGGGAAAGTATTGTGTTTAGTCCTTTTTGTGCCTGTACACACCTATGGATCGGCACACACTACAAAGTACAGAACACATAAAGCTGCATCTGCTCTTTGCCTTGGTAGCTGCATCTGCATTTGGGTGGTTTCCTTTCTTGTGTGCAAATTTGCTTTTAGCATTGTGTTAACGGGTTTTCAGGTGCCTTAACAGTACAGATTATGGAGTTAAATAAATCTTTTATATTGTTTGGGAACTTAACATTCTGTCCTTGGTGGTCCCTATGTAATGATTAAATTGAGAACTTAAGTATTATCTATTTGTTAGCCCTCTCAAGCACATACCTTAAGCATCAGGCCTAGATTCTTCTATTCTTTGTGGAAATACACCAGTCGAGGCATTAAGATCAGCTGTGCTCATCCTGTTTTGTGTAACTGGACCTTTTCACTCCAAAGACTTGTGAAGTCACATTAGATTAAAAAATAATAGTAATAAATGCTTTTCTCATTAAAAAGGAACTGTTACTCATTTCCACAACAGCAGAAAACACAGGAAGGGAAATGTGAAATCTTGTTATGGGAAGGAAAGAAAGGTTAAAGGATAAGTTTCTTCTGGCTCAGCTAATCTTATTTCTAAGTTGAAAAAGCAAACTGTTCTGCTTGCAGCATTGCTCACTTTGTGTTGTTAGCACCACTGACCATTACTCCGCCTATTTCCTCCTCCCTTCCAGACATGCCTCCACCTTTTATTTCTTGTTTTCTTCTTCCTCTAGATTGATAGTCTTGTAGTAATTATCTTCCTATTGGTTGTGGGAAAACATGAAGATAGTTAAGGTAGAACTGAAGAGTTAACTGATGAGAGTTCTGATTCAATGACATTTCTTAGGTTCATGTTAAAAATGTTCTCAGAAATAGTGCTGTTTCAAAGGATAGGAGTTGAGTGGGAAAGCAATCATAGCTTGTAGAGATTGCGTGTAAGTCACGTTTATTCATATTACTGTTTTGTACAGTTGTTTCTGTTGTGCTCCTGGAGGTGTAGGCTTACAGGAGCTGTTGATTTTATTTAATTTTTTCAATTATCCCCTGCCCTCTGCTTTTCTGTTTTGTTTTAGGGGTGTTTTTTCTTGTTTTCTGTTTCTGAGGGTAATATAGAAACAGAATTCCTTACAGTATGCTGATTTACCATGTAATAAATCCCTTACTGAAGGCATGATTTGAACTGCTCAACTGTGGTTTTACAGCCTTAGACAGGTGGAGTGGGTTGAGAAGGTGTGTCTGGAGATCTTGCTTTATTTGCAGTGTTTTCTTGTGCATGTATGAAGCACAGGAAGGAAATTAAATACACTTAGGGCACAAATTCTGAATGAGCTATTTGCAGTTCTTAAATTTTTGCACTGAGTCACTTGATTAGCTACAGTTGTTAGGTTGAAAAATTATTGAGAACCAAGCTGATAGCACTAACAACAATTTAAAAGAGAGGTGATGGAACTTGGTAAGGGAGGCAAACAGATGAAACGTTACAATTTCAGAGATTTGAACAGTTTAGTAACTTGTTCTTTTTGTAACTTCCTGTAGTTACATTACTTGATCTGAAAATGATTTAAATTCATGTTCATTGGAACTAGAAAGTAGGTTAATGGTCTTCACTTCCTTGGTTTGTACTGCATTTTTAAAATATTTTCCCAATGAAGTGCTGTTTTGCTGCTTTAAACAAGTTGATTCGATCCCTTTTCGGTGCCAGTATCTGTGTGGAGACACTGGCTTTTGTCATTTTTGTGGGTTGTGGGTTTTTTTGGGGCTTTTTACTACTCGTGTAGCTTTCAATTGGCCTTGGCTTAGAACAACAGTAATTCTAGGAGGACCTCGAAAGAGGTTTTTAAAGCTTCAGCCCTGATGACAGGGTGAAAAACCTCCCATTAAAATGTTACGCATCACACTTGACTGTCAGTTACATGAGCTGTTTCGGCTTAGTGATGGGACTGTGTCAGTAGGTGTAACTTTAGCTTTTGAGTGAAGATGAGGTAACACATGAGGTGTACAGGTAAGCTGTGTGCTGCCTATAGAAATTTTACTGGGGGCACAAGAAAAATAGGTGGTTCTATTCCACCAACAGTGATTGGGGAAAGATACTGGAAATTGAAACACAGAGCTCCTGACACAGTCCAGTTTTGCTCCTCGCAGAGTAGTTTGTTTTGTGGATGTTTTTCAGTACATAAATAAACACAAGTGGGATGCAGCAGGCAATGCAGACTAAGGTTGTTAGGAATGCAAGGTTAAATACCTCAGTGGATAACTTGTGTGCATTTCTGTGATATGCTTTGAGGTCTGTTTTGTCAATTTCGAATCTTAAACTAAGGATAAAAGAATCTATAATATTTAGATTCACCAAAACTAGCTTCTACCCACTGATTGACATTGCCTGACTGTTGCTGCTATTTTTTGTTGTTTGTGTAGAACTGAAACTCTATAACATCATTTTGTGGGTTTCATTTTTGTGGTATGAAAACTGTTTCCTTTGTACCACTTCAGTTCACGTGGACTGAAAGAAACCTTAATTCAATGCATGCTTCATATGAAAATGAAAAAAGCCACAGCTTCACCTTTATTTTGCTGTTCATTTTCTCCCTGCTTGATTAGAATTCTTCGGACTTTGTGTCGGAAACTTAAACTCCCAGAGTCCTTTGAATTTCATCATTTAGCACGGCTGACTCCAGGTTATGTAGGTGCTGACCTGATGGCACTGTGTCGTGAGGCGGCGATGTGCACCGTGAACAGGGCCCTGATAAAATCTGAGAAGCAGAAACTGAAGCACATAGGTGCTGGAGCAGATGCAGCTGAAGAAGGCACGGGAGTAGGAACAGACATCCTGGTAGAAGAAGATACCAAACAGCTTGAACTTCCTCCGAAGGTATTTGTTCCTTGAAGAACTTTTTTATAAGTATCTTAGACATGGGATGCAGGGGGAATTGGCCAGCCCCTTTTCAGTGGTCTGTGGGGACAGGACAAGGGGCAATGGCTGTAAACTGGAGCACAGGCAATTCCGCACCAACATGCGGAAGAACTTTTTCCCGGTGAGGGTGACAGAGCCCTGGCACAGGCTGCCCAGGGGGGTGGTGGAGTCTCCTTCTCTGGAGATATTCAAGTCTCGTCTGGATGCCTGTCTATGTAATATGAGATAGGGAGCCTGCTTTTGCAGGGGGGTTGGACCCGATGATCTCTTGAGGTCCCTTCCAACCCCTAAGATTCTGTGATTCTGTGATTCTGTGAACTTGCCTCTAATACCTTAAGGACTGAGCCATTTTGTAGTTGGGAAAGCCATTGCTGATAAATCCTTAAACATCTGTGGCCATCACAATACTGTATTTAGATTTAGAAATACCAGCTCCTAAGAACCAGAAGCTTGACTCATAATGACCTATATGATGAGTTTGAATGAGTGGCTTCCAGAACCCACACCTCCTTAAAGTCACATTAATGCTTTATGCAAGGTGTGTTTGTCTTTCTCTTGTTTTCTTGTTGTGTTGTGTTGCTTTGTTCTCTGGTAGAACTGAGGCTAAATTAGCGGCTGTATCTCTTCTCAAAAGTGTATTGACTGTAAGAAAATTCTAAAAAATATCAGATTAGCAGTGAGTTTTTACCATGCTGTTTGCTGTGCTCTCAGTGAAGTACCTACTATGATGCTTTGGGTTCCTCCCTGTCATGGTATAATTGCAGTTAGCTGAAGTCTCAAAGTATTTATGCAGTCTATATTTTCCCTCCAGCTATGGGATTACTTGGGAGAAATTGCATGTGTTGTCTAGTACTTACAGAAAGTTTGAGGGATGGGTGTGTATCCAGTTGAAAAGCTGAGTTAGCTGCATGGCTTGTGCTGCAGAGAAGATACCTGCTAACATGCATCACAGCTGGAACTCTGTTGCAGAAAATAGCATTTCCAGTGCCAGAATTTTTCTGTGGCCCATATGATATGCTGTGGTCAATAAACTTGAAAATCTTTATATAGAAATTCTTGCCCCTACTCAAAATTTGGAGTGTGTATGTGCCTTCATTATTTCTAGGCTTCCTAAACATTTGTCTGGAGAAGTTGAAGTGGTTTTAAATCCACACTGTACTCAGATTTCGGTTTTAGAAGGCCTGTCAAAGAAAACTGTTACTGTAATTAACAAAAAACAGTGTGAACAGCTGTAGTAAGCCTTTGTATTAGAGTAACATAGTCATACTGAATACCTCCCAGTGTTTCCTGCAGCCTGATGTAGCCAAAAGAAAGTGGGGAGGGGCAGGTAGTTGCAGCTTTTATCAGCATCACCGTGATCAAAGGGGTTATTGAGGATGAGGAAGTCTAATCCTAACAGAGCCGTGTTTTGATAGCTGGCAGGAGGTTGACATAGTCTCTAATACAGGGTATTGTCACTAAAACCATTATATTATGTTTATAATGGAAAAATAAACATACAAAACCTTTAAAATCATTCACACAATTCAAGTAAACAAACTCAGTGGTCTTGGCTATTTCATAGTTTCCCAGCCCTGTTAAAAGGAGCAAGGAGGGCTTAAAAAGAGTATTAGGCACTATAAACACTTGTGTTTCATTGTGGTCAGTTGTAGAGCTATCTTAGTTGCAACAAATAGGAAGCAATGCTTTTTCCCTAGGCTGCTGTAGGAAACATGTGGAAACTTAAAAAGGCTTTTATAATTCCTTTTTTTCACTTCCTCTGTCTGATAGTGAAGATCCTGGTATAGTTTTACTTGTAGTGTAATATCAATTTGCTTTGGCACAGCTTGTTCATATTAGGACTGGAATTTCTGTTGTGAAGGTGTAAAGTTCTTCAATGAAGCATTTTCTGAGATGGATTTCCCCCATTAGTTCCTTACTGGGGAAACAGAACTTCCCTGTCTGGGGCACTGTGGCCTGCACGATGGGACAGGTTGAAAGCATATCTGTTGTGCTTGCCCAGCAGGCTCAGGGCCTCGTTACAAAACCTGAAGAGATGAGTTGATGGCTGGAAATGAGATGATGTTAAGTAGCAGTGTATAATCTGAAAGTGTGTGTGTGTGTATGTTAAGGGTTTTAAAGGTTTATATGTAACTGAATGTTTTATAAGTTGTTGAAATTGTGCTGTTCAGCAGAGTTGTTCGCTTTCTTGAGAGCAACTCCTTACTAAAACCAGAATTAATACATATAACCCAAATTTTTGAAATTTCAGCATTGAATTTTCTCCTAATCATTGTGGGAGAAGCAATAGGAAGAATTTGAAGATTAAATCTTTGTGCTGGCTCTGTTTCTGTAGTATGTAAATCAAGATTGTAGTCTGTCAGTTCAGTGCTTTCACAAGTGTTAAAAGTACATAGTACTTTTCTGGAACTTTTTTTTTCCTTATTGCTGACTTTTAATGTTATTTTACATATTACTGTAATAATAAATAATTTAGAAAAGAATAAAAATTTCTTTTATTGCAATTAATATTACAGTTGAAGAAAGTACTGCTTTGAAAAAACCCTTTAAAAATCAGTTCCTAAAATCTAATCCTGTACATTATCTTTTTCTCTCTCTTTCCATATTCCCTAAGAATGAAATGCAGAGACTTTTGGATTTGCTGAAGAAGCAAGACCCCTTGCCTGAGGAGCAGCTGCAGAAGCTGTGCATTGAGATGAATGATTTTATTGTTGCTCTGCCATCAGTGCAACCCTCTGCCAAGAGAGAAGGCTTTGTCACAATTCCTGACGTGACATGGGCAGACATCGGAGCCCTGGAGGATGTTCGGGAGGAGCTGACTATGGCAATATTGGTATGTCTTAATCTTCTGTGGTGGGTTGATCCTGGCTGGAGACCACATGCTCACCAAAGCCACTCTGTCACTCTCCTTCTCAGCTGGACAACTTTATTCATGATTTCTCTCCCTTCCTCCCTGTCCCCAGGAGGTACAGGGGGAGATGGGGAATGGGGGTTTCAGTTCATCACAAGTTCTCTGCTGGTCCTTCCTTCTTAAGGAGAGGATTCCTCACACTCTTCTCCTGCCCCCATGTGGGGTCCCACCCACAGGAGTCAGTCCTCCACAAACTTCTCCAATATGAGTCCTTTGCCACAGAGGCTTCAGGTCTTTATGAACTGCCCCAGTGTGGCTTCCACAGGATGCATTCCTTCAGGACCAGACTGCTCCAGTGTGGTTCCCCATAGAGTCACAAGTCCTCCCAGCAAACCTGCTCTGCCGTGGGTGCCTTTCTCCACAGGCTGCAGGTCCTGCCATGAACTTGCTTTAACATGGGTCACAGCATCTTCTGTATGTCTTCACCCACTCCAGTGTGGGGCCCTCCATGGACTGCAGGTGGGGTCTCTGCTCCCCATCATCTTCCATGGGCTGCAAGGGGACAACCTGCCTCACTGTGGTCTTCTCCATGGGCTCCATCCCTCTCTCCTGTGCCTGGAGCACCTCCTCCTCCCCTTCTTCACTGACCTTGGTGTCTGCAGACTTTCTTAGATCTTCTCACTCCCTTCTCTGGCTGCAAAAAGTGGTTGCTTGCAGGTTGGGTTTTTTGGTCCTTCTTAAATATGTTATCACAGAGGTGCTGTGATCCTTGCTGATGGGCTCAGCCTTGGTCAGTGGTGGGCCTGTCCTTCAGCTTGGCTGGTATATTTACTCTGTTGGACCTAGGGGAAGCTTCTAGCAGCTTCTTGCAGAAGCCACTGCTGCAGCCCGCCCCCCACTACCAAACCTTTGCTGTGCAAACCCAAAATACCTTCCTTTCAAAGACTTCTTCCACTTCTCCCTGTACAGAAAATAAAACTATGTTTTCTTGGGGTTTTTTCTTTTTTTAGTATTTAAGGTATAGTGTGCTGCCATGACTTCTGACATTGCACAGACTAGAAATTTTATTACATCTTTATTTAAAATAGTCATAATTTGCTTCCAAATTTGTTCCAGTTCTGGCACGTGTATTTATCAGTTCACTTACTGTAGCCATGCTTTCAGTTTCCAGTGTGTTCATTATTGCTGAGTCTTAAGTGGTTTCCAAGTTTTGTACCAATAACCTTAGTTGTGCTACTGCCATGCAAAGAATCAGAGACTGCTTAGCTGGACAGGTAGCTGTCTCACTGCCAGTCAGGGGGATACTTAAGGTGTTGCTGTGAAGGTGAGAACTTCAATAAAATCTTTGTCTCAGTGTCAAGATGCTTCACCCACTTCAGCTTCCTTATTAGTGTGAGAGAATGAGATGCTGGACAACTGTTGATCTGTTTAACCTATAAAATTTCATCCAGCTGTGGCTGAAATGAAGAGCTTCACGTTGTCTCCCTCTCACCCATGGCTATGATGGTTTCTCTTCCAGGCACCCGTGCGGAACCCTGAGCAGTTTAAAGCTCTGGGCCTGACTACTCCAGCTGGTGTCCTACTTGCAGGGCCTCCTGGGTGTGGCAAAACGCTGTTAGCTAAGGTAACACATTTTCTAAACCTGGCTAAAAATACTGGGGAATCTTCTTGAAGTGGCTGTTTTTGTAGGAACAACTGAGTCTGGATGATACTGCCAGAAGTTGGGCTTCTGCACCACTTCTCATCCGAAAATTAGGTTTGGGCCTCTGTGCTAAAGTTACTTGACATTCCTGTCATAAAGTTACAATTTGCTTGAATTGAGAGGTATGAAATTGCTTAAGAAGGAAGTAGGAAAGATGGGAAGAAATTACTAGATAACCACCTCTATGGAATGTTTTAACTAAATTATGTATTTGGAAGTACTTTACACTCTGTGTATTTCTGTTGACCTTACTGAAAATGCTTTTGTTTTCATTTCAGTTCTTAAGGCCTCCCCTTATAAATGCACACTGCCACTCTTCTTTGTCTTCAAATACTCCTATGTAGTTGACTCTCACTCCCACTAATTATCAAGAAATCTTCAGCTAATCTGGGGAGGAAGGTGTAGTGTGTGTCTTAAACAGCAGATAATACCTTGCTAAATTCCCTGCTCCCCTCCCACTCTTAATTGCATGTAATTATACTTTGTACTGTTTTCTATTTTTTTATAAACAGCTGTTAAGTATGTTCCTTAAGTTTGTTAAATGCTCCATGGACAGAACCAAAGACATGAAAAATGTGTGGCTTATATGTATGTGTGTCTCTCCCTTTCTGATAGGCTGTTGCAAATGAGTCTGGACTGAATTTCATATCTGTGAAAGGTCCTGAGCTGCTAAATATGGTATGCACTAATCATTGCACTCTTGTTATTTATGGGGTTCTTACCCAAAGAATGGGACAAACAAAATTCCTGATAATTACACAACTGATCCTGGTGCAGTGAAGTTGCCTCATTTAACCTCTGTATCAAGTTTTTAGCAGTGAAGTTGTTTGTGTGAAAAGGGAAAAGCTGCCTGGGTAGTTTTAAGTATATATCTTGGTTTAAATTACCTGGCAAATGGAAACTTCTTCACTGAAGGATTTCCAAATGGCTAAATACCTGCATGGTTGCTTTTATGTAGCAGGAAAAATAAGCATAATTCATATTTACAGTGAGCACAGTTGGTGATCAGTAACTGCAAATGACCAGCTTTCACTAAGAGAAAAAAATGAGCTTTCAAGTTTGGAAATGTATTTTGCCAGTCATTTTACCTTCTTTGAAAACTTGGAAAACACAAGGATTTATCTTGTTTTAATTGATGAAAGTGATTTTTAAAGATTTTAAATTTTAACAGACAAAAGTTTTGTAGTCTGATATTTTGAAGCACTGGACTTAGAAGTGTGTCTGATACAACTTCAGTCTCTCTTGAGAGTTGTGTGTTGAACTGAGCAGATGGCTGTGGCCCACATCTAGGAAGACTTTGGCAGCTGCCTGTTACCAAGAATGTGGAAGCTAAAACCAAAATACTGGATTTCTTTTCCCAAACTTTTTTTTTTACTTCAAGTACTGATACAGGCAGGAAGTCTGACTCCAAGTTAATGAGGAGCATATGTCTGTGAGGAGTAAAGAGAAGATGTCTGCCTGTGTCAAAGACTGTGTTAAGATATAAATTGTATCAAAACAATTGTTTGGAAAAAAAAAAAGAAGTGTTTGCATCTCTTACTTGGCACCCCCCACCCCTGCAGTTCACCTTTCCAGTGAAATTCTGGTTTACTTCTCAGTTCCCTACCACCAAGCCCCCTGTCTTCAAGCATGAATGTCAGGTGTTCATTGTGTTCAGATCGCTGACTGCGCTTGTTGATGAACAGCCGAAGAACAGCGTGGTCCTTAAGGAGATTGTTAATGCTCATCAACAGAATGATGGCAAGTTAGATTTATTCCTTAGAAAGTAGGAAATCTGTGAAATTATGAATGGGCTGCAAACAATCAAAAGTGAGCTCCTAACAATGAGTTCCCATGTAAATCTTGATCAGTAAGGAAATAAAGCTAACAGACTTACTTTATCAGAACTAAACTGGTTGGCAGGCTGCACCTCTTCCTTGCAAAGCACCTCAAATAGTATTTAAAATGGGAGGGGCAGGGGCTGTTTTTAATTATTTTTATTTCTCCAAGTAGAATCTTCCTGTCTTAAATTATTTTGCTGTGATTTGTCATTTGTTTTAGTATGTTGGTGAAAGTGAGCGTGCTGTACGCCAGGTGTTCCAGCGTGCCAGAAATTCAGCCCCTTGTGTCATATTTTTTGATGAAGTCGATGCTTTGTGCCCTCGGAGGTCTGACCGTGAAGTGAGTTCTTCTTAAAGTATCTCCATAAATAATCTCAGCCTCTCTGCATTGTGCTAACACCAGAAGTACCTGGAAGGTTCAGTATCTCTTAAGAGATCTGATAGGCTTTCTCATATTTGAGAAAAAAATATGTTGGTCAGATTTTATAAAGCTCAGTAGTTGCTTTCGTATCTAGGTGTATATAGAGAGTGCAATATCCACAGAAAGTGTGAGTATCCACCAACTTGGCTGTAGAGAGCCATAGAAAAAGATGGAAAAGTGCAGTTCAATATAATGTTTATTGCCAAATCCTGATACCTGCAAATGTACCACTTGCACAATGCATGTATTGATTTGAACAACATGAACTGGGTCATGAAAATACTTTGGGTAGGAGCTATTCCACCCATTAAGTTTTTCTGTCTTTTGTTTGTTTGTTTTGGCATAGGAACTACCTACATCTAGAATTAACTTCGGCTCTTGGGGAAGGTGGTTTTCTTAGCACATGCTGTTAGTGTGTTGAAAGGCAAGCTGTTCTGCTTTTTATGCAGAGAAAGCACATCGGTCTTGTGATGCTGTACTGGTGCATGTATGTTGATGGCTGAAAGAAAAGATGCTTGTTTTCAGCAGACAGGTTGAGCACGCTACTGTTCAGACGTAGCCATCAGTGACTGTAACAGAAAGGCTGTAGTTCTAGTCTGTAGGAGAGCGAAAGTTTCATCAACTGTTTGAGTTGTACCTCGTCTTCTGGATCTGCGTGCTCCACTTCCTATGAAAGACAGCCAAGCTGAAAAGGTCAGATTTGACTTCCTGAATGTCCAGAGGTGGTGGTTCCTGCAGAGCCATAAAAGAATGAGGCTGGTACTAGGTACCCCAGTAGGTGTTGATGGTAGTCAAGAGGGGGATCAGGCATGCCTTACTGTATCTCACTTCTGCGGCAGCAGCAGCAGGCAGCGACCTGGTACTTAAGAAACCCACCCCTGTTCTTCTCAGCCTGCATTAGGCGTGTGGAGGTGCTGTCACCGCAGGAGAGTGGTGACTGTATTATTCAGGCTGTAATACTGGTGACAATCTTTGGGATTGATAAGTGAAATTTGGGGATGTTTGGTGTTTCCATTGGCTTTTTGACCCATGTGCATTTTCACCATATATTCTAATTATCCACAGGTGGATTTATGATTTTGTATGTTTAAAATAAAACTTAGAACAACATTCTTCAAAATCATCAAGCAGTTTTACTGCATAATTGAACTTCTAGTCCTCAGCTCCTCTGCTTTCTCTCTGTCTTCCCAATTCCAGAATGAAGTTCAGATTAAGCTATTGAGTGTGGTTGTAGGATGTCAGTACTTTGGACTCAACTTTAGTAGCTCAACTACTGAAAGCATTGTAAAGAGATTTAAATACTTGGATAGCTTTTTTCAAAACCACCTAAATATTCAGACATTTTAAGTGTTCTTTAGTGTAAACTTCTATATGTACTTATTCGAGTCCATCACTTTTAATAGGAAATAAAAGGTTTGCCACATATTACAGTGTCTGTGGGCATATAGGTAGCATGAATTTGGGGTGGCAACAAGCTGAGACCAGGATAGTAAAAATCCAGAATGCAAAAAAGAAACTTTTTCTTTGAATAGTATTTCAGGACAGGGACATAGTAGATCTTTAGGTTTTCTTACTTTGAAATACTCACATGCCCACTGGTTCTTCAAATGTGTTGACTTAATTTCTCCTTTTAAAGTCAGGAGCCAGTGTCCGCGTAGTTAATCAGTTGCTCACCGAGATGGATGGTCTGGAGAATCGTCAGCAAGTTTTCATTATGGCTGCCACAAACAGGCCAGGTAAAGACCCAAAAATCATAAACAAGAGAAATCTGATGTGCTTGGTCCTCTTCTAATGAAATCATATGTTCTTACTTACTTGAATTCTATAACTAACCTTGTTCTGTACTAAAATTACAGTGTCTGCTCAAATGTAAACTTTTTCTGATCAACTAATCTATTCTGCCTGTTTGTGACACTGTGACATGAAACAACCTCTTCAAAATGTGTCTTAATTAGCACCTGATCCTGTTGCTGTAAAACGCTTTGACTTAACTGGACTTTGGATTATCGCCTTGGAACATAGAACAACAAATGAGAACTAAAACATAAATTGCCTCCTTTTTGCTGCTTACATTGATTTTTCTTGCCAAAGCAATCTTAGAGTTTTCTGCGACTTTTAAACTTACTTTGCCTTAAGGCATCTGTGTCATGTGAAATCACTTTTCTGTTTGCTTATCTTTTGCTTCCTGGGCTTTATGTTCTGAGCTTGGTTCCCTCAGCCTGAAGTTACTCTGCTGTTTCTTCATGTTCTGCCAAGCTTTGATACTGGCAGCTTCCCCTGCTTCCTTGCTGGCTCTTCAAGTTTTGGTAGATTGTGTAATTCTTGAAGCATCTTTTTGGCCAGTAAGCTGAACAGTGACATCTACTCTACAAACATCATGTGTCTTAAAACCAACTTTCTGCTTTCTTTATAGTGGAGAAGTCTTGTTTTTTATACACAGCAAGAAACTTGTCTCATCCTGAATTTGAACTCCCATCTAGATGCTGAGAGTTAGAAATAAAGGAATTTGTTGTCAAGTGTAGAAGGAAGATGAAGATGTTGCACTTTGAGCATTTTTCTGAATATTGCAACTGAAAATAAATAACAGGGTGACTAATCTATCTTGGTAAACCTGCCTCCCTATGGTCTTCTCCACAGACTACAAGAGAATCTCTCTCTAGCACGTGGAGCACCTCCTCACCCCTTCTTCACTGACCTTGGTGTCTGCAGAGTTTCTCACATCTTCTCACTCCTTTCTCTGGCAACAAAAAGCATCTGCTTGTGGGGTTTGCTTCATCTTAAATATGTTATCACAGAGGCACTGTGACCATCGCTGGTTGTCTCTGCCTTGGTCAGTAGCAGGTCCAGCCTTGAGCCAGCTGGTATTGGCTCTGTTGGACCTAGGGGAAGCTTCTAGCAGCTTCTTGCAGAAGCCACTGCTGCAGCCTCCCCTTCTCCACCAAAGCCTTGCCACGCAAGCCCACAACAGGGTTGCACTAATATTTGAGTGAAGGTGGGAAATTTGTAAGATGTGAACTCAGCAGTGTGTTACTGGCCAGTGACATCAATGAGAAAAAGTAAATTTGAGGCAAAAATGCCAAACATTAAGAACGTGCAAAGGCAGGGAAAACAGATCTAATCATCAAAATGAAGGATATATATGTATCTATAAATTCTGTAACTGGAAATTATTGTGTCTTGATAAACTAGCCACTTTGCCCACATGGTTATTTTTCTAAATGTCAAAGATTGGCACATCCCACATTTGCTGGAGGAGGCAGTTATCTAAACAGTTTGGGTAGGATGGATCTCCTGCTTCTGAAGAGTATTCAGGGTGTGTGAATAACCCTTTGGGTAGGTTTAGGTTATAAATTTGCTGTGACATCTGCATTTGTCAGTGTGGAGAAGTACAGTTCCCCATTGATGCAGCTTTTATCAGAACAACTTTTACTGACGCTGTGGTTAAATTGGGGAAACTGATTTTTCTCTTGTGTAGTTTTTTTAGTGTTTATGGGGCTTAGGAAGAGGCGGCATGTTAAATTTTGGTGGTATGTTCTGGGCACTTAATGGGAGCACGCTGTATGTAAAGAATGGTGAGGTCTGTGCTAGTAGCGCCTTCTTCTTGCTCTTAGAACGAAACATCCAAGCAGAGACCTGCAGGAGAACCAGAGCTTATACCAGCTAGTGCATTTAAATGATTCCCATGAACAATAAAAGTTGTGGTGTCTGAAGAGCAATTTTGCTTTTAGGCCTAGCATTTGTAGGAAAGATTTTTCTGCTGTACTTAGGTTGAATAGAGGTGCTGGGGGACTGTAATACAAATTTAAATAATATATGTGTGGCAGCAGACCTTCCTGAAGTCTTCCACTTGACCAGTATTGTGAAGTGTGAGATCTCATCTTTTTTTAATCCATGTTAGTATAATTTAATGGAGAGAAAATGATTTTTCAGGATACTCCTTTTTTGGAGCAGTTGTATGCGTGGTAGCTTTTGTAGTTGGTTGCTGTTACTGTTCATGACTGTTAGTGTGCATGCTCTCAGTGCTGTAGTCTGAGACACCATTGTGCCAAAAGCAGAGTCTCCTCTCACAAAACCACAATTGTTATAATACTACTAGCAGTAGAGTAGCAGTGGCTCCACCAGTTTTGGCATCGAGGCATGTCCATGACACCTTTTTTTCAGTGGGGTGTTAGTGCTTGTGGCAAGGTGCTGCTGTGAAATGGGGATGGGTTACGTACCCCATGGTTGAAGACTGCTGAGGTCTGTTTTTATAGTAGCCTTTAGGACTTGGAACACTCATTCCCCTTTTGCCAGAAGGGCAGACACAATAGATTGGCTCCTTTGTTTATCATACGCAGCCTGCAAGTAGTAATTCTTACTCTGGGAGTGCTGAAATAAGCTTTTGATCTGCCCTTAAAAGCAGGATATTTTAATGGTTTTTTTGCACTTAGTGACTTTGAAAGTCCTCTGTAGGTCTTTTTTTGACTGCTGCTAAATTAACAGGGATGCAGTATTCCCAACTCAATCTCTTTCCACTTAAATGCAGAACCAATGTCAAACTTTGTCTGAAGAGGATTAAACTTTTAAAGCATTAACTGTCATTAAAAAGAGAAAGAGAGGAAAAAAATGCAGAAACATCATGTCCTGGTAGAAACTTAGTGGGTCAAAATAATTATACTCTACTTCCTTCCCCAAATCCAGACTAAATAGTTACAAAACCATCAAAGCACTACTGTTAACTGTGACTTCCCACAATTATTTAGTTTACCAGTATGAGTTGCACTATTGGATACTGCTGCTTCTGGTCTGTTCTTTCCCAGGCTTTGAACACTATAAATTCCTTAAAAATATGCTGACCAAGCATTTACCATGGGGTCTAAGGAATGTGTGTAACCTGAGGAAACAGAGTAGAAATTAGTGCAGCACTACAAACTGATAGTGATTTAAGCTGGTGTGAATTGTGATGATGTCTTTGCTTTTATTCAGTCCTTTTCTCTAGCATTTTTAAATTAATTCTTGGAGGGGAATTTTGCTCTAGTTCTTAGAGCACGGTCCTAGCTTCAGCGAGTTCTAGTTTCCTTTAGCAAGCTTGTGTTAGTTTTCTAGAGCTATTCACCTGAACCATGAGTTTTGAAGTGCAGTAAAAAAGTCTTCAGTCTCTGACAATAGTCACAATTTTGGTTTGGGTGTTTTGTTTGTTTATACTTGTTGCTGAATTAAAGGCAAAATAAGATCTCAGAAAAAGCACTTAATATGTGAGCATTGGACCCATTTCTTTCATGGCAGTTCTAATTCAACAAATTATATTTCTGAATTTCAGCTGTCCTTGAATCTTAAATGTCTTTCACAGTAATTTTAGTGAAGTTTGTTGTGTAGGAGCAAAGTTGTCAACTGCAGTGTTCATCTGGGCTCTCAGAAAACTTTTTAGGGCTTCTGAGCCTATGTTCTAAAATGTCACAGATGTGAGGACCTAGATCTTGTCTACTTCAAATATAACTCTAAAAGCTATTGTGAGAATAGGAGAAAGTTTATGGACTTTGTGCAATAGTTGTTGCTGGTTTGCACTGAAGTTTCATAAACACTGCTGATTCATACAGTTGACATAAGATATGAATAATCAACTGGAAATGCGTGTCAGACTAAAGGGTTTTATTACAGGACAGTAAAAGGCTGCATGAGAGGGATTCATGCAAAGATACTTTCAATAGGATTTAATGGAGTATTTTGCAATAGCTTGGAGAACAGTAACATGTAATTCTTGATGGCTGGTGCCTGTTTTAATCTTTAAAAACAAAGGAATGTATGTACTCTGAATTTCATCCTAGGTAATTCTGTCAGGTTATTTGGAAAATGTCTTCTAGAACTGTCTTCTAGCAATGTAGTCAGCACCACTGACTACTACATCAGAAAACCAAGACAAAAATTATTAACTAGATATTTATCTTACTACATTTATATTCTTTCTATGAGACAGCTGCTTGGAGAAGTTCTGTCTGTTGCTGCTTTTCCATGTTTCACTTTCAAACTTGAGATAATCATAAGCTTTGAAAGAGGTATCTACAATAACTAATTTCATTACAAAGTTAAATGCGTCTAAAATCAGTTGACTCTCTTCAGATAAGTTTTGAGATAAAATATATGGAGAGAAGACTATGACTTATCAGCATGAAATGCTTTGAAATTCCTTAAAGGGGAGCATTATTTGCATCTTTAAACTGATATGAAGTGCATCCAAGGTGTGTATTTGACCAATGAGTAAATACAAATTTTTTATATTATGTGGCTTGAATTTTGAAGAACTTGAGGCCCAGGTCTGACCCAGAAGAGTGAATTGCCCTGTAAGGAGATGTGGAGCATAGATCTGTATTTTCAACTTTGGTATGGTCTTCTCATTGAAAAGCACCATGACTGGGGCTTACTGAGTTGGTATGAGCTGTGATAACTCTTTGAATCCAGACAACGTAATCATTTACATACAGAGGGAAGAATACGTCTTTAGACCATATTGTGGGACAGATACCATGGTAAGTGCCATGTTCTCAGCATGGAAAATGGAAACACTTTAAGCTTGATTTTCCATATCAAGCTTAGGTTTTTTTAAAGAGTTTTTGAAACTTCAGAGTGGGGAAATTATCAAGTGCATGGTGCTGTAATGCAATCCCTATTGAGAGTATTTGTTTTCAGGTTTGTAATTGGTCTCTTGAGCAAACTTTGTCAGCTCATCTTAATAATGTGGCAAGACTTCTGTCCACAGAGACACCAAAACAGGGAAGTGCACTTGTGCTAAAAGCAAGATTCAGTATGACACAGGACCATGCACAGATGTACAATAAAGGTGGTTTTGTCGGGCCTGCCGTGGCAGGGATCCTGTTTAACCTCTGTTTCATCTGGTCTGGATTAAACTGATACATCCTATGAGGAGCGGCTGAGGGAGCTGGGGATGTTTCGCCTGGAGGAGGCAGAGGGGGAGACCTTATCACCACCTACAACTACCTGAAGGGAGGTTGTAGAGAGGTGGGAGATGGTCTCTTCAGCCAGGTGACAGGAGATAGGACAAGGGGAAATGGCACAAAGCTGTGCCAGGGCAGGGGCAGATTAGATGTTAGGAAAAAAATGCTTCACTGAAAGAGTTGTCAGGGCCTGGGACAGGCTGCCCAGGGAGGGGGTTGAGTCACCTTCCCTGGATGTGTTTAAAAAAGGGGGAGATGACGTACTTAGGGATATGGTTTAGCATAGGATGGGAACGGTTGGGCTTGATGTTCTTAAAGGTCTTTTCCAACCTTGTGATTCTGGGATTCTATGATGAAGTTCTTCCTATTTTCTCACCATTCTTGCTGCATTCACAATAGCTGATTTTTGCCTACATAAATGTCTCTGGCCATGACTGCTGTATCCTGGCGGGGCGAATAGCTGTTGTCTAAGAAAATGATTGTGGAGCAATTTTTAATATATGCATTTCTTTCTTCTTTTTAACTTTTAAGCAAGAGGAACTTGAACAGAGTTATGCACATCTTTATAAAGCAAGTGAAGACTAGGTTGTGGTAGGATCAGGTAGTTGCAGTCTTGACAGAGTGAAGCAAACTGGTTTTTTTTGCAAAAAAAGCGGTGCCGGTGTGCTTCCATGCTACTGGCTTGGGTGTGGTGTGGTTTTTGTTTAGGTTTGTTTTTCTCTTAAACATCTGTATGGTAAGGATTAACAGCTTAACTTTTCCCAGTTCTTCACCTTTAATATCCATGAACGCATGTAGCTGATGTTAGCTATGTTTTGTCAGGAGGATGTCATGATTGTAAGGGTGTTGACAGGTTTGTTTGGAGTTCTTCATAGTTTTCAGCTTAAGACTTAAGTGTAACTTTCAGCTGTTACTTTTGGATAAGGGTCTTGCAATAGCTGCCCAACGCATCTATAACTTACAGGCGTCATAAAAGTCTGTTACACAAACCCCTGTATTTCTAGTATATCTTCTGTGAGTGTTCTTTGCTGCTCACGTTACTGCAGTAGGTAGAATATCATAGATTCATGTAGGTTGGAAAATACTTGTAAGATCATCAAGTCCAACTGTTAACATAACACTGTGTTATGGACACTGTCAAGTCGACCACTAAACCATGACCCTAAGCACCACATCTACTTGTGTTTTAAATACCTCTGGGAATGGTGACTCAATAGAATTCCTTAATGAAGTAGAGCCAGTAATACTGTCATGAGGTTTGGTAGGTGGGTAAGTGGAGCATCAAGAAGCATTTAGAAATATTGTCCAAGCAGTTTGTGCTGAAATACGGACAGGAATGGAGGTCTCTCCAGGGTTACGTGCCCTGTTTCTGTCTCTTGCACTACCAGTAGTCCTTAGTATTTATATCCTGACTTACTGTTTGTGGAAGTTTAATGCTGAAGCCTGTGGTGCTAAAAGGCTCGTAGACATTTCTGTTACCTTTAAGCTTTGAATGGTTGTCTAGAAACATTTGTGGTGATTTTTGGTTTCTTACTTTTCAACATATACTAAAATTTGGAGTCCCTAGTTTTTCCTGGGAAACAAACTCCATACTTTGCAGCTCTATTTTGTGTTTTCATGGGTTTCCTATTTTACCATTCAGGAAAATAATTATGTAGTAGAATTGCAAATGATCACTAAAATTAAGTTTACACATTGGTGCTTATTACGTGTCCTTGTTAATCTTTATTCCTCACTGTTCCTTTCGAGTACGTTTGCAACAGTTAATAGGTGTACAGTTCCTTCCACTAGAACAAACTGGAAGCTTTTTTTTCCCCCCCTTGTTATGAATTAATAAGGAATTCCTCACTTGAGCATGGTATCTATGACAGTAAAAACGTTCTAGTGCTGTATTCCCAAAGATGGAGTTATCCTCATTTGTAGAGAGATGAATGTGGTATTTACGAGTCATCTTTCAGCAGATGTGGCTTAACTCTGCTGGGTAATAGAAGCTCTTGCTTGACAGATGAAAACTATTTCAATCAGCTCTTTAATGCTCAGAGCTTCACATCATGTCACAACTGCTTCTCTGAGTGTCAGTGCACGTATGCATGTATTCCTTCTCATGTGTGCAGCTTCCTAAGGGTGTATCTGGTATCTGAAATTTTGGTTGGTTTGTTTTCTCCCCCCCAAGATATAATTGACCCGGCTATCCTGCGTCCTGGTAGACTGGATAAAACACTCTACGTGGGTTTGCCACCACCTGAAGATCGACTTGCTATTTTAAAGACCATCACCAAAGTGAGTATTTGGAAATAAATCCTTATCTTGAAGCTTAGTGGAATGATTTGAGACAAATTAAGTTTTGCAGAGATTTGCAGGATCCTGTCTCATAAAACACTTCCAGAGACTAAGGTGAGGTCATAAAAACAAGCTGTCAGCCACTTCTGCTGTTAAATTTGCTCTGCAGCTGCAAGGCCTTCATAAATCGTGACTAAAGCAAACGTGTCAAACAGAGAAGCTGCTGCCTGTACAGTCTCAGTTTGAATAGATTTAATTAAAAGATTCCTATCTGTGTGAGTAATAGGCATTAAAGTGTTATGTAAGCCTTTTTTTTTTGGGGGGGGTGGGGGGTGAAGTTCCACACATTCACCAAAATGATTCACAAGCTCCAACTGCATTTGCACAACGGTAATTGTGACACTTAATTGCCTTTAGGATTAAAGGAATTTTGCATTGATAGAGGTTGTAGGTCAAAGTAAATGTTGATACATAAAATATTTGCCTTCATGGGTCCTCCCTGTGGGTAATGGCAGAGTCTGCCACTACAGAGAGTTGGATTATAGAACTCTGTGTATTTCTCTTAAGTGTGGTGCAGCAGTACTCAGGGCCTTAAAGAAAGAACATGCAAATCGTTACAAATTGGTCAGAGATTTGCTCCTTTTTCCAGTTACTAGCAGTGATTTAAGAGTCAATGTCCTGTCCTTTTTTTGAGCTGCAAAGGAAACCAAGTCTTCACTATAGAGAAAAGATAGCACTCTCTTATAAGTGTGGCCAAAATTATTTAGCAAATTTGTAAAAGAGATAATTGGGACTTGCATAAGCATCAAGTTGTGGTGTAGGCAATAGGTGATCCTGTAGGAGAAAAAATATTTCCCTTGTTTTACTATTAATAGTAGGTGGGTTTATTACATTTCAGTTAAAAGTTTTTACAGTGCTGTTCTTAAAGGTGACTGCCTTTTAAGACCTAGGAAGTTAAGTGTAACATCAATGAATCATTTTTCAACTATACTGCAAGGAATTCTGGGTGTTGTTTCAAGGTAACAAAGTGTTCTTTAAAAGTTGGGCTTGTGTGGTGGTTCTGACTTAACACAACCAACCTTTTCTTGAAGTCACTAGACTGACTATACAGAGCAGAAAAAAAGGATTCTGGTGCAGTTTCCTTCTGCTCTGGATTTTAACATACAGGTGTAGATTCTTGCTCTCCCTGATTTTTACTAGAGGATCTTTGGAGATTTGTAGCTGTCTCAGCGTGGTCTCACTGTAAGTTTGTCATAAGACTACATGAGAGGTGAAGGTAGTATTGAACAAAACCGAGTTCTCTCTGCTCATCCTCTCAAAGCCACACGTCATCACAGAGATGCACACATCCAGGGGATCACTGGTGTGCAACACCGAGGATGAGGAAGTCTGTCTTGAGGCTTCACATCATCTCTTGGCTGCTTCTCTACTGGCAGTGACAAACTGGTGGTTAGAGAGAGCTGTTTTTTAGATTCCTTTTAAGAATCAAACAGTTTAAAATTGTGCTTACTTCAGCTGCCATAGGTCATGGGTGAGGTTGCTGAAAAGTGTCTTTGGTCCCTCCTTCTGGGAAGCTTTGTGGCTACAGTGTGTTCCTGTTGGGATAACACCAGGAGGAGTGGCACATGTGTTGTGGTAACCTTGTCCTTACCCTGTTATCACAAGGTATTTGTCTTCTGCTGACAAAATGTCTTGCTGTGGCCTTATCTGATAGCGTGCCTTCTTGTGATACATTGTGATGCATTGCATAGTGTTTACCAGCTTGGTTCCTGTGGATCCCGCCCTTGGTTATCAGAGCATGTTACTTTTGGAATGCCAGACACTTCCATGCATACTTAATTCATGCTGCTGTTTGTAGTGAATGAGGTGTTAGGTCTTCAATGGATTTATCTTTTTTTTCTCCTCGGCTCTTGATGAGGAGGTCAGCGGAAATGAGATACTGTACAGCCTCTGAATGAGTCTCTTCCTTGCATGTTTCTGTGTTTATCCCACAAGGAAGCTGGTGCTGTTCTCACTTCCTACTTCTACAGTCAGCAGAGTTCCCGTAAAGCCTAGGCAAAGATTTGCATTTCTAGTGTTAAGAACAGAAATGGGTTGTTATTTTCTTTAAAAAGTAACCTTTTTAAAGAAAAAACCTCTATCAGTGCCTACAACCTCTATCAATGCGAGATTCCTTTAATCCTAAAACTCTTTTTAAAGAGTTACTTGCAACAAGAACATGGAATCTGGAGAGAGGAAAATAGGTTAAATTAATTGAAATACCTTATTTTTTTATCAGACGTCATCCATTCGTTCTAGGTAAGGAAACACTTGCTTCATTATGTGCTACAGACAAGATAAAACAAAATGTTTGGTGCAGATGTGAGTGGCTGCTGGGTGATGGATGCATTCCCAGAAATCCCTGAGGAATTCATGCCTGGGATGTGGAAACAGAGAATAGTTGCTGAGGGTAAACACAGATGCTTACAGAGGCAGCAAGAGGAGTAGAAGAGGGAGTTGACAGCCTAAATGTAGTCTGAAGCTTTGTTGTGAAAGAGTTTTATTTCAGATATCTTGTACAAATCAGTTCTTTTTCAGATTGCATATAAATGATGCAAGAGAAGCATGTCTTCACATGTTTCAGTTGCCTGTGTGCTGACATTCCTGCAAGCTGCACAGCTGTCCTGTGCTCCTCCGGTGCACGTACCTGCTGAGCTTGTCTCCAGAGTAGGCAGCTCATCCCACTCAAAAAAGCCCAGCGCATGTTGGTACTCAAAGGAATGGACAGAACACTTCTTCCTTTGGTGGAGGTGTCTCCCTGGCTTGCAGTCGTGCACAGTGATTGCTGAAGTATCCCAGAAGAAGTTATACAAGGCTCATTTGTTTCTAGGTTAAAGCCTCTCCTTTCAAGACACTTGAAAATCAGGCTTTGTCTTTTTGTTGTTGTGTTTTTCTTTTTCTTCCCCTTCTTCTACCAAAATTTGATTCAAGATTGCTTCCTTACTCAGCCTAGCCTTCATTATCCTACTGCCTGTTCATATTTGAGGGTTTTAACTTACCAGTTACTACAGTTCTTTTTTTCTCTTGAAGGTATTACAAGTATGAGGTATGTGAGTTTATATGAAGAAATCTGAAAATAAGAGTTCTCTGCATTTCTGTCAAATGAGTTTCTGATGAAGTATCAGTTGTATCAAAGTGTCCTGTCATGTCTAACCATGGGAATTCTTTGATACCATGGATGTCTAGAACCTCTGTACTACTATGACACTACTGTTGCCTAAGGGTAATAGGGAGATCTTCATGCTTATGATGATGGAAATGTTGTTGGCTAGTTTCAAGTATAATTTATAATGCTGTTTGGTATTATTTGCTGTGAGAGATACAAAAGTAATAACAAAAGAAACCACTTGAGGATACTTTGTGGAGGGAAGTCATAATATGGAAGAGTAGTGTCAAAAAGTCTACAGGAGCATCTACAGTGTATATAAAATGAATTTGTGGAATACAGAATGGAAACTTCTAAGTTTGAAAATGTATGTCTAGCACATGAGAGAGACAATTCAGTCTGGAAGGTGGTACAACTAAATCTACATGCTTATTGCTTAGTGATTTTATTTCAACAGATTGTAAAACTAGAGGAAGATCAGCTAAACTGTGCTGTTGATGTGAATAGCTACTTAAGGCATGTCCACATATGGAACAGTGTCAGTGTCACAGTGCCCCACGACAGGCTGACTGTTAGAGAAAATGATCTGTTGGTCACAAGTTAAAAATTACCATTACTTATTATTTTGTAATTAATTTTCTTCAAGGTTGGTTGTCCTTCTTGTTAGTTGGAGATGAAAACCAATGTTAATATTTGTGGATATTCCAGGGGATTTGTCAGACCCCTGTGATTCCTGACTGATGAAAACTTAGTCACTTTGGGGATGGCATGTCTGGGTGGGTTTTTTAAAAAGAAAAGTCTTATCTTCCTCCTTTTTATTATCTCAACTCCTTTAGGGTGGCACCCGGCCTCCACTAGATACTGATGTAAGCCTTGAAGAAATTGCTTACAGTCAACACTGTGATTGTTACACGTGAGTGGCTTCTAGTTTTGACTTGAATATTTAATGTGCAGTGCCAATAGTCTTCAGATGTGTGACAATGTGTGTTATGTTGTTATTAAGATGATCTCCTAACTTTCAGGATTTGTAAGCCGTTTTCCTTACACTACTTTCCTTGCTTTCACTTGTGCTTTTTTCCCCAATAAGTATATAGGAACATATGGACTATAAAGTCCATCTGGAATAGTCCTTTTTGTAAATACTGATCAGTAGATGCCTCTTGGTTTTGCTTGGTCTGATTTTCTAATTCTTGCATAACCTGAGGATAAAAGACCCCTCTTTAAGTTGTGGACCTATATACCATGATGGTGCAAGCACGTTGGTTAAACAACCGTAAACCGACTTGTTCTGTCACCCAGCTGAAAGCAAAGGGTTCGACAAAGTAACGAGGGCCTATTGCAACTTGTGCTTTGGGAATCCCAAGGTGTGTCTCTTAGGGAAGCTCAACAGGCCTATCTGCCAAGAAAAATTATGATTGCATTTTACAAAGCTTAAAAAAAATCTTTAATAAATGATTTATTGATAGCTAATTATATTCTGGAGTTCACAAAATAATTTCTTGTCGCACTATTGCTTTTGCATCTTAGGGAAGCTATCAGCAGGAATGATTTTTAGACTGTCATTGGTTCATATTTGGGAAAGATGTGTACTTTTGCTGCCTCTCTTGTTCGCTGTGTTTTGGGGGAGGGGGGTGTTAGATGTGGGTTTGTTTGAGAGGTTTTTTTATGTTTGCATTTGTATTTTGCATTGATTTGGGGGGGAAGAGGGTTGTAGGGTGGGGTTTTGCGTGGAATTTTTGTTTGGTTAGGTTTTAGGTTTGGGGTTTTCCATACAGCAGTAGCATTCCTAGCATCCCCTGGTGATCTACGTGGAGTTAATTGTTCAATGACTTGCATCAGTTTGAAGGCTTGTGCAAAGCTGAGCACCTGGAAACAAATATTTAGAAAGACTGGTCTGACTGTTTTATGAATACTGTTATTTTAAGAGCACGGTAACTTGATGCAGCTTTAAGCAGGACAACTCCCTCTTGTAATTATGGATTATTCCATTTGAATGTTGTTTTATCAGTCTTATGAATCAATAATACTGACTTTTTATCAGTCTCATGAATCATGGATTAATACTGTGAGTATTAATTCTTTTGCATTTTTAAGGATGCTGGGTGGGGGTTTTGCCCCTTCCCATGCTTCTCATTTAGTTTGTCTTAATCTGTGGCTAAAATCTGGAGGATATTACTCCATAATGAAAGTTGCAGCACTGGGTAGTCCTTTATGACAGAACATCCAGTCTCTTACCATCATCAGTAGAGTCTTGCCTTTCTACATACCATCAGCAAAAGCTGAGAGGAGTTTATCCTAAACTAAACTGTTGTGTTTGTCTCTGCAGAGGGGCAGACCTTTCTGCTCTAGTACGTGAGGCTTCAGTTTGCGCCTTGAGACAGGAAATGGCCCTGCAGAGTACTCAAAGCAAGAAAGGTAAGAAAGCTTTACAAAAATCTTAATTAAACAGTGGGGAGATAAATGGACTGTAAAGTATTTAAGGTAGTTCAGGACAAGCACAAAGAGATGCGGGCTGTACATAATTTGTTTGTCTCAGAAGCCATCAATTATTTAAGTCAGATTTGTTTCAAAGGCATCTCTGAAGTACAGGTAGAGGAGAGTGCAGGGAAAAACAGTCATGCTGGAGGCTTGGCATGGTTTCATTTTTTGTAAAGGAATTGAACCTTGTAACCTTAAAGAAACCTTTTATCTTAAATGATAGCATGAACTGACAGTTTCTGTACTAGCCTGAGTTATGGCAGTAGCAAAGTGTGACTGTGCTGACTTGCCTGCAGTCTTGAGTGCAGTTGTAACTGCACATGTACTGATCACGTACCTTTGGCGTGCAGTTGTGCTGTGTCTCTAGGAGTCACAGCATGAGGGAAATGTGTGTGTCACTTGTGATCTTGGCTGTTTAAGTCATCAGTGGTTCCTGCTGACTGAATGGTTTTCAAGGCTTCATTGCCAGGGCTTTAACAGGGAGTTATAAATTGTTTCCAGTACAATGTGTGCCCTTCCCTTATCTTTCTGCACTTCTATAAGTTGCCTTTTCTTGCCTTACAAATTATTTCTTCTGTCCAGATAGGAACAACCTTAATTCTAAATTGAAACCCCTTTATAGAAAAAGGGTGTATATCTAGATTTCCCCCCCCCCCCATAATTTTGTGTCTTACTTTACCCTTGGGTGAAAATACAAAGCAGAGATCCAATTTCGACTTTTCAGATTATATCCCTGGAAAAGACACGAGGCTTTCTTTGTGCCTCTGGTTTCTAAGAGCCATGCTGGAATTTTAATGGCTTTCAACCAGTCTTTCTGATCATGTACATATATATGCAGTCTCACCTGGTTTATAACAGCAGTAGGTTAGCAGTGCAGAGTGTATTTCTTGTTTTGAGGTACCTTTTGGCAGGGGGAGAACAGAATCCTTTGCTGTTGCATGACTTAGTTACCCATTTTGCTTTCTGTAGATGGAAAAAGCTCTTAATTTGAGATGAAAATTTCTGAATTTATCCTGTTTCTATAATTAGCCACAATGCAGTAGACTTTATTCAAAGATATTAATCACTTAAATCACATTTAGGATTGCAAGCCTGAGCACTTAGTGTATAGAAGTGCTGGCAGCCAGAAAGTCCATAATACACGTGTAGCTTCATCTACACATTTATAGCAGCTGCTGGTTTGGAATGTCCTTGGGTTTGGATTGCCAAGGTGTCAGCCACGGTATGAAAGTGGTGACTTCTGATTTCAGACCGTGGTCATTTATATCCTCAAATGAGTAGTGCATCCACAGAGACTGGAGAATTGGTTCCTTCAGTGCTGCCCCAGGACATCACAACTGACTCCCCTCCCACACTCTGCAGATGAGTGCTCTATGTTCTCAGCAGTCAATGCTTCAGACTCGCCCAGCTGAGATCAGTGCTGCTCCTTTCTCTTCTGTAGAAACTCTGTTGCAATTTCCTTTATATACCAGGTATTTTCCCCCTGGAATAAACTCAGGGGTGTGGTTCTTTAAACACTCAGCAGTGGTTTGCTTGAAGGGACTTGTTTGTAGTGAAATGGGAAGCTGTCCCTTTTGTGATAGATCTTAGAATCCACAATTTACACTTCCAACTTGAACAGCCCTAGGAGAGTTGATCGTGTTAGTTACTGCAATCTGGGAGCTGCCAGATGATGCAGTTTGGGGAAAGAAGGGAGAAATCCTAACAAAGGTTGGGCAGACTTGAAGTTTTAAGGCCCCTGTGGCATTCTTCATCATTGGCCCAACATCTGACCACCCAAAAGAGTATTGCAATTTGAAAACTTGTAGTTTGCAGTTCTGGCTTCCTTTTCTAAACCACATCCTATACATTTGTGTCTAGTTACAAGGAACATACAGGGCATGAACTTCTCCATACTTTTGGCTACAAAGACAAATTCAAAGAATCCATTCACCTCCTAAATGATGACCTTATCCCTAAGTGTCCCTCTTGGTATATTTTTTTTTATGATAGCCACATCACCTGCACAGCCTGGAAAGCTGATTACTTAAGCAAAGAGCCTGAGACTTCTTGTTACAGCACTTGGGAGCAGTTTAATGAGTGACACTAACTGAAGTTCTGTATCTTTGTGGTTGAATTTGAAAACAAGCTCTGGTCCTTGTTTGGTACTTCCAAATTAAGAGGAAAGAGAACTAGCTGTCCTTCACTCACCTATGTAAATAGGGAAAATAATTACTTAAAACACTAGTCTTACTCTTTTAAAAGATTATAAGCTGTTGATATACTTCATTATTTTAATTTATTGATATAAATGGCTTTAAGTAATAAGACATTTATAGCTATTTATTCAGAATAAATGGTTCCATCATCAGAAATCAAGGCAAACCATATTAATGGAAGTAGCCATGGTATAGATTACTGACAGGTAAGTTCTCTACAGTATTAAGCATTATGCCTGCTTTTATCATGCAGTAAACATGAGGTAGCCTGGCACATTCAGTGAGAGGAACTACTTTGCCTAGCACAGGAGGTAAAGGTGTGCTTTACACCCAGCCATGGCTAATGATCTGATGTCATCAGTATCATAGGCTGTTTCACCATGACTTTCTCATAACCACATCCTAAAACAATACTGATTTTCCTAGTTGATCTAGGCTGTTTTCTCCTTCCTAGAGTTCAAGGTATATATTGTTCCACAATTTAAGCCTGTAGCGCTTCCTAATCAAAACTAAAAGTGAATACAAAATTCAATCTCATAGCTTCATTTTATTATTTTATGGAGCTTTGATGACTCGTAGTAACATTGGCTTCTGTGACAGACCCAAGTTGAACTTACTTCATACTCTAAATAGTGTTCTCCTTGGGGAAATAAGCTAAAATGCCAATATTTTAAATTTGCATCTTCATTTATAGTGATGTAATACTGGAGGGAGGCTTAACATTAAACATGTTTAGAAAATATTAAACAGATATAGAAAAAATAAAGCCTAGAACTGAATTTGAGGCATCTATTTATTTCCCAAAGGGTTAAAGGAGTTGAATTTAACTGCGTTTGATTTAAGCTGCAGTTAACCTGCTATCTTTTGAGAATGAAATTCTCAGTCTGCAGGTGAAAACACTCATACCTATAATAACTTTCTAAACCAAGTTAAGTATTCTTTGGCTTAAGATGCAAGGGAGGGAGGGATTGAGATCTTGCCTTAGATCAGAGACAAGGGGGTCTGTAAACTGTAAGAGTTCAGGTGTTATGCTACAGAGTTGGATCTCAGCCACCTGACTAGCAGATGCGGGTAGCTCTATTTCATGAATGCTGCTGTGAAATGCAGGCTGCTGTCACTTGACTGTCACTTGTCTGCAGTTTAGTAATTTATTCTGCTTTGTTCTTTGAGGAGAAATCAAGATTTCCCGTAAGCACTTTGAAGAAGCTTTCAGGAAAGTAAAGTCTTCAGTATCAAAAAAGGTAAGATAAACTCTGAGTGTGCACAACACTTCCCCTGGAAGGGGTATTTCTCCTCTGCTGGAGACTTGTGGGAACAGTTACAGTTGCATTATACAGGCACCACTTAATGCAGAGACTGACAGCAGTTTGAAATAAACCTGGTGGTTTTCACAAGGTCAGCAAGTCTCCCTTTTCAGGTGCAGATGATGCACTGTATGTAGATGGATTACATGCTATCAATGTTATCTTTTAATACTGCATTGTCAGTTAAAAGTCAAGGCCTTTAGAGCACAGCACACCTTGTCCCCACTTCCCCTACCCCCCAACCCCCATGGATGTGGCACCCGAAGATGCTAAACCATTTGTTAATGTGCAATAGATGCCATTTAGAGATAGGACATAAAACACACTTTATCTTACTACTTATCAGTCTTTTCACTATTTGCATTTGTCAAGGAGGTTTTAAAGGTTTCCTTATGACCTGTTCTTCTTAATGACTGAAGTGAAAGCTGCTCAGTCATCTTAATTACTGTAATTGAGAAGTTAAAATAGATATGAATTTTTACTGCTGCAGAGCTGCTGCGAGTCAGACTGCATGCAACCCAAATGCATTATAACAATGACTGAAGTCTAGCCAGCAATATGTTGTTTATTATGTTTATGTCCATAATTTTAGAAAAAATTACCTTTTCTAAAATCCAAAAGTGATTTTTGGCTCCAAGACCCTTTAGAGATGGTGTTGGTTCTTGTTTTCTTCCCCTTTGTAAATCAGTAAGCAAACAGTTTAGAAGCACCAGCCACAAAAAAAAAAAAGTGTAACATCTCTTAACACAGCAATCACTGATATTATGGGGGGTGCTCCTTCTGGTTCTTAGGGGTTTACCAGAATTCAGTGGTTTAAGTAGCCTGTCTGAGCCAAATGTTTCACTTCTGGTTTCAGTTAGGTATTCTGAAATACCTTTTGGAGTACAAGATTCTCATCTCTCATTTCCAGCTGCTACTTCCTATCTGCTAGACAAATGCAGCCTGAGAAAAACCTCCATGCACCTTCCTATGAATACTGGAAAATTCTAAGACAAGCTGCATCTCACTGATGTAGCACTCTTAACTCTTCCCTTCCCTCCCATACACATCTAAGGTCAGTTAACTGGCTGGAATCAAGACACCAAAACAAGTTCTTGAAGCTACAGCCAGACATCACCTTCAGAAGCCAGCCTTTTCAGCAGAAGCTGATAGCTGTTAATTGTCATTTTGACTAGTTGAAAAGGATTAAGGAACAGTTGCAGTGAAAGTTAGACTAGCAAAATATCTGTCTGTTCATTTTGGCAGAACTGGATGGGGTAGTGTCAGTTCAGCACCTCCCCTGGTAAATAGGGCACTACCTTAGCAGTGCTGCAATCTAAACTTACCTGGCATGGCAATATTAAGAACTAAAAGTCTTTGGCTAATTAAGTATCAACTGCTGACTATCACTGGAGAATCTCACTAATGAGCCAGGGCAGTGGAGTTTTGCTTTATTTTTTTTGTAAATGCTTTCAAGTACAGCTAGTGGCTCGTTTAGCTCATCTGTTTCACTTCAATACATACAAAGTCATTTTTAAACATTGCATGATTTTTTTTTACCCTTGTCTGAAGTAATTTTTCCTCTTACCTTGGCACTTTCAGGATCAAATAATGTATGAAGAACTCCATCAGTCACTGTGCAGGTGACACATTTGGACAATTCCCAAGAGAGACTTGTTCTACATTGAAGAGTCTTAGAATACTTGTACCCAATTTCAAGAGACACATTGAAAAGAAGCTGTACTAGGTCTCTCAACTTAAACTGTACCTGAAAAAGGTTATGACAACCTACTGCTCTAAGCCTCCCTTAATTTTTTTCAGAATAAAAGTTGCAAGACACACTTCCTGCTTATCACCATTTACATCTTTTTAGATGACTGCTTTCAGTCCTGAAGAGCTAACACCATTCTGATATATGTGGTGCTCTAATTGGGAAGTCCCCCCGAAACAGAGAGGGTCTAACCCTTCAAAGTGTTTACACTGCTCACAGAGCTGTTTTCAACCATAAATGGAAAAGCTGTTTTCAAGATCAAGGACACTGGAACACTCACTGGGAGATCAGAGCTGTGAAAGCAGACTGGCACAGTGCTGCACTGTATGTTATCATCCCATTAGTCATACCTTGCCCAGATAGTGACACATTATAGTTGTGCAGCACAGGTTCTTGGAGCTGCTAACAGCTTCCCTTCACCTTATCAAAAGCAGCTATGCACAGATGGCAAGCTGGCCTGAAGTTATCTAGGAGAGAATAAATTTGCAAGTCTTAAGTAGTGCTGCAGTGTTAGAATGCAGCAGCCCCCTCTTATTTGAAACAGAAAGAGTTATTTAACAAGCTGGTTCTCACTCTTTTTTTAAAACAGACAATTCTGCAACAGTAACAAATCTATCAGGGTTTTAATTTATGTGTGTTGATATTCTTGAGCCTTAGCTCTTTAATAAAACAAACTCCATCTTTGAGTCAACTTTCTGCATCAGCAAACTGGTAAGTACCCAAATTAAGACAAAACACTGAAGTGTGGCAGGTGAGCAGCTAATTTCTGAAGCCTACAAGCCTTCATGGATTTTTACCACTGTTTAATTCTACAGTCATTTAATCGTTCATCTCAGTTCCTATCTTTGATCAGTCTTACTTTCCCTAAAAGCACTGTAACCATCAATCAAGGATCAGAAAAGGAAATAGATTATTTCTGCTAGCAAATTTCATAGAAAGTCTTTGATAATACCAAACTTTAAATAAATTTTAAAAGCAGTAGAATATCTATGTAAAAAACAGTAACATAGTTTCTGTGAGCAACATTTGTTCTGTAAGTATCCTCCTCCCCCACACTTCCAGAGGCAGGAGATTGTCTGATCTCCCACTCACATCATTCATTTGAACAAACTGCCATGCTTTGCTAGATGCGACCCTGAGCAACCTGAGCTCACTTCAAGACTGACCTTACATCTTGGATTCTTCTGACTTGACATTTGATAGAATATCTTGCATGTTTTCCCCCCAAAGGGAAATGCAGAACCCTGTTACAAGGAACTAATCACCACAGAATTCTGTTTTGAAAATACAATGCCTACAGCTTGTTCTTAACCACTGTGGGTTTTGGACAACAGGGTATGACATTCCCTCCCTCTTTTAGGGAGGGCTGAGACTCAGCTACTTCAGTTGAGGCCACTTGACTAACAAATGGGGCGTCCCTGCATATGAAGTAGAAACTGTGTCAGCTTATACTTGTAAACGCAGCTCAGAGCTTCAGAAGTTACTGTGATTCCCAGAAATCCATTTTATCTCAGAGTAGTTTCACATGCAGATGTTCACTACTGTGAGGCAATGCAGTTATTACATACCAGTTAAGTAACTAATTCTAACATAAAATCATGCCTGGATGTCATGTTTGGAGCTACAAAAGAATTACCTATGTTCCATAGACCCCAACTGGGAAAGAGTTTGTCTACAACCCTACAGGGTTTTTTAATAATCCAAGGGGTTTTTGCTTCCTAGGAAGCTACAGCTGTGTGAAAGCAAGCTGTGAGCTTTCTGTGCATTAATGTACTCCATTCACTGCCGTGTTTGAGTTGACCAGTGAGAAAAATGAATCAAGCAGGAGCCCCATGAAATCAGTGTATGGTACCTCAGATATAAATTTTGAAGCTGTCACCCATTCTACCTTTAGATATGGTAATTCTAAAGGCTGGTTTTACCTGCCTGTGGCATGCATTGGTTTCAAAACAAGCTGCACATAAAAACCCCGAATCGGGAGTTAAAAAGGTCCAATTGATACACTTCAGAAGCATCATCCTTTCTAGGAAAAAAGGATGTGACAAGCAAGCCTTTCTTTCCAGTTGAAAATAACCACATGAATTTTTTCTCCTGTCCAGATAGAGAAAAATCCTGCTACCATGGTTAAGGAGAATTGCTGTTGATGAGCTTAAGAAGGAGTGATTCCTCTAGGAAGGACTGCAAGGGAAGACTAAAGAGAAAATCCTATTCAAGTAGCACTAACAACAGTCTTCTCAAGGCATCTGATGTTTGTTCTTAACGCAACAGTGGAAGAGGAAGTACAGTGCAGCAGGGTCTGAGTTTACAAGAACACCTGAAGGTGAAAGGCAGAAAGAGCCAGGTCAGTCAAGCATCCACATCCCCTTTGCTCACCTTGTGTGTCAAGGAGCAAACAAGGCTAGGCAACTGAACACTTACTGTTCACACAGCAACTTGGTAAGACACAGAACACAAGACCCCTTGTACACAGCAAGTGAGAATTGCTTTAAGGAACAAGTCTTTTCATGCAATAGAGAGACCACTACTTTGTTCTGCCATGTGCAGCTACCACCCCTTCTAGCAGACAGGCCCAGGGGTTTTCCCCCTCTAGTCATCATTTCTGTTGTGACAAGATCAAGAAATCACTGATCATGCCCTTCTTTCTCTTCTCCTGAGGCTAGCCACGTATCTACATCACAATAATGGTTCTCTCACAGAGCATATTAGATGCTAATGTAAGCATGGATAGGGGCAGAGGCAGCACAGGGAACTGGCAGCAGAAAAAAGCTCTCTTCATTCTTGGCTCAATACAAAGCTTTTTGAACGTTTTTTTCTTCAGACTGAAGTCTTACATATCACTGCAGGCTTGATTGTGATGCAGGGGATTTGCTAGAGAATTGTGTAGAGCCGCAGTTTGCTATATTAAAGGCTTATCTACACAAATTAGACACACCTATTTGTCACTCTCTTCCTAGGACCTTGCAGAAGCAATCTTGGCAGACCCAGAAGTGGCTCCTGTGCTTTGCAATGTGCAAGGTAGCACAGCAGAACTTGCCTTGCCTAAGACTAGTGACACCCAAATTACAGAGTACGCTTTACAAAAGCTCTTAGACCCCTTGGCATACAAGATCTCTACCTAAAAGCAAGTTTTCTCCTGTTTATTCAACAGGGTTAGTATGGCAGCCTGCACCCTATAGCACTGACATTGGTTGTTGATCCTCATCATTAAGAATGAGAATTAACAGCTTTAAGTTCTACTGTGGCATGCAGCTTCGTGTGATACATGTATAACTGCCAAGGAACAACCAAGCTCACCATCTAACCACATCCACTTACCAGGAATAGATCCATCCCTCAACATCTGTAGACTTCACATGTGTTGTGCTTACTGACTACATTTAAAAACTTAACCAGAGGAATTTTGAGAAATTGAATCAAAAGTCTTAACTACTTCTCAACAACCTCTTGTGCTGAGTAGGAAGCCTTGCTCTGGATCTAGAAGTATGAAGCTCTGTAGCCAGAAAGATGGACTCATGTAACAGATGTTAATTAGCCATTGTTGTGGAACAGACAGGCTCAACAGCAAAACAAGAATGCCAGAGGCAAGCGTTGTTTTGGGAGAGGAATATACCCACACCCATCCTGTGGGAAAACTCCTGCTTAGCATGATCAGATTCCAGGACACACTGCTTACTCATTTGAACAGATCCAGATGCTTGGTGTTAGAAGCCATGCAAGGCAGTTTACTCCAAAAACTTAACTCTGAGAACCCAGAAGGGGATTCAGAGCTCTGCACAATTTCACTGCAGCTAAAATACTTGGATGCCATGTTTGGTGCAGCTGAACCAGAGCCAAGTGGTGGTCTGACAGTCAAACTCTTGCCTCTTCACACAAAGGAGAGGTTTGCCAAGCTCACCAACTAGTAAGATGCTTTAGTTACACAGGAAGGAACAAACTCTACCCAACAACCACATAGAACAAAGTAAATAAATCTAGTCAGATGGGGAGCTTATAAGCATTAATTAGGCTAACTATCAGAGTTCTTAATGCCCTTTAGGTTTAATCTGTTCTTCAGTAGTTAGTCAAAGCTCTCTCCAACTTTCAGATAGAATATTTCAAGAATTATACTAACCTGTTTCTGCCAAATGCATTTTAATAGCATTTAAGGAATTAAATCATTTCAATTAACTAGATTGTTCATATGCATTTCAAATTTAATGTTTCTATTTCACTGCCATGCCTTTGGACTAAACACATCACATTCTAAATTAGTAGTTGAGTTATATCAAGCAAGTCATCCAGATGGTCTTAATTCCTTTTAGAAATTCAGAAATGCTTTTAACCCCTTTTTAGGGATGGAACTATACTAGGTTAACTCTCAGGTGAGATTTCTCTCAAAATCCCTATTCTTGAAGTTCAATGCCAATGCCTCTTGTGTATTACACATGGATTCTACACACCTAAGAATGGTTAGTTACCAATGCTTGCAAGGGTATGGATATAAGCCACAGTCTGGTTAAGTCTCAGTGGCTCAGATTAACCCAGTCCAGTAAGTGTTATCCAACAGGTAGCCAGCAACAGATGTTTCAGGTTACAAGCAGCAGAAAAACCTTCCTCAAAATTCCCCACTATTCTGCAGCTCTTGCAGTGAAAATCATTTATAACCAGAGCTGGAAAGGAAGGTTACAGGCAGAACACTTTAAAGCAGCATTTGCAACTTTAAACAAGAGAGGGCAACTTCAGTCCTGTTTAAAAGCAGGAATTCATACTTGCACCGCCTATTGGGAGGAAAATAAGGGCATCAGCTATTCTAGGAAGTAATTAAGCCAAAGCATAAGATTTTGACTGACCTCTGGTTATCCTAAGTATTCATCTAGGCTAACTGAACTTCTTCACTTCAAAACCTCAGAGACTTCCCAGCCTCCAACCAGCTACATTAATCCATCAACACTGAAGAGATTCATTGTCACCTTTTGCTTTTATTTGAGCAGTCACACAGAAGTGGCTTTAAAAGAAACTGGTATGCAAGTTGTTAAGCCTGTTCAAGTCCTTCAGCCAAAGTTGGCTTTTGACTCAGAAGAAAACTAAGGCAATGATTCTCTGCAGTTCATTTCTGTCACCACTCAAAAGCACAGGTCTTGCATCTGCTTTAAGAACACCAATTTTTTCTGAAGATTAAGTCCTTCAGCATAAGGGGATCAGTCAAAAACTCACCCAGTATTACTTTAATCTTTGCTTTTTAATTACATGTAAAAATACTGAATAAAGTATATTTTGACATTACATTCTACCCTGAGCAATATGCTGGCTAGCTAGCATGTTATTGGCATTATATTTAAGTCACTTTGCAAGTGATTGGAACACTTTAACTGGTAAGGACCCACACTTAAAACAAGTAACACTAAAACCAGAAGTGCAATCAGGCAGGGGTCAAGATGTACCAACATGTTGTTGTCAGGCCCTCAGTGTCTTACAAAAGAGACACAAAAAGCCACCCAAAACACAGGAGGGGGCATCTAAAAGTTAAATTACAGCAGACCAGCATGGACAGTAGCTAAGACTTCCACCTTCAGAGTCCATATTTCAGGGAAACAAAGAACATACTATAGGATCACCATCTGAGATTGAAGGGTGACTTGTGGCCACCTTTGACAGCCTAAAGCCATCATCATGTTCATTAGAAGGGAAATACACTGTGCTGAGGTACACTGTGCAAACAACACTGTGCTGCAGTGTTCAGCAAACCTACCCGTTCTCTGTTCCCAACTGAAAAGCTTCTAAGGAAGTCTGGTACCACTACCTGTGCTTTCACCACATTTTAATATGAAGACAGGCAAAAGGTTTATGTACGGGTACTGTATGTTTAGAGGAAAAAAATTATCATTTGCCAACACCTTTCAGTGTACACAAACTACCCATTTGCTTAATAGGTGGAGTTGGTGGTGGCTGTAGCTAGCCCTGTTTGCTAGAACAGTATGTTTCAATCGCTTCAGCTTTCCATACAAGCCAAATTTCCAAATGACTGTACTTTTAGATTGAGCATTTAAAAACCATAGTGTAACAGCAGAACCAATTAGGATAAGCCAAATGATTCTTCCTTGCAAATCAGAAAACCCCCAAACTGTAATTAAGGTTTCTCCAATAAGAAAATTACTTATATTGAGTTATCTAGTGGCTCACACAGTAGGACTGGAGATGCTAGCTGCTTAGCTATATGCCAGCACAAGCAGCTTCGGCAGCAGGTAGGGGTAACTCTTGAGTTCCCCACCTTTTTACAAGGAGGTCACACAGGCCATCTGGAAGGCGCCCAGCTTCATTCTGACAGACTGCTCCTTTAAGGTACTTTAAGTAGACAAGGCAGAACTTAAAAGCAGTGCTTCAAATGACATGTTACATGTTTAACCAAAGCAGACTTAACACTTGTGTGCAAATTTAGTTTTTCCACCCATAACTTAGGAAACAGGTTCAAGAGAAGGTTTAACTTAATTCTAAGCTAACATGATTTGTTAACAGCATTAACGCTACAGTCATTGAAGTAGCCTGTTGTGGGCTGCGTACTACACCGAGAACTTGTACAATATGAAGAATCAGACATTACACATCTATAACACCTGCCAAGTAAAATTGGTAACAAAGTGATTTAGCATTATGCATACAACAGATACTCAGGCAAACACACATTAGACCGATGAATCTGAGGACTGCAAGGAATGTTAAAGCTGGCAGGAATCTGCTACGAAACCCTTCAGGATGCATTGGTACGTTGCTGCAGGTCTTAATTCAGGACAACGGTGAATATCTTTTAACAAGAAGAGCCCATATACCAGCCACTTTAAAGCAAGCAGACATCTCAAAGTTCTTGTTGCCAGAAGTTCAATCCTGCTTCACTTCACCCTTCAGTTGCCTTTTCATGCGTGAATACGGGCTGATTGTGTCATCCATCACGAAGTCATACAGTACTCTTATCCAAGAGTTATATTGTGGCAGGTTGTCATAGTATTCAGCTGCTATTTTCTTCACCTGAAGAGGAGATACAAGGTGTAGTTACTATTTATATTAGCACTGATCATGACAACTTTACATTTTTCAACCCTTAACAGCATTAGAAACTTCATGTTAGGTGTTACATTTTACCAGGGAAGTTACTAGTGCCCTGAGTTTCTTGGAGGAAAAAGCAGGTCCCTGGTTAAAGATCCACGTGAATCTTTTATACTGAAGATAACCAGAACAAAGTCTGCTGACACCATTCTCACTGTGCCACCCACAGCATGATGCAGCTCTCAAGCAGTCTGGTTGCTAGTGGAAGTAGGTGACTGAGTTCAGTGCTGACTCATAAGTATCTAAGATAGTTTAAGTTCTAAGAAGAGATGTCCAATGCAGCTATTTTTATACATAGTTTCAAGCCTCAGCACTCAGAGGAAAAAATAATGAATATAAACTGCTTCCAAGGAATTTGTTCTCAGATGCACATGCTGATTAGACCACTGTTTTAAACTAAGAGCTGGAGTTTTAGACATCCCTACTGACACTTCAGTATTTCAGGCCAAGCACCTAAAGCCTAGTAGACGACCTCAAGAAGTGAACTGATTTTTCACTAAATCCCCTATCTTTAGGCAGAGAAAAACAACACTCTTCTATACAAGCAAGAAGCCCAGGATATCTGCATGTCTGGTGTGGAGCTCAGTTTGTTTCCATCCATCATGGCACCTACAGACTAGTACATCTAGCCAGCATATTTGTATTCAACAGTAAGTACAGTCAGCTGACCAGTACCCCAGCTGGAATGAAGTGCTGAGTACTTCAGTGATCTTTAGCACACAGCCTAGCAGAGTCCAGTCCAATCAAATTAACTACTCTGCTCTAAAAGGCAGCTTTGTTTCCTTATCAGGACTGGAGATTAGGAGTGCTGAGGCACAGCTGGGTATTACCTCTGCAATTAAACACTTGGGGAAAAGAGTTCTGTAACTACTGGTGGCAAGTGGGAAAATGCTGGCTCACCAGCACAGATCTGGGTATCACAGGTGAACTAAAGCAGCTGTAGCTGTATTTCAAAGATGTCACCTATGACTAAATAAATCATCCAACTTTTAAAAAACCCAACCAAAGTCTTAAGAAAACAACTGCAAAATTTAACTGCCCTGCTACAGTACTGCTGGAGTAGTTATCTCCAGATCCACCACTAACAGAAGCTACAAGTTGAGACACCAAAGGCACAACCTTAGAAGGTCTTACTTTTACCAACTGCAGCAACAAAGCTAAAACACCAACACCACAGTTGCTGTCAAATTGCAGATTTAGTGTCTGATGAAAAACACTTTTCACCCAAGCTGAGTCTTAGGTCTAACCCTGGAAGCCTGTGTTCACCTGCTCCAAGTGGGAAACACATACACAGTGAGAAGTAAGCTCAAAGAAACCAGCAAATACTGAAGTGGGGAGAAACTAGTTCAAAAGTTCACATCTGGTACTCCATAAAGATGTGACATGTCCAAGTTCACTTTGGAGCCTCAATTCTGTCAGTGTACAGCTGATACTTCTAGGGTTCAAAGGTTCACTAGAGGAACCTGGGCTGCTCCAAACTAGAAAATATTTGTCAAGAGCAAAACATCAGCAGTACTTCAAACTACCTCTTTTCCCCACCAGAGAAGATCAGCAACAGAGAGGCTGAAGGATATACACACACATTACAATACTAAATCCTTAAGATTTCAAGGACAGAGCCAACAAATCTCCTTAAATTAACTAGTTTTCTGCATACTTACAAGTGGAAGCAATCAGAAGGCCGGTTCTGATTACAGAAAACTAAAGTTCATGCAAGTATACAACATGCATCCCTTTGCTTTCAAGCTGAAGAAAGGCAGATTTAGATTAGGTATCAGGAAGAGATTTATCACTGTGAGGGTGGTAAGGCCCTGGCACAGGCTGTCCAGAGAAGCTGTGGCTATCCCCACAGCAGTGTTCAAGGCCAGGCTGCCCTCATGGCAGGGGCACTGGGACTAGATGGCCTCTGAGGTCCCTTCCAACCCAAACCATTCTGTCCCTCTTTATTTAAATAGAGGCTTCAGCAGTCAACACATTGGAAGCTCATTCAGAATACCACTAAAATGATCAGTACTTCCTACCCCCTTCAACACTTAGTTAAGAAAGAGTTCTCAGGTTGTTTTTTGGGAGGGTTTTGTTTGGCTTTTAGTTCCCAACTGCCCTTTATTTCTAGCTATCAGCATTCTACTTGATTTTCAAGTTAAACTAGAGCTTATTAAGACAGAGTAATAACCTTGGATGTAAAACTTACCAGTGGAAGGCTCTTGCCAGGAATATTGGGAAAGTCGTGATGTTCATTATGATAACCAACATTAAATGTGAGCAAATTAAGTGGCCCATAGTAGGAATAAGTCTCATGTCCTTTCAAAAACATGTAATGTTCAGCTATGAAGTGTCCTGAAATTGGGTGCAATCCAAGTCCAAGTACTGAACCAGCAAGCATGTAAAACATGGATTTGACTCCCCACAAGTAATATATTACAACATCAAAGGAAAGCTGAGCCAACAAATTGATGATTTCAAGTCGAGTTATGGGTTTGGGATTGATGCAGAGAGGCCTAATTGCATAGAAAAAGGGCTGAAGAACAATCCATATGAACTTCCTAAAACGGGTACAGAAAAACCAGCCTTCAAAGTTGGTAGGAATATCCACATCAATTCCATCACCTCCCAAGTAACGATGATGATCCATGTGGTATCTCTTGAAGGAGACTGAGTACGGGAGACCAAGAGGGAGGTTGGCAAATATTCCAAACCATCGATTCCACATTGCTTTGCAGTTGCCAAAGGCACTATTGTGAGAGATCTCATGAATAGCCAGAGTCATGGAGTGGCTAATACAGCTTCCGAAAACGTACGCCCAGAAGACCACCCATTTCCAGTCCAAGTCTTTAACTAGGTAAAATGCAGTCAGCTGCGCAAGAACCATCAGCACAACCACCCAGATCAAGTTGTAGTCTGGTTTCATCAACGCTTTTATCTCTGGATGTTTGGCTAGATGGGAGAGAAATTCGTGAAAAAGGAGTAGTTAGGAGGCTCTCCTCACAGCAAACCACCCCAATTCGATTACAGAATCGGACAGCAGTCATTTCTTCCCTTCCTCCCAATCAGGATTTGTCTGCAAAGCGTAATGAAAACTCACCACTTTTCCACCGGTTACATTTATTCCTAGGGTGAATCCTTTAATTATTAATAATTTAATTAGGAGAACTAAATCCTCCCAGCGCTTTTCTTCTGCTCGACAACTGGACACGTAGATGACAAGCACACGTACCACCCGCAGCCTACCCAGGAAGGAAGTGGCTTCGAACTGACGACCCACTAGCAATTCCGGAGGGCCCCTCTAAGCGCGGGTCCCATTTCGCCGTCTTCCCGGCACCCGCGGCGATGCCCCACCGGCGCCGGGCGCCTCACACCGCTACTTACAGCGGCCGGCGGGCACCTTCAGTATTCGGCTCGCTCCCAGCCCGCGCTCAGGGCTCCGCGGAAGCGGGCAGGCAGCGGCCCGCAGCCCCAGCGGGGAGGGGTAACCGCGCCGCCCGCACCGCTGCCCGGCAGCTTCCAGCGCCGCTCCGTAGCCACACGGCGCTCGCTTCGATGCTCAAAATGGAAGCCCAAGCCGCCCGTCCCACACCTCGGGCCAGGGCTAGGCCCCCGCAGGCGGCGAGCTGCCCCCACCCCGCTCCTTCCCTTCCCCTCCCCCGCCCGCGCCGCCAAGGCGGCGGCTCCCAGCTCCACGTCCGCGGCCAGCGCCGCTCCCCTCACGCCGGGCCCGCTTCGGCCGCAGCTGCACGCCTCGGCACACCCGAGCCACAGTACCCCTCTTGCCGGGAGCCTCTTAAGGGCAGGCGGCGAGCACCGCGCCACGGGCGGCTGGCAGCCATTTTGTGGGGTCGCGTGTGCGTCCCCCGCCACGCAGCCGGCGGCCCCGCCGCCACCCCTCCTTCTCACCCAGTATCTCCTTGCGGCGGTCGGCATGAGGCTGGTCCGTGTAGACCCACTCGAAATCCTCCCTGGCGACTGTGTTACCCATCCCGGCAGCGCGGCGTTTCCGAACCGCCCGCACGCCTATCCACGTCTTTCTTCTCCCCCGCAGCCGGCTCCCGATGTTCTCCGGCACCGCATTTTATAGCGCCGCGGGAGCGGCTCGGCCGGTGTCCCGCCCACCGCCCCGTCTTCTCTCTCTCCATTGGCCACTCCCGGCTGTCAGGGCTGAAGGGCTACGCCCTCTCTCGCGGCGTCTCGCCCCCCCGCCCGCCGGCGCGGGCCTGGCCTGGCCTGGCCTGGCAGGGCTGGGCGCCCGTCGAAGCCGTCGCCTGAGGGACCGGGGGGTGGGCGGGAGGGCAGCGGCCGCNGCCTGAGGGACCGGGTGGTGGCCGGGAGGGCACCGGACGCCCCTCAAGCCCCGCCTCCGCGGGAGAGAAGCCATGAATGCCCCCTTTTCGGGGGAGAGGTCCCGTAGGCCGCGCCCCCAGCCTTCCCGCTGGAGGCTCTGGGACTGACCGTCCTTGGCGGCCGCAGGGCGTCCTGAGGGGCCGGGGTGATGGGCCGTGACGCGCTGCTGCCGCCTCAGGGGTCAGGGCATTGCTCAAACAGCAATGTCGCCGCCTGGGCTCTGGAAGCCTGTGATAGCGCCGCATGCGTAACATGCTTAAGGAGGGAGAGAAGCTCCTCCGAAGCTCCTCCGCCATTCGCCGCAATATCAAGAGGACGAGCTGGCCTCCAGGGAGCGGGACGGGCGAAGTCTCACGGACTTCGTGCTCGCCCGCCCCGCCTCCTCTGCCGCGCCTCCCGCTGCCGGTAGCGGTGTTCATACAGCCTTAGCTGCCTCTCTCACTTGTCGGGACAACCTGCCCAGAAGCCGCCGCAGATGGCAAAGCAGTCTCATCCCAGCCACTTTCTGAAGACTAAACAGAAACAGCATCTTGCAGTGGCTCTTTAAAAACCACCTTTTCTTTTCCACAGGTAAGGAATATGTGGTTGTAAGGACTCGACATCATTTGTCCAAAATCTAAATTTCTACAAGCTACCTAACGGTATTTAACTACATCTCAGAATGCCTGTGCCAGACCTCCATGTTCTTCTCTTTTTGTGCTAAGATATTTTAAGCGCTTCCTTGACAAACTCCTCTGTAAGAACTAAAGTCCACTTAATCTGTCCCTGCATCTATTTCTCACGTAATATTGATTGTAGATAGTTCAGTTACAAAGATTACTTTTTGTAGAAGCTGAAGGACTCCTTGCTTGGAATTTTACCGGTCCATAAATCCACTCTAAATAGCAGTGATAAAAACAAGCTTATCACAAAGTAAATTGTACCTTATCTATTAATGTAATATAAACATCTCATTTATGGTGCATCGCTTAAAGTTTATTAGTAATAACAAGTAAAAAAGGCTAATACGTACTAACTGCTAAAAGCTCTGTGAGCAACTGTGCAAATGTGGGGGAAATGCAGCCCCTACTTGGAAACATTTACAGTCTGAAGTGATGGACAAAGCACATGATTCAGAAAGCATAACAGCTTCAGGAGTATTTTTGTTTGTATGCATTTTTCATCTGTGCATGCTGGGATGTGAATTAGGAGTAAAAAAGGGAACGAATAGAAGAGAGATGGAAAAGTTTATTCGCAGCTTTTCCCTCCTTAGTCACACAACCTGAATTTTGGAAACTTCGGAAAGACTGGTGCAGCATAAAAGGTAAAACAGATGCTGAGATTTCATCAAGGCATTTTTGTCCTTGCAAAGGGACATTCAGTTTTACCTTTTACTCAGCAACCACTTTACAAAGAACCAGGAAGTGCTTTTGAGTTACCAGTGCAGAAGCTGACCTCAAAACTGCCAGGAACTCAAGTGTCTGACTCAACTCTAACCACTACACATTACTGAAAGTGTTCCCTTCTTGTTGCAGTTCAAATATTAGCACTGCTATCCATTGCTGTGCTAAAACCCACTTCATCCATGGGAAGGATCCTGCCACAAGAACAAAGAAAGGTCGCAGCTGTGGACAGGAGCATCAGAGGAGACACAGGGTATCAAGAATTCCATACACAGAGGCAGGTTTGTTCAATTGACATAATAATCTATGACAGTAATTTGCCAGTTACCTTCTTAAAACCATCAGGCACACAAAAAATGAGGTATTCCTCTCCTGTTGGGAGACACATTTAACTATATCCTACATCCTCTTTTCAAGAGGCCCTCAATGTTGAAAATTCCGTAGGCAATCTTAGTCCTTTCCACAGTTAACTGTAGGGATTAGATTTTAACAAGAGCAACCAAATTTCTGTTGAATATATAGAATCACAAAAGGGTTTGGTGGGAAAGGTCCTCAAAGATCCTCTAGTCCCAACCCCCCTGCCATGGGCTAGGACACCCTCCACTAGACCAGGTCTCACCTTACAAGGCATCCTTGTAACATTAATGAACTGTTGTGGTTAACTTAACATGCCATGCTGAGAGAGTGTCCGGAATTAAAGTTCACATTTGTTTCCATCTGTTCGTGAATCTGAGAAATTTATCTTGTTAAGCAGATAGTCTTTCTTCCTCCAAGGCTTCCACATATCAAATCAATTAGCTCTTGTTCAGAAGGTGCTTGCATACTCTATCTGCATACAAGTTTGGGGAGCAAGATCAGTTACAGACAGCTTTTCCCTTGAAAAAAGTACCACTGTGGTATCTTCTGATGCCATTTTCACTATGTTCTCTAGATACGCAAATTTGCTATCTTAATCTCCCACCTCACTGTGACACAAATAGCAGTTTACAAAGCAAGCTGCTGTTTTTAGGGGAAGGGAAGAAAAGAGAAAAAGTAAAGCTGAAAAAGTAGGAAAGCTAACCTCAGTAATTTTTAGGTGTTTAAAAAACATCTGAAAGACAACTACTATCGCTTTTTCTTTCAACCCCGAGCTGTTCTGTTTCAGCCCTTGCTATAAGCACTAAAGCTCAACAATCTGATAGCTGGCTGCAAATAAAATAGTTTTTCACATAATTTTGTAAATACATCTTGGTCTCACTAGTTTGAGGTTCCTCCTTAAGGAGATTATCGAATTGCCTATCACTACGAACACCGTCCTGTGAGGTTGATATACTAGCTCATGTAAACTGGCATAGAAATGTATAGTTAAAAGTGATTTAATTTTACTTCAGGCTATTTATGGGCTTGTTCATGTATTGGAAAATATATGGGGCCAGACAAGATCCACCTGAGGGTACTGAGGGAGCTGGTGGAAGTGTTCACCAGGCCACTTTCCACTATTTCTGAGGAGTCCTGGCTGACTGGGGGGGGTCCCAGTTGACTGGAGATTAGCGAATGTGACACCCATCCACAAGGGCCTGAATGAGGACCCGGAGAGCTACAGACCTGTCAGTCTGAGCTCAGTGTGTGGGAAGATTATGGAGCAAATCATCCTGAATGTCATTCTGAGGCATGTACAGGAGAAGCAAGCGATCAGGCCCAGTCAGCACAGGTTCATGAAAGGCAGGTCCTGCTTGATCAACCTGATTTATGCCAAGATGACCCGCTCGGTACATGAGGGTAAAGCTGTGGTTGTGTCTATCTGGATTTTATACCAAAGTTTTTGCCACCGTTTCCCACAGCATTCTCCTAGAGAAAGTGGCTGCTCTTGGCTTGGACGAGTGTACTCACTGGGTGAAAAACTGGCTGGTGGTGAAGGGAGCTAAATCCAGTTGGCGACCAGCCACCAGTGGTGTCCCTCAGGGCTCTGTGCTGGGGGCAGTTCTGTTTAATATTTTTATTAATGACCTGAATGAGCGGATCAAGTGCACGCCCAGAAAGTTCGCAGGTGACACTAAGGGTGGGAGTGTTGATCTGCTTGAGGGTAGGAAGGCCCTACTGAGGGATCTGGACAGGCTGGATTGATGGGCCAAGGATAATGGCATGAGGTTCAACAAAGCCAAGTGCCAGGTCTTGCATTTGGGTCATAACTCCAAGCAGTGCTACAGCCTTGGGGAAGAGTGGTTGGAAACCTGCATGGCAGAGAAGGACCTGGGGGTATTGGTTGACTGCCAGCTGAGTATGAACCAGCAGTGTGCCCAGGTGGCCAAGGCAGCCAATGGCAGCCTGGCTTGTGTTGAGAATAGTGTGGTGAGTAGGGAAGGAATTGTCCCTCTGTAGCCAGCACTAGAGGCCCCACCTTTAGCTCTGTGTTCAATTTTGAGCCCCTCACTACAGAAAAGACATTGAGGTGCTGGAATGTGACTGGAGAAGGGCAATGAGGCTGGTGAAGGATCTGGAGAATAAATGTTATGAGGAGCAGCTGAGGGAACTGGGGTTGTTTAGGCTGGAGAAAAGGAGATTGAGGGGAGACCTAATTGTGCCCTACAACTACCTGAAAGATAGTCATGGAGAGGCAAGGGCTGACTTTTTCTCCCTGGTGAAAAGTAACGGGACAAGAGGAAATGGTATCAAGTTACACCAGGAAGGTTTAAATTGGGTATTAGGAAAAACTTTTCAGAGACAGTTGTTAGGCATTGGAACAGGCTGCCCAGGGAGGCAGTGGAATCTCCATCCCAAGAGGTATTTAAGAGATGGTTAGATGTGGTGCTGAGGAACATGGTTTAGGTGGTGGTTGGCAGGTTAGGGTGAGGGTTGGACTTGATCTAAAAAGCTCCTTCCAACTATGACAATTCTATGATTCTATTAAAAAAATGCACGCCTCTTATTTAATAAGATGGCTTGAGTTAGAATGCCTTAAGAATGTTTTTTCCCTAAGCTACTTTTTCTGACCTATTATTGCACTGATTTCTGCATTCTATCCACACCACTCATGTATATTCCAGCCCATTGTCTCCCTCCTTGGGAAGTGAAAAGGAAATCAGGGTGTACCTTTGTTACAGCATTTCTCAGATTGCTTGTAACTACCCCCTCTACCCTTGATGTTTACCGTACTTGGCAGGACACAGAAGATCAGGACGCACCTGCAGACTTGCAGCACGTGATACTTCCTTGAGTTGAAGGTTCCAAGTTGGCAGTGTGCACAGAGGATGTTTCATGTAACAATAGGCTGTTTGCTTTCCAGCTCAGTTTACACACAGCTAGAGATTCACCAATGTATAAATAAATGGTACTCTCCAATAACCTGAAACTATTCAGACTGAAAGGAGGAAAGTGTTTGCATCCTCTATAAACAAATAAAGAAACTAAAGTGAAAGACTAAGAGATGTATGAATAAACTTTTTCAATAAATGCAATTCAAAGGTTTATACTTGTTCAGAAGCATTTAACAACAAATATCTGATAATGAGACCATTCTATGAGTTCATCATGAATGACCATTAAATGAATTTGTATCAAATCATACATGGTAATTACAGCTATCAGGGTGACCCTTTGATTCAAAATTACTATTTTTTTTAAAGATACAGTATACACCAGTATTTTTAAACTGAACAGCAAGTATCAGTCTTGGATCTTTTAACAGTAAAAAGAGTCTGAGCCACAGACAGGTAACAGTAAGTGCTCCTTCACAAGTTTAACCTTTCCTCAAATAACCTTTTATCACTTCCTCAAGGCTTTTCTTAAAAAACATGCTTTTTTTTTTCAGAGAGACAAACTACCCAATGGGTTGATCTGAAGATTAAATGCCTGCCAAAAATTTGACAGTTACCATGTTACTTCTGGTATCAGCTAGCAAGTAAAAAATTGCAGCTGAAGTTTCAGGAAAAATATGTTGTTTCCCACAGTTACATAATACTTGACCAGACACTTTCCCACTTGTGTGATGATTAAAATACAACCACATTATGCTGACAGCCGTGTAAGATGTAACTTGCACTCTAACCCATGATATCAAGACTCTGAATGGCTACAAATGCAGCATTTGCTTTTTCAGTGACATAACAGGTTGAATTCAGAACCACCTAAACCCAGAGCAGCAGCCAATAAAAAAAACATAAGGCAAATTATAAAGCTACATAGTTTAGTATATTAAAACAAAAATACGGACAATGGTTGTGTATAAGGTTTCAAAAATATACAGATGGGAAAAAAAAATCACTGTATACAACTCTGAGGTTGTTAAAGTGACCAGAGAGACTGAACAGTGCAAGACATGCTTTTCCAGTTACAAGCTCAAACAGAAGTGCAAAAGAAATTAAAGCTTTGTCTGAACTGATTTACCTTTTAGGGTAAGGAAAGCTGAGAGTATTGTCATCAGTGTTGCAGAGAAGCTCCTGTCCATCCCGTTCCCCCCTCCCCCAACAAATACACACAAACCAGTTCAGGTTTTTCTGGAATACATTTCATTCAGACGCCATCCCCCGAGCTTGGTTATTGCAGGGGCAGTTTTTCTGATACTTATTAGATGTTGGCCTTCAAATCAAGTGGTGCACAGGTAGCTTCTCACTTCTCCAGCTCTGGCTATTGGTACCTGCAACTAACAGGCAGCGAAAGTGGCAGATAGCCTGGGTTCAAGCTCTCCTGCACGTAGCTTCGTAAGACCACCTCACTGTGAGAAAGGAGTTGTGCTGAACGCAGATGTTAAGTCACAGCCAAGGAACAAAAACTGCTTTAGAGGTCTCTGTGCGCTCTCTCCCAGGTTTAGGAACAATTTCAGGCAAGTGCTTTTAGCAGGCGAAGCTGTACATGCATCTTTCCATGCAAATGTAGAATATGGCTCCCAAAACCTTGGCCCAGGGTGTGTGCATGTGATGACTGGATAGAAGGCCCTTCCTTGTAAGTCTACAAAAATATATAGCCAATACTGTAGCTTAAGAAGTCAGTTTTACTCATTTCAGCACTCCCCAAAGAGTATTAACTACTTTTCAGACATTCCAGACAAGGTCACTTGTAACAAAAAAGGTCAACTTCTCTAAACCAAGATTTTAAAAGTGGATCTTTCCTTCAAGTGAACAGGACATCTGCTTTTATGCTTAACTTTTTAATCAGTTAAGACTGAATTTATTTAAGATTTTATGTGAACATATGCATAAACACAAATAAGTTTAAACACAACTGCACAGAAAAAAAAGATTAACCCTTCAAAACAATACAGAGCAGGTCTGGTTAGTATGTATCTATTGCAAATCTTAGATTCTTTGCATTAGGCCCACCCATACAGAAAGCAGGGGAAAAGTCTCAATGAAAGAAAGTTACTGTTCAAGTCTAAGTGGTGTTTTGAAGAGCCAGCAGCCTAAGTGACACCATGAAGCTAGTCACAGTATCCAAACAAGCAGACCTGCTTGGGCTACTAAAGCAGTGTATACTCCTGAAGGTGTTATTTTCTGCTTCGAAGGCGTTTAGATTTCCTAGGACAGTCTGTGGGTTCAACCGCCTTCCCCCGTTTTCTAGGAGATTGTTCATTTGAGCCAGAACCTGAAGCATTTCCTACTGGGCTCTCCATCACCTCTCGCAGCTTGCGTTCAAGCTCAGCCAACCGGGCGTTCTGTTCACCTATGATCTGGGCTTGCTCTAGCAGTTTCTGTTCTTGATCCTGGAGCTGTTTCTGTTGCTCTTGCGCTTTGAGGCGAAACTCTGACATCTCCCGCTTCAGCGCTGTCAAGCCTGTGCTATTCGCTTTTACTTGCTGCTGGAGTTTAGTGACTTCCTGTCTTGAAGGGTTCTGCTTGGAGAACAGCTGCATTGTTGACAGTGTGGTAGAAGGCCCTGGAACTTCAGAGAAAACCATGATTAGTCCTCTGCAACTTTAGGAGAAAGGTAAAAACTGCATCCTGGGTTTCATATTTTGCCTATCCCTACTCCCCAAACAGGAACCTGAGTACTGGTTGCAAGTTCTGTGAACATGTCACCAGATTTGCAGTCACTGAAGTGTCTAACAAGAGGATATGGGATCTCAGAGCACAGCTAGTTCAATTTGAAATACCTAGATTTACATTAGTCTGGAAATTAGCTCATGATTCTTCTTTTGTATATAAGCCCCCCTCCTTTTGCTGTATCAAAAATTACATAGAGATATTGTGTTGCTATCTAGACTTAGTGTCACAGATGTTACGACAAAAGCCTACAATATGTCTGTAAGTTACTTATTACAGAATAGGTATATTAAATAAACATAGTCCAACAGAGCAGTAAAATTCTGCTGTCTTAGTTACAGACAGCTAAAGTTCTAAATTTTTGGTTTTTGGGGCTTAACAAGATATTTCAGTTTAACTTACTCTTTAGAAGAAAGGAATATATTTTCCATGCTTCTTTAGAACCACTCTTCCTAAGTACTAAAACCATACTGGAATCTGAGCTTGGTTTTGTTGATTTTAATAAAGTTCCTGCAAATTAAGGAGACTAACAGCTAATGTTTAATTTCTTTCACGTTTTTCTATCATAAAATATGTCTATAAATTTTTTCTATCATTTTACTCTCCCAGCAATGCTGTGCAAGTTAAGATGCATCTTTTAGGTGCTACAAAGAACAGTCATCTTCCTCCTCTTTTTTCCTTGAAGATGCCGTCATAGCTACAGTTCTGTGACAGTAAAGGCTTGCTGTAAGACAGGTTATGCTACTCCCTCAAGATCAGTGTTTTTATGCCACAAAGCCTTGGCCTTGAAAAACCAACTGATATCAATCATGATTTTGGGCAGTACTTTGTCAACTGAAAAACTCAATGGAATTGAGGTATAATTAACAGTATATAATTAAGATGTGAAAGACACTTATAGCTAAAAGGATGGACAGGACATACCAGAAACAACAAGCAGCTCCTGCAGTTAGGCCCATTGTTTTTGCTTAAGACGTAGGGTTTTTTTAAAATTAATTTTTTAATTAATAAACTTCTTTTCAGAGAGTTAATTTCATAGTTCCTAAGAAGCATGAAGGTGTCAGCAAAGGGAAGACATTACAGTTCTACTAACCATTTGCTTTTGGCCACTACACAAGGCAACTACCTTAGACTTTGGTTCACAGAAGTTCTGAAGAGTTTGACAGAGTATACAAAGGATCAGTTTTGTTTATTGCTAGAGCGTTAATTGCCTTTTCATTAATTGCCTATAAGCATTTTGCTTGTTAGCATACACCTTAATGCCCCCAGAAAGTCAAAAAGCACATACAAGTACATTCTAGCTCTATGCACTACAACAGCTTAGGCCAATTCATTTGCTGATCATCCTAAAAATAAAAGGCATCAAGTTGCCATCTCATGTGCCAAATTTCAACCAAGTGCAATGATAAAGTCTCATTCATTGGTGGCACAAAAGCATTTGTTTAATGAATACACACTATGCATAGTTCTAACATGCATTCAAGTGACTGTTCTTTTGGTAGTACAAAGGCTCCTTAAATTCAAAGCAAATGAATTTCAGTTAGCATTCTGAAGAGACAAGTATCATCAATATTTAAGCGATAAAGCTTGCATTTAAGGGAGGGAGCTTTAAAAAGACATAGTGCTGTGAATTTTTTACAGAAAAACTAAAAAAACTTAACTATATGTTGGATTTAATACCTGGGGCAGTTCCTATCAGACGTCCCGATACATCTGACCCAGGCATCTTTCTTTTCAGTATTGGAACAATCTTCTCATCAAAATATTCCATAGCCATGGAGGAAATGTCCCTTAGTTCTTGAAGAACTTCATGAGCTCTCTGAGGAGCTCTTGTAGAGTTTACATACCTTAGCACACGATAAATTTCATCTATTACCTAAAACATTTAAGAAGAATTAGGATTTTCTGATAGAGGCAAGATTATTTCAGATCATTCTAGAAGTTCTGGCAAATTCAAGGGGTTTCACTACATACCTATTGCATACCACTGTGTGCTTTAGTCCTAGATCAGCATTTTGAAACAAAGTGCCCTTCGTGATATATCAGAGAAGTTATTCTGTTCATCTATCACTAAAACTCATGAAATAATGCTCATTGTGTGAAATTCCTTTACTGCATCCATACATGAGCTTTAAGTTTTATGCTCTGCTGAGTGTATATGATATTAATTTCTTTTTTGAAAACCTGGAGCAAGATACTCTAAGCCACACCGCAGAGCAGTCCCTTCTGCAGCCAGTTATGAGGCATATGAAACATGAATAGAGCAGCAGCAGTTATGCTTATGTCAGTCTGAAGAGCTGTAAGTATTTACTTGAGTCCACTTGCATACACCCAAAATATCAAAAATTCAGATCAAGTGCAAAATAGGTTCTGTGTTGCTAGTGGATTGATGTTTTATAAATTAATCTAAGCATCCTCTTAACAGGTTTGACAAACAAGCTCTTGGTTAGGAGAGATACAGAGAGATGAAAGAGGTCGTGCTAATCTATGAATTACAGTCTGAGGCAAGTGATGATAGGAGTGCTAGTCTCTTATTACCAAAACTACTGACACAGGTATTTTGCACAGGATGGTTGAAGAGTCTTGCAAAGAGCACAGATCTTAAGGACTTAGAAATGTAAGGAAGACAACACAGTTGCATCTTATGTTTTCATAAAGGAAACTTAGCTAAAACATTGCAAAAGCTAGACAAGACTAAGGCATCTCGTCATGCAACAAGCTTACAAAAGAATTCTCCAATTTTACCCACATCATATCCTGTTAGCAACAACATCCTCAAAGCATTCCCCTGCCATCCTCAGTAGAAAATCCTGCAGCAGCGCCAGGAACCCTCAAACAGCATGCCAAGCCTCAAATCAGGATTTATGTACTCTAACACAAATTAACTTCCTGATAACTCTGTGGCAGCTCCACTCAAATGAAATTTCCTGAGAGGAGCAGGGCGGGGGAGGCAGGAGATCACAGACCATAAGTGAGCACAGAGCTTTTAATCTGCCCAACCAAGATAGGGTTTTCTGGTGAACTGGTAACTGCACTGTGTGTGCAGCAGCACCAGTAAGCTCACACACCAAGTAAATAATTTAAAAAAACCCCAAACTACAAAAAACCACCAAACTTTTTAGCAGTTCTATGTGACTGCAATCAAGGTCCTTAGGACTCAATGCCCACAAGGAAAACGGCTGGCAAGCTCACTGGCCCAGCTCTTGCACACCTCAGGTCTACACTGCATATTGGCTTTCCACCTACTGTTCAGAACAGGAATGCAGTGTTTCTTTTGTGTATTCTATTTACTGCGTTGAATATCCAGAACTGAAGTTTATTTGGCTTTATATTTTTTTATATATACACTGTGTATTTTAAAAAATGTAAAGTTAATCAGGCATAAAACTATGATATTTAATTAATTTAAAATTATTAAGTCAACAAGAGCATACAGAAATCAAGTTACCTCTTAAAGACAAAACTACATTTCATGCCAGCAGCCCTATCCTACTGTAGTGAAGTCAGAAACACCTGCCACACCTCCCCTGAATCAAGAGCCAACTTTGCCATTCATCCCAGCGCAATTCAGATACCTGCCCATGGAAAATTAACACCAGAATATCCAAACCTCACATGGAAAGATCAATGTGCATCAAACTAATGTTCACAGATCTTGTTTCAATTCTGACCTCTACCAGTCTTCCTCAGATCATGAGTTCATCAATTCCTCTCTGCACTTCTGTTTTCACAGCCACATTTAACTGTGGCATCTCTGATGTACATCACGCTTGCATAATTCACATTTTATGTTAGGGCAGTATTCTGAAACACTGGAACTGTTCAGTAGAATATATTTAACACACCATCTACATTGAAAAATAATTCCACCTACTGTAAAAAATACCCCATCCACTGTAATGCTGAACAGGGCTTCCGCATACTAAATATCTTAATTAATCTCAAGTACCCTTAAGAAAGGTACCTAAAGTCTTCCCAAATGACTGAGTGCTTAGTGTTACACATACTCCAAATTACTACATCTTCTCATGACCTGACCTCTAGCTGTTTTGTACAGTTAATATTCAGAATGAAACCCTGCTTATAATCTTTCTTGTGAAAGGCTGTATATGTCACCAGCCAAACATCAGAATTGAAAGAATTTAAGAGAAAATGGAAATAAAATTTAAAACAATAGGTATCTAGATATAGTATGGCTCATTCATTTCACACTGCCTGATGTAGCACACCAGTGGCTTGTGTGTGTGTCTGCAAGTATCTGAAAGTTTCAGCCTATATCCACACATTAAATAAGTATGTCTCAGGTTAAGTTACCCAATCATTGTTTTTAGGCACAGATAAGATATTCACATAATGTAATCTGCATTTTACCTTTCCAGGTATGAAGCAACAGAGATTGGAATCCACATACTTCATGAAAGTCATATTTAACAGAGAGAGTCTCGTTTCTACAGCAGCAAGGATGTCTGCATGACGAGCTAATGAATGGTTTCTTCTTTCAGACTCCCGTCTAGAAGACAGACCATTAGTGACACAGATTTAACAGTGAGTCAAACTGTAACAGTCCCTCAAGTTAATTTCACCCTGAAGAATCCTCTGAGGCTTGAAAACATAACCAGTAATATTAGTTTTGTCGTTATAGAAAGGAATTGAGACAACCAGCTAGCAATAGCATACGACACTTTCTTAGACAAAATTTGCTCCCTAGATAATTACATCTTCTGTGATCCATAAAAATATATAGGTAATTTAGGGTTATTTAAAAACAAGCTTTCAGTATTAACTAGCAATAGTCACTGAGTCACGTGACTATATTTTTATCCCCCCATGTTCCTGCAATTAGTACTTCAATGCAATTGAAATAAAATTTAATATATTTGTGCTTGCTACAAAGTTTAGGCTGAGATATAAGGTCCTTTGACAAGACCTCTCTACAATAAGTGGCATTTAGTTTCTTCACTGCCTGGGAAATCTGATAGGTCACAGCAGAAGCTGCACTTAGTCACTGCAAAGAAGAGAAAAGACCTTGCTTTAGTAAAAAACTAGCTCCCAGTAATGCTCATATGTCAAACCCTCCTCGCTTTCCCCTGGCACTGAAAAGTCCTGCTTTTTATTTAAGCAGCTGTAGATAAATCATCAGTGAAGGGAGTGGGTCTTGAATAGGAATGGTATTTATTCATTCCTAGCAGTCCTTGATCTGCGAGAAGAGTTAGTACAGGACCTGCTCTTCTCTGTTGAAAATACTGGAGACACCTTCCAACATTCCGGTTCCTTGTATACAAACACTATTATTTTGTAATTTGATCTTAGGCTCAAGGTGTTTTTAGAACAAAATGGAAGTTTAAACAAACGTGATTAACATTTTCAAGGTATGTCAGTTGAATTAGCTAGCAAGAAATTCTTCTTCAATATTCTGCTTAAAAGATTCTAGCACATTTAAGTGGAACTATAGTTTTAATTGGTACATACCTTGGAAGCTGAGCTTTAACTTGCTTTTGACACAAATTGTGGTATCTTTCCACTTTCAGAAATCCCTGATTTAACATTCGCTGGCAAACCAAGTCCATTCGCTTGCAAACCTGTATTTAAATACAAAGTTATGTCTCAATTAAGGCCACAAGTAATTTTTACTATTACCTTATGCATACTTGCTGGGTAATAAAAGATTCTCTTATCAGCTTTTGGTCCATTTCAAGAAGCAGAAACTGCAGTTGAGCTTAGGGCATCACCACCTCTGACAATGGCCATGATACTCCAAAAAGGAGCAGCTGTGTTCCACACAGGTCACAAATTAATCTGTTAATATTGCCTAATGAAACAGCAGGCTGAATTTCACCCATGTACAAACAGATACAAATTCCTCTCATTTTAATAGAAGCTGCAAATGCCTGTGCCTGGTTTATAACTTGGCTTCCACAGTGATTCAGGTAGATCAAGTTAATATTTTTTAGTCTCACAAAGAAGCCTTTAAAAAACCAAAAAGATCACACTGGTTTTCCTTCAGCATTTAAGGCTTCAGATTTTGAAGTTGGCCAAAATTAAATTTTAAAACTTTTGCACCACAGTGCACAAGAGTCCCTTTAATGAAAAAAAAAAAAAGTCTTTTCTGTTTAACAGATTCCTTTATCTGCAACGTTGGATAGCAATAGCATCGCTTAATTCACAGATTTAGGGAGAAAGGACATTAACAGCTGCAGAAGACAAACAGCTACATTGAAACCTTCACAAAGTAACCAGTTGTAAGACAAAACAAATTCATACCAAAGTTTAAACAAGCTGCAATTCAGTTCTAAAGGTACAAGAGTTTAGTGAACCAACTGTCCTTTGAAATTGTTATTTTTAGTACTAAAGTGCACAACTCCCACAGTGACCCCACTTTGCAATGGGGGGGTCACAATCTTTGCTTTTTTCCCAGTTAACACTCCTTCCCCTCCCCCCATACAACACTTATTTAATAAATTTGAAGTCTGCACATTTTATACCTCGAGGAAGATTCCTGCTTCTTCTATGAAAGCCTGCAAATATTTTCTGTTTATATAGAAGGCACTAAAATTCTGTTCCTTCAGTCTTCCTCCAGCCACAGCTAATTTAAGTTCCGTTAGAACCGACCATCTTCAAACAGATCTGTTATTAGCAGACCATTAAGTAATCGCTGTTGGTCTCTCAGTGCTCCTTTGTATTAGATCTACCTCACTAACAGTCAAAGGAGAATGATCAGACAGGCTAGCTACAGAGATATAGTCTCAGTACACTCCTTCCCCACATTCACTATCATCAGCTAAATAATTTCTCATGTATCCAAAAAAATGCTGGCCCTTCAACTACAGGAAGGAGGAAATTGGCACATTTCTTCTCAGCCATGAGGTGCATTAGGGATGCCTAGGTCTGATGCCTTTTTTCAGTACGAGACTTTAACATCTGACTCACAGTTCTAGTGCTACGAAACCCCTGGACGAAGAACTAGTCCCTGCACAGGGCTTTGTCACCCATGCAATTATTCAGCACCA